>CM060962.1:164330898-164478398 GCA_030765045.1 Tenodera sinensis
TCGCTATATAAAGGCTTTGAAATTCCGTTCTCTTTACACGACCAAGAAATAAAAGAACTGAAAAAGACCTTCCATTGAGAAAAGTATAAGTATTGCACAACACACTAATAACAAGGACTATTTCTGAAATAGTTCGCTCCACATAAAAAAATTATTTTACAGTAAAATTTGGCCTATCTCTTACGGTTTACCAATTGTGCAGAAGTCACCAAGAGTAAACAGGACTACATGGGCTATAGCGAGAAAAATTCAAAATATAGATTTCATTTACCATAAAAATATCTTAAACATATGGCAATTTATTCAAAATCGTTAAGGCCATTTTTGAGAAAATAAAATGTTTCGAAAAGTTTTCCATTTAAAGGATAGTTTGAGGTGGAGGAATTTTATTCAAACTCTTCGTGTCGTATCCTTGAAAGATATTAAACTTAAATACCAACTTTGGTTTTAACCTACTTTTCGTTTTTGAGTTATGCTGTTCCCACATATGCGCACGCGCGGACCTTTTTCTAAACATGCTTGTTTTTTTATTCAGAGGGCCTCAAAACATACATTTCCGGTGAAATCTCGACATCGAATTTTTGGGTGGAATACAATACTTCCTCTACTTATTATACGTAGTAGAGAAACTAAAAAGAGTAAATAAATCTGTAAAATATAGGTACGTATTGTTATATTTATACACAATACTTCTCGTTTGGGTTCTAGCGTAAGCCATTACGTTCTCACGGTGTTGAGATGATATCCCATTTATTATAAAAGTTGAAATGGATGGGGTCACCCGTACCTTAATCTGTCACTGTCTGAATGGAGGAAATGGTATTTGTTTGTTTGTAGATGAATCCCAAGTGAAGTAATGCAGAAGGTTGTCGCTGTCATTGCATGTTACAGTTGCTGACAAAGGCATGTGAGCCACCCGGCTGCGGTCACGGCCCGGTATCGGAAGCACTCTCCACATTACGATTGCGGTTTGGCGAGCCTGTCCGGTTCAGGTTTCTGGTGGGCATGCTGAGCAGCGCTGGAGGATGTCCCGACCTGCAGGCGGCAGGCCTACGGTTCCTCAACACTCTCCTCGAGACAGCGTCATCACAACAAAACCGACTGTATCTGCAGGCAGAGCTTGAACAGGCAGGCTTTCAAGCTCCTTCTCTCAGAAAGGTAGGTTTAGCTTAAAAAGTCTTTCTGAAATCCTATCAAGCTTTACGACCAAAACATATGTACAAAATGGGAACATTGTTTCTGATTGAAGATTACTAAAATGTTGCTTAATACGCAATTATATGGAATTATAGTAGCATTTTTTAACATTAAATTCGTCATTAACTGTATGTTCAACATATTCATACTTTATCGCTAGTATGTTGTATTAAACTCAAAGCTTCGATATTAACAGTTCACTAAATATTTGGGTTTGGAGGTCCCTTGCCGAGCGGGATGGCTCAGGCGGTAACGTGTCCGTGACCCGGTTCGGGAGGTCGCGGGTTCGATCTCCGTGGTCGACCTTCCTGATCCATGGTATTTTCCGGAGGTTTCCCCGGGTCGCCAGGCGAATGCTGGGAAGGATTTCCATATCCTTCGGATTTCCTGTCCCTCTATTTCGTTACATTAATCATTTCATTTCACCCTTCATCTGGATAGGTTTCTTTCAGGGTTGGAAGCGTCAGTGAGCGTCGCGGCAGCCGCACGGCAGGGGGAACAAATACGCTCTGGAAATCTCGTTCCCCGGATTGGAAGGCGAGCCACTGGTTTCTGCCTCCCCCCCCCCATAGGATGGTACAAACCCGAGGGGGGATGGGGGCGGTTTACGAGTCCCGCCCCCCCCCCCCTCGGGCGAATCCGAAGGAGTGGGAGAGGAACCGGGCTGAGCCAGTCTCCGGCGGGATGCTTCTAACTGATAAAATCTATGGACCCTGTCCTCTGCTTTATCGTGGCAACATTCCGACAGCCCTTCGAATCCATCCTCATCCATCATCCCGGGGGTGCTCCGTCAAGAGCATAGGCACAAAAGATCGCCTTTCGGTCGAGGTGCTACAGTCTGTGAGGTTTAAGTGGTCATATTCTCTACTGCCCTTGTCTAGCACAGCGTAGTGAAAATAGATGGGACAGCAACCACTTCTTTGTCGCGATTTGTGGAAATTCTGAACCCTTAGAAGCTTGCAACCCCCACTTCCATTGTATGTTGAGCAAAGGTTGCCAGTGGGATATGAGCTTTGTGAGCACGTACAACACAATGAACGCTTTACTGGGGGAAAAGATGTTCTGATAAATTAAATTACAGACAGATTATTCATAAATTTAGAAGAACCGGAATCGGAACATAAAACCGAAAATTCGTTTGAAATTTCTGCCGGTGAATCGGGGAATGAACAATCGGTCGTACACTTCGCCACTGAGGCATGTTTGGCTGGTGTATCTGCTTTGCCTGCGTTGCCATAGAGTGAGATGGTGAGTATTCCTTTCTCTGTCTAAGAGGAACACGACAAGTTAAACCTCCAGATTGTAAGTTCCCCTCCGCAAGTTACCATTGAGTCACATTGACCTTAACATGAACAAATTCACATTTCAAGTAAGTATTTCTTCGTGTGGATTCCCACACTTTGAAAAAGCAGTTTTGGTTTTAATTCCTGTTCATTGAATATAAGGAAGGCCTGGACTGATTCCGAACTTCGAATGAATTTCATGACTTTCAAGAGGTAATCTATGCTCTTTCTTGAGCAAACTTTTCCTCCAAACGTTCAGTTATGTATGACCTTGCTGCTTAGTAAAAGGTCTCTGCGTTTCACCTACCGTGGATGTTTGAGCTAAGATCTAGCTTTCTTAGAGGACACTGTCTTCACCAAAGGACGAGGCTCTGTCATCAAACTCGGTCCATTATTCGCCATAGGCAGGGGCAGCACCAGCGTTTGAGTTTCACTTTTAGAGCCCAGGTTAAAGTCCTAACTAATAAGTTTCTATTACGTACTCAGTCCTATAGAAGGAACATAATTTTATGCTATCCAGTTCGCACAGTTAGAAAAACAACTGATCGGGGAAAGTATTCTTCTGTGTATTGCTCGGTTTCTGACGCAGCTTTTCTTATTTTGTGAATTGTTTAAAAATACAATAGCGGTCCTGTACCAGGTGTTGGGTGTGAAACAATGAATTGATAAAAAAACGCATCAGAAAACGGCGATGATTGATGATCGTATAATCTGTTTACCCAACGCGTGTGCAGTTGCTGCTCAAAGGAAATATGCGCTACCCACAACTAATGGATGTCATAAATCCATCTCCACGCTTCAGAAAAGGCAAACCTCTATCCCTGTTCTTGAAGACCAATTGCAACCCTGATTTTAATGGAGTGACAGTTACACGTTAACGCCACGTGGAGTCTCAGTTGCCAAAATTCTGAATTCCAGTTCTTTTCTGTTTTATTAGCCGCAAAGGTTGATGTTGAGATGTTGCAACTGTGCAGATAGGACTGAGGATCGAGGGTACGTGTTGTAAAGTGATTATTAGGGTTCCTCAAAGGAGGCGGCCGAACTGCACACGCGTTGACTAAACAGACTACCAAATATCGTGTTATTGTACTGGAGAAGTTAGTCACTAAAAATGTGGATGAGGCCATTATAGAGACGGAAGTTCAACTTCTCGCAAGGCAATCGATGTATTGCATTTCACTTATGCCGCGTTTTAATGTGCGTTTGTTACACGATTTAGTTCAATCAAGAGTCAACTAGTCAGGTTAGTATTATTAATTCTTTATAGCAATAAATCATTCGTAAAGTGTATACTGTAGTACACATAGATTCTTGGTAATACAGGAGGATGTCACCACTGATACCAAGACTAGACTATTGCACCTACTAAGCCTCCGGAAGGAAGGGATGAGGTGAATAACACGAAGGGTGGCAAAAACTCAAGGCGGCGGGCGCAGCGGGGTCCCTAGCGCGTCCAAGCTGAATCCCTTTCGTTGCCCCCAGTGTCAAAAGTTTCCGTGCCAGATAGCTCTCTCCTTAAAGCACATTCACCGAATACGCCGCGCACCGTCCATCGTGCCTGATCGTACAACCCTGAAAGAAGAAAGGCAACGAAATTAGAGGAAATGAGGAACAGGAAAATTCATGGCAGTACTCCGCCACAGCATTCTCCTAACAACCTGGGAAAACCACGCAAATCCCGAAGTCCAAGGTGGTCAGGCAATGGGAATCAAACCCGGAACCTCCCGAATACGAGCCTCAGTAGTTACCACGTGAGTCATCGCGCCATGTATCTGTATACCTTACTCTGATCCAAAGCCCCTAGCGTAACAAAAACAAGGCAATAGATTATTACGGTATACGGTTGCATGGTTGTGCAAGACAAAATAATTGAAGGTTGCACTTTTGTGTGCAAACTGATATTATTGGTGAAGTTCTCCTCCGTTAACATCCGCTGTGCCCGCCCCACAGACTCCCCATCCACAATAAGGAAGTGATTGATTGGCGCTATTGATCAAGGTACAAGACACAAAAAGTAAATAACAAGAAAAGAAACGTTAGACAATTTGTGTCACTTGCTTTCCTGATAGCCATCTTCAGGAAAGCAATTGGAAAATTTCAAAGTACGCATGGTAACCGTAGTTTTGCTTAACTCGATCTTACACACACATCACAACAGCACACAGACTGCACAAACTAATTAAAGCAATTGAACTGTTTCATAAGCGTACAAGATTGCATGAAGCCACTAAACGTGTCATCCAAAATACCAATCTCAACAACAAAAATAACTTTCTCTACTATGGAGTGTACGACTTTGATATAAGAATCTTTGTCACGGCTTTTCGCAATTTCTCACATTTATTTTTGCACAAGGATGAATTTGGAAACTAATCACTCCATGTTATAATACATTGTTGTTAAAACAAGAGGGAAGTTAGTTCTCTTCAGATAGCGTCATTAATTTGGCGGGCGAACGTGGCATATTTGTACAAGCTGGTTCTGTGGGAGCGTCGACCGTAGTACAGAACGTGACACCTCGCAATGTCAAGGTCGAGCGTGAAGCTATCGACCTGAGGGCCGCCGGTAGCCTATTGGTTTCCCAAGGTTAACACACTCTCCATTTCACGTAGCTCGTAAATAAATATGAGGCTAAAGTTTGTGCAAGTGAATCAAGTAGCCAATTCTCATTCCATACTTGTTTTACGAGAGATTGCTAGTAACCTTTATCGTATATATAGTTACTGGACCCTCGTATATGTTTCGGGCCCACCTATGAAAAATGTTAATAGCTCCCTCTACAAGGAAATTTGTTGTTATGAAACATAGCTCTTAATTAAACACTTAAGTGTGTTATGTTTAAATTTTATATCAAGCTCGAAATTCGTCCAGAATTATTACAGAGCACTAAATTACTATCTACAAAATAATAAGTATAATAAATAGCGTGCATAAGCGATAAAGGCTCCTAAAAGTATCAGGTACGCTACATTTACTAATATAAAAAGTAATTCGTTAATCATCATAGATGTTTGCTTAGAAATATATTCATATGACGCATTACAAATAGGTTGCACGCACATAGCACAAACAAACCGCATCTGTTTATATCAAACGTCAATTTCTTTTACTAATAAGTTCATATTAAGAAACACTAATTCCAAAAGTTACTAGACACAAATCATGTATTTTAAAACTCTGCATTTTATCTGAAGTAGGTTTATGTCTATCACTTTCGGTTTCCCTGTTATATAAAACAGATTCTTACGTGTTGCATTCACATGACTTTCTCTACTTTTATACAAACTATTCTTTAAACGCTTAATCCTATATCTACTTCATGTTAATGGAGACAAACATTTGCAGAAATTATCTTATTGCTAATTTGCTTATAGGTGTTAATCGAAGTAAACATTTTTAAAAGTATTATTTATTTATGCCAACAAACTTAATGCTGGTGTTTTTAACCACACAAGTTTGTTGGCATAAATAAATAATTTCCATCTAAAGGTTACTTAAACCCAGGACATAAAGCACTTACTATTGTAAGTCGCCCTTGGGGTATTTATCTCTGATGTGAGATTCCCTTGTAGTCTAACCGGGAAAGTACGAATCGGTTGGGGAATTTAATGTCATACTGGCAAGCTGGCCATGGTAGCTTAATGGTTAGACCAGCCGCTCGATAAGCGGAGGATCCGTGGTTCAAATTCCGGCTATGGCATTCAGTTTTTCAGTCCTGATTCCACCTCTTAATTTTTAAAAGTGTTTTCTAATTCATCAATTTTGTGTCTACTTTTCTGTTGTTTTGTGTTCGATATTTACAAATACACTAACGCCCAATCCATGTCCGAGGTAGAACTCGAATCCGCGATCCCCTGCGCTACGAAGCACCAAAGCTAGGCACTTCAGCGAACGCCGCCATGGGGGCCGGTAACATTTTCAGAAAGTATTTTATGGGTAGTTTCCTTGCAGGTGCAAGGGGAATGTGGGTAGACAGTAAGCTTTGAGCGATATTCAAACCTTTCAAAGATGGTCGGTATGTGATAGCTTAGAAATTCCGTTCTCTTTGCATGACCAAGAAATAAAAAAATGAATAACGACTTCCCATGTAAGAAAAGTAGAATTCCTGGAATGCTTCAACCCCCGCCCCCCTCCCCCCCCCCCCCACACACACAAATGTGTTTGACATAAGTTGTGTTTTAATGAGATCTACATTTGCGCAGTAAGCTTTTCTCCATCTCATACGGCAGGGATGTCAGCCGGAGAGCACGCATGCGCCGCTGGAACACACATAGCTGTAGCTAAGCAGTGGTTCTGGCTTTCAGGAAGGAGTATACAAAACACAACTGTTCACCAGCCCTTACAAATGTAAACAGTTTTCTTTCTTTCATGTAGCTAACAAAGTCAAGATTAAGGGCTGAACTATCTGATTGGAATATGGCGGCTACCATCAAACTTGCCTGTTAGTAATATATCACTAGATGTAACAAGTTGGTATGGAGAAAGAAAATATTTTACAAGTGAATGTGACATTACAAGTTGATATTTACTGGGCTACAATGTTATTTCTATCTCGTACAGCCAGATTAATCTGTAGTTTAGTGTTTTAATGATGATGATGATGATGATGATGATGATGATGATGATGATGATGGCGACGATATGAAGATCACAGCATCCAAGTTACATTTAGTTGTGCTGTGGCGAAAGCTGAGAATTTTTGTTCTTTGATAGCATAAGCTATGTTCATTTATTAAACATATTCTATCCACCACTGGTCCTTATCCACTCCTATGCATGCATCAGTGTATGCCAGTCCCGGTAGCCTGCAAAGACACATAGCCAAGCGGTATGATGTGTTGTGTCGACACTAGTGTGCATAGACCGCAACGCCAATTTTGTCCACTCTTGCTCTTTGACCACCTCTGCTCACTAAAGCAAGCCAGCCCGCAAAAGCACGTAACACAGCTCTATGCGCTATGACCTTGACACTGCTGTCTTATGGTTTACCAGTTATGCAAAACTCACCCAGAATGAAAAGGACTTATGAGGACATTCCCGGCCGCGCCGTAGCCGAGTGGTTAGACCATTCGCTTCTCACCAAAGCGGCCCGAGTTCGATCCCAGGCGACCGCATGTGGGATTCGTGGTGGACGAAGCGGCGCTGGGGCGGGTTTCCTCCGGGTTCTCCGGTTTACCCCGCCATCTCATTCCACCGGTGCTCCATCTTCATTCCATGTATCATCAGTATCACCGCCTGCGGAGCCACATGTAGTAAAAGCGAGCGCTAAACATTACCAAAAAAAGGAAAAAAAAAAAAAAAAAAGAGAGAGAGGACATTCCCAGAAAATTCAAGATTTAATTTCATTTGTCATGAAAATATTTTAAACATATGGTGTTTTAATAAAAACCGTTAGACCTATTTTTGATGAAATGAAAATTGTTAAAAAATAATCCATGTAAAAGGAAGTCTGGGGTGGGGGATTCTTAGGAATCTTCGTGTCGCGCACACACACACACACACACACACACACACACACACACGCGCGCGCGCGCGCGCGCGCACGCAAACACACATGGATATTTTTCTAACAGTGCTTTATTTTAATCCAGATGGTCCCAAAACATACATTTCCGGTGAAATCTTGACATCGAATTTTTGGGTAGAATGCAATACATAGTAGAGAATGTAAAAATGGCACCTTAGTTATAATTATGGGCCTTTTTCATGCTAATGCCCTCATCTACTTGAAACACATGTACCAGAAAATTAATTTTTTATTTTGTTGTTAATCTGCTACGGGTCCTTTTCTGTGGAATGGCCCATATCTGTTTCTCCTTTAACAATACTAGCGACAGATTAACATGTTAATTAAGAAACTGCGAACTGTAAGAGATGCCTTCCCAACCAAAGATGGGACATTCCGCTACTTTTCTGCATGTAATGTAATACAAATAATTTTGTTCGCGAATTTCTTGCGTGACGGAAAAGCCACAGGAAGAATTCGATTACATCTCATTGCTACCTCTGGTTAAAACGAAGCCATCATTCATAACCAGGGGGCAGTCAGTTCCCCGCCAAATTCTCTTGTAACAACCGGTTATTCTGCCACTAGAGTCACGGTAGGTAGCGCCTTTTGTTTTTTATACATCTTTCAGACCGGATCATCAGGTCTGGGACTTCATCCTGTGCAAAACGGTAATATCCTGTGCGAGGTACAGATCGTTGATGAGATTGCTAATAGAATGCTATTAGGTTTTCTTGGGCAAAATTATCCCTTCATAATGTGATGTTCAAAAGAAGAATTCTGACACTAAAACCTTCGGTAATACATTTTGAATATCATCACAACCACTCTTAATGCTTTTAGCAGTTGATTGCAATTCACACATATAACTTTGTGCAACTTCTTCTTCCTTTTCCCTCGGTAACATTAGAATTTAGTTTCAAATTTGGATCGTCGGTGTTATAAGCTTCTCCTCAGTGTATCAACCAAATGGGTTGTTTCTGAAAAGAAAAATTACATATCGTATTGGCCCTCACAAGACTTCTACCTGTCACATAATGTGGACGAGATTTAACTTGGCACCTACTTTCTAGAAAGAGAAAGAAATAGATATTGTCCATCTCTTTCTAAGCCGCCCCTGTTTTATGGCGGGCCAGGCAGGGTAGACACACCAGTGGCGGATACTTCTTTACTGTCACATTGACAAACGATACTTCAATTACAAGGGCTGCAACACCACTGATGCCTGCTTAATTTAGCACTTATACAGGGTGGAAGGTACTGCTTCGGCATACGTTAACTAGAAATTCTACATGACGATTGTAACAAATACGTATGTCCACTACAATTGTCACTAAATAACCATTTTGTCGAAAAAATCTAATTTGTGTCAAATTTTGGAGCCATCTAGCTTCTTGACGAATCGACATGAACGGTTTATTGTTTCACTAACTGCCGCGCAAGCATTGTGTAAACAATGCTGTAATGCCTTTGTATGCTAATTCGAATGAGCTTGACTGCAATTTCAAGCTAAATTGTCATGCAAAGTTTAATTTCTAAGTGAAAAGTGGCAACGCCAGGTCACGTGTTCTCACTTTGCTTGAACGGCCAGGACATTCGGCTGGGAGGTAGGTTAGGGAGGTATCGCAAGGCATTACTGAAAGTGAAGGGAAGGGAAGGGAAGGGCAGGCGACAAATACATGCGCCAGGTATAAGCATTGCTCAGTGGGGCAGCAGCTTCAGCTCATTTATGACAAGGTTATCATTAGTTTTATTTCAGCCCAGCAATTTACAAAGGAACTCAATTGTTTTAGGAAAACGAAGAGGAAGAGTTTTATTTATTTGTGTATTAAAAACAATTATTCCTGTTTTTGCTCATAATGGATAGTAATAATATGTATTCTAATGCTTGCTTCGAAGCACACGCCGATTGGGTGCTTTGTTTACATCTGAGAGCAATCTGGCCTCAAAGCATACGCCAGTCGGGTATAACACTGGCGTGTGGGGGTGCGAGGCAGTTCAGCGTTGCCATTTACACTGCCAAAAAATGAACATTTTTACAAAACGATTAAACCTACCGAAACAACACTTAGTATTTTTATATTTCTTACACCTGCATCTATTAGCCATGTTATTCTAGTCGAAGCAGTACCTTCCAACCTGTATATTACAATTCTATAAAATGAATTTGGAATGAAGGGGACTTCACACGCCATTCTTTGAAAATTCATTATATATGTGTATACACATGACTTATGCAAATATGTTAAACATATGGATTTTTTTATAAAATAGAACAGCAAATTTTTCCATATAAAAGTTAGTTTAGGATGAGGGTATTTGCTTGAAAGCCGTTGTGTCGCGTACTTGGAAGATGCTGAAAGTTAAATAGCAAGTTTGTTACTTATCATCAATTGGTTTTAGTGGATCTCAAGACATGCATTTTTGGTGCAGTCTCGATGTAAATCATGGGTAGAATGCAACATTTCCTCTTCCTGTTAGAGAGATTAAAAAGAAAAGTAAGAATGCTGGTACTCTGTTGAGAGCTTTGTGGACATTTGAACGCGAGTTTTAAAACATCCTGTACATGTGCTCTGGTTTTTTCTTTTTCCCCTGAAATTTATTACCTTATTGCCTTAAGCACCGCCCAATACAAGCATTGTAACTGATCTGAAAATGTGTACCTACTGTATTCTGTTCCTTTTTACTTTTTCTACTGCTTACTTCTACTTGATACGTAAGTTCAGCATCTTCCAAGGATTCAACATGAAGATTTTCAAGAAAATTCCCTCTAAACTTGTAAGTTTTCTCATTGTCCCTACCGAAATCTCTTTCTGTTTGAAGAATAATGTTTATAATACTTCCTCCCGTTATTTACGCTATTCGGTGCAATATAAATAGTTAAAAGTATTGAGAAAATATAAAATTCATTTTGTGCATGTTGTACATTATTCTGTTCTCAATAGAAATGAAACTAAAATGTAATTTGTTATTGTGAGCCTTTTACCATATAGTGCTCACTATCCATCAGAGAAATATTTACCGGAAAAAAGTTAATGTTTATTTAAAGTGGAGATATGGGATAACAGTGTATAACATTTTTAATGTGTTTACCCGAGGTATTGATAGTAATAAATGTTATTATGCTAGTCCATTATTTCCGCAAAAACCGAATGCACCTTAAAGTTAGCGCTACGTGTGCGTACGTTTAATATTTTCTTGTTAATCTGTGGCCTTCACTTAATTTGAGAACAGGTATTTGAGGAGTTTCTTTATTTCTGTAACTTGAGTAGAGCTGAAGTCAATGTCTTGTATAACAGGTGGTGCAGCGTGTTCATCATGAAACCTGAGCTACTGAAGCGGGCGAGCAGATCAGTTACAATACTTGTAGTGGGCGGGTACTGGCGGGAATATGGCAATAAATTGGGAAGGTGGGCGGGAAGAATGAAAGAAACTCATACACAGGAAGTTTCAAAACTTGACCATAAACTCAAGCAAGCAACATCTATTATCTACAAATGCTTTAAAATATATTTTGCTTATAAGTGAGGGTAACAGTTAAGGTACATATCTTGTAGGGGTCCTCGAAACTGGGGCAGAGCACCGCATTGCATCGCACGTAGGCTAATGTGATCCTTTGTGTTACGAACGCGACCACTGGGAGGGAGCGATGAGGAAGAGACCCGAAAGGCAACCAGATCCGGAAGACGGTACGTAAAAGCGTGGACGGGGTCCCTAATGCTTCCAGGCTCCACACAAGCCCCTCTCCCCGGAGATCCTTAAGGGAAGCCGCTCACAGAGGGCTGATCCATGAGCAGTCACACCGACGCCAGGGAGAAACTTTCACTAAGCGCACCACCGCCGTCCATCCGCAACACGCCCAACACCATTACCTGGTCCTTCAACCCTGAAATAGGTGATGATGAAGGAACTTATAGGTACAGAAAATGATAAGACAGGAAAGTCGTGATAGAAGAGGATCCACCCCCAGAATTGCCTACTCGATGCGGGGGAACCACTTTTGTGTGGAGGAGAGCAAATATTTATTTCAGGTTAACTTATTGGAATTAAAAGCTAAAGAGAACGCGGTGTGCTTGTGAACACTATAGTGAATCCAAAAAATGAGATATATTGGTAGGTATATCAGTGTGGGAAAGGCATGATCACACAATCGAGGAATAGTTGGAAATGACGAAACGAACTTATTTGCCTCCCATGATATTATTGTTTACCACAGCAAAGTTGCCGCGGACTTAAGTGCGGGGGAGAATTGCCCTGCCTCACCCTCCTTGTAGAACAGAGTTTTGAATAGTTTTACTCCTTGTGCAGTATATTTTCACTGTCACACACACTCGCTGTCCTTGTCGCACTGTTTCCAAACAGATAAGGGCAGCACATTCTTGTCAGGGACTTTCTTTCCGTTGGCGAACAGTACACATTATTGCATAAATTAAAAGAACCAGAAGAACGACACTTGTCAGAGTTTTCTTAATACTGAAAATTCAAACAACTGCTATTTCCGAAATAACGGACACTGCGAAAATCCTGCCTGACAGAAATTGTATATTTTAACCAACTCTTCATGTTTGGAAGTAAGTTTCTGACTAATCCTCGTGCTTTTCAAGTTACCTACTCTCGAAATATATAAAAAGCCCGCGCGCGTGTGTATGTGAGTGGGTGTGCGTGCGCGCGCGCGCCGTTGCGCTGATTTCGACCCACGTTTTGCTGATAACAAGATGTGTGACAGTACGTAACACGTGCTCACTTCTCTCCCAGGAAGGGAATGCAGGTGGTTGTCTTGTTTATCGCTTCAACACGCCAGATAATAACTAGGGCCCAGATTTTTTGAAAATGCATGTGCAAATGCATATTTTGAGGGTTAGTGCATATCCAAGTATATACTATGTGTATTAGGGCACTTATTTACCTTAGATATGTATGCTCGATTACGTAATATTTCTGAACAAACTGAAAAGTGTAATAAATCGATGTGTTGGACATCCTTGGCACCATTAATAGCCTTCCTATGTCAAGTTATCAAGGTCGTACGTACTGCATACCTTCGTGAAGTAAAGTGCGCATTTGTACACATTACATCAAGGTGTAATACACAATCCATGCAGGTACGAGTACAAGGGCTATTAACAGTCTAATAACTCGTGGTGCATCCCCACAGGAGTCCGTTCAGTTGATTGACAATACAATTGCCTCTTTAAATGCCCTGCCTGAGAAAACTGGAAAATAAAAGTCAAAATTCGGTGTTGGACTCAAACGCAAGACTGGAGAAAATTAAATCAGTTAACAAGTATGTAAGTGGAATCAAATAATCTTTGCAGGATAACTGCTCCGAACAGTCACTGCCAGTGTAGAAGTATTGCTCGATGACGTCCGTTGACTTGAAAAAATCATTTTCAGGTTATAAACACTAATTCTGTTCGATAATAGAAAATCCTTAACCCCTGAAAACATTGAGAAGTTCAAAGTAACATACTACGTTTCGTTATTTTGCTGGGAATTAATCATGTAAATGGGTCGCCTCCTTAGCGCGGCGATAGCGCTGATTCTTACCAAGAGAGGGACCCGGGTTCGATTCCCGGTACCGCCGTCGCTGGGAGATCTGATCCGGGGTGCACTCAGCCTCGGTAAGTCCCTGAGGGGCCAATTAAGGAGCTACTTGATTGAAAAGTAGTGGCCCCTGGTCGAGGAGACCGCATAAACGGCCGGAAGGGACCGGGGCGCTGAGCACGTCCCACCTCCAGTACTGCACCCCACTCATGACGCCTGTGGTAGACAGAGGTGAGGGACGCAGCCGTCGGGTGGTAGATCTTGGCCTGAATGGGCTGTTGTGCCACGGGGTTACGTTATGTCATGTAGATCAATGAGTTAAAATAAAGTTCCTGTAAGTGGTTATTCTTTAGTGCATATTTCCGACATTTTAGTGCATACTTGCATGCATATTTTAGGTATATTTAGTGCATATAAATCTGGGCCCTAGTAACAACAAATAAATTCAGGGAGAGAAATTAAGATGTTAAACATATGAAGACGCTCTGACCTATATCAGCTGAGCGTACCGAATTATTTAGCAACTTATTTCCTAGACTAAGATTACATAACATGTATCCATCTCGTGGCAATAATTGTTGCAGGAACGATAGTCAGTGTGACAAACATTCACTCGTCACATAATCAAGATAATCCACTGGTTGCGTACACTGCTATTATACTCACAGAGATATTAAGAAAAGCAACAAAAACAAAGATTAGGTATAAAATATGAAAAAAGTTAAGCATTTCATTTCTAGATAGTAAAATAACATAAAATATGAAGTTGTATTAAGGCTTTCGTGAAATATGAAAGCATGCACATACAATATAAACACATTTTAAAATGTTCACAAAACATCACGAAATATGAAGTTGTTTGCACTTGCTATTTAGACGAGATTTGTGGAAGTCCTTCGTCCCGTACCTGTGCAGATTATATGTCATAGGTATCATATTTTGCCGCGTTTTTAGTTAATGCATTCTATGTGCACATTCTAATGCCAAGAAGTGGTTGTTGCATGCCAAGGTTCACCAGAAGGGCGTGCCAGTCAATGACCTAATAATGTCATATATGTATTGCACTCATAACATTGAATCGTGATTTGTGTAGCCAAGCCTGTGTTATTCTGACATCATGCGATATGCATTTCTAGGTATTCCTTGGAGCTTCTTTGCCTATTTCCGGAGTAGATAGTTCTAAACCAGGATTATTCTCTTCATTTCAAATTCTTAATGCCTTGTGGCTTTTGGGGGGACGGGGTGCCAGATGAAATTTTAGGGAATACAGTTGCATCCCTCACCTCAGTGAGAGAAATAATATACCCTCGAATGCATGGGAGGTGAAAGGTCTTCTCTTTGGACCTCGTGGATGCTGTTAGAAATTTACCAGCGACTATCTAAATCCACTTGGTGTGCCCATCAAACAGCTTGAGAACATTTGTGTTAAAATTTTAAAGGAGTCTGTGGCAATGTTAAAGAATCATTTATACTTTAAATTTTAAATGTCAAAATTGCCTTTATTATATTGTTTACTATTATTATTATTATTATTATTATTATTATTATTATTATTATTATTATTATTATTATTATTATTATTATTATTATTATTATTATTATTGCTTTTTATTATTAGTTTCTGATTTAATTGTTAAAATTATTTTTGTTGTACTTCTGTTTCTGTATTCTGGATCTATGTGGTCAACCTCACTGGAGCACAGATGATTTTAATAAATATGTATATGTTTATGCAATTTCAGACATTGCCGCCCAATGGTGCGTCTGAAGTTGTGAGGGTGGAACTGGCTCGCTGGGAAAAGCAATATGTGGATGTGGAGCAACTCAGGACACGAGCAGATACTGCAGAACGAGAAAGAGATGCCCTAAGCGACAAAGTGACGCTGCTGGAACGTCGTGTGCAGGTGAGCAAACGAAAAAGTTGTACCTTCCTTTTATACTTGGTTTTCAAGGATGGAAAGTATTTGAAGGAGATCTCTTATGTTCCATACAACAGATGTCTCAAGTATCAATGCCTGAGACGTGACTATTCGTTTGGAGTGTCGTGATGATTATTTACAGAACAAATTCTTGTTTTGTAAGCCTAAGGCTTGAGATAGAAAAGTAAATGTAATACTGAGTCTGCAAAGCAAGTTCCTATTCGATTGTCCGCTACTTCTTTATAAATCTCGCAAAAAGCACCCGAGGAAAAATGACTTAAGCAGCGAAGTGTTAATAGTAGGAAGAACAAAGCTTGAGCAGAAATCTTGTATGTTGTAGGAAACTGTGGAATCCGTTGGGAAGCTGCTCGGGTTAGGTTGCACTTGGAAATATGGCGGTTCTTGCTATAATAATTATAGCAAGAATGCAATTATTGCAGATCTTGAACTCTAAGCCGAGGCTGCGAATAACCATTTGGAAACCTCTGGAGTAGTACACAGATAAGGTGCTTCAGTAGAATCCTCTATTAATCCTGAAGGACTGTCTGAGGTGCATAGACAACATATCGATTCTCTCGCTTGAGTGAACTTTAAGTTGATAATGGTACCTGTCTAAGTAACCCATTCTGGGTATTTGCCATCTTGTTAATTTGGATGTGGTATGTCTGCCTTCTATTCCGGGTTCGTATATTTTTTGCCTGGATTAGATCGTTTATAGGGTATTTCCTTATCCTAAGGGGACAAATATCGGGAAATTTTCAGCTTTATCTGTGGATCTCTAAGTTACTTGATTATTCACTTTTCCCATTTCATTCAAGATTTTAGAATATAAATATAGGCCATAAGTAAAGTAAACCGTGATTGAAGCACCGACATATATTTCCAACTATTAAGAAAAAGGATACGTAATGTTAGCTTTGTTATGTACAAGTGAAATGATTTACGATGTTTCATTGTCATAAATGTACATTACTGATATAGTTTGTTTCCAAAACATGATATCTCTTCCCGATGCCTCTGCCAAAGACGGCATTACTTTGAGGTGTGGGTTTTACAAGGTTTGCGGTTTAAAAATATAAAGGAACCACAAGACAGCTACATAGCCTCTCGCCCTGATAATGAGAGTTGCCTTTTGTTTGCTAATGGTTATTACCAGGGACTAAAAGTTTAGGCATTATAAATCATTAAAATAGGCAGGGAGAAAGGCATTATAAATACTAAAACAGACAATAAAAGGCAATTAGAAAAACCCATTTATTTAATGAATTACACTATTCAATAACTCGATTGTCATATTTTAAAGAACTTCAAAGTTACAAACAAAATACTAGTGTTTTTATTAACACAAAGATGAGTGTTTTCTTCTTCTTCTTCTTCTTCTTCTTCTTCTTCTTCTTCTTCTTCTTTTTTTAAGACCTATGTATTGCAATGCCTTATTCGTTGCACATGACAACCATTTTTTTTTAAGTTCTCTGGGTCATGTTAGACAACGCATTTTTCATATGACAAAATGACCTCTTAACATCCACAGAGGTTAATGGAGCAAACCTAGAACATAGCATCATTGTAGGATCCATTTCAACTGGGACAGAACTGTTACCTTGCAGAATTTGTAAGATGTTTTCGATAACACTTTTTTACACTTTTCGCTAACTAATGAACCCCGTTTCCCTAGTACACTGTCCAGTCTTTGCACGCATCATCCATAATTTTCACTGACTTCGTTAAGGGTTGTCCTCTTTCTTGAAGCTGGCAGATCACTTGTGGCAGGAACCCAAACACGGCCACAATGAAAGTTAAGTCATTTTTCACTTCCCAAGAGTTGAGAAGTTTCTTGGCTGTTACAATTGAAGACGCTTCATTCTCCAGAGCGTTCACCACCTCAGTTATACTCTGGAAATTTGAAGCACAGTAAAAGTGCTGCTGAGATCAATGTCACCCATCTCGTTATGATAAATTGGGGGGGGGGGGCGCAGAGTTGCATCTGGTGCAATGGATTTAAATGTCAGGATTCTTGATGAGGCTTTGGGGAGGCATCTGTGAAATTTGGACAAAAATGACGAAAAATGCGATTTTTGCTTTTTTGCCTTAAAATTATGTCTGTATCTTGTTCTTTCAGAATCTACCATCGTTTACTCCTCATCACCATTTAAAAGGCCGTTATGCCATGATTTAAATGCTAATGTGCGGGTGGGCGTGGCTGCTGAAATGCATTCATTACCCCATTGCAGCAAAATCGCGTATAATTTTGAAGTTTAAATTGGGCGGTCTGATTCACTTCTGGTGGATGTAAGCAGAGACATCTTGTGGGATTTTCTGCAAACATTCATGCCGGTGAAACAAACGAATGTTTCCTGTTTTAACATGTGTGTACCACGTGGTTGTATTTCTCTGAATTTTATTCGAGATTACACAGCTTGAAGAAGAGAGGTCATCTTTATTGTGGTGTACATTTAGATAAGTAGAGTTTAGAATAAGTATAATATAGAATAAGATAAGGCAGGGAATACTAAATAAGTGTCTTCTTGCTGTACCTAAGTGAAAATCTAAATTCTTTATTTAGCTGTTTGTAAACACACAAGCAGCTAATACTCTTCTCACTATTATAATTTATTGTAAAGTTGTAAAGATTGTGCATTAAGTGGACCAGATTTTTATTAAATTATTATTAACTGGTATAAAAATATTGTAAAGTGGGTAAGCAAAAGCAAACAAAGAAATCTCTTGCAGCAAGAAAAAATATAATGCCTAGATGGCAAACTGGCAAATCTCAGAGGGAAACAAGCATAACTAGATCTACAGTAGATCTTGAAGGAGCAGGTTCAAGTAGTAAAAAATTGCATTGACTTCAGCTATCAGTGAATTTAATATGAGTTGTGAGGCTACTCTCTATGTAAAGGAAAGAGTCACAGCTAGTAATGTAAGTCCAGTAAGCAAAAGAATTAGTAATATTAGGGATAAGGGAAGATTAAAGCAGAGTGCACTGAGTACATTAAATACATTCAAATCAGCAAAAAACCAGTTAAAAGTAGCAAAACTTAAAGAAGAAGAAGCCAAACAGTTAGCTGAAGAACCTTCATATGGTCCAGGGGAATTCTAAAGCAGTAAATGTATGTTGTCATACACTTAAAACTTTAAAGTCATTTTTCTCTGCTTTCTATTTTTTCACATTTTTCAATCTTCAAAATGCATCTTCTAATACAGTTCTTAAGGGGAGTTAGGGGTGAGCTTAGGAAATTCTACAATTTGTATGCAAGCATTACCAAATTTTAACCACGTTACTATAGTGGTTAGATATGCAGCTGTACAAAATTTGAAGTATGTAAGTCAAACAGTTTTTTAATTAAAAGCTTTTAATTGATTAAAAAGATACTCTGATTAAAAATGCTCCTTGCGTAGCAATTTTTATATGTTTGGCATGAAACTTGGTGATCTGATGCTTCATGCACATGAAAGTCATAGTTGCTCTGGATTTTTGTTTTACACCAGTACTTTAGTATCTGGAAATTTTTTAATATGTCTATTTACAGATTTCAGGTTTTTTAACTTTCCATCGGCATTTGAATGTGAATATGCTCAATATTACTTGACTGATATCAAAACCCAGAGCAATTTTTGAGCCTTATATGAATAAGAACACATCCTGAAATTTTCAAAAGAATCCGTTAAGAACTCTGTCGCAAGGAGTTTTTCAGATGCGTGAAAATGCTGAGAAAAAAGAAACTGAGAAAAATAGCATTAAACTTTTAAAACGTTCTAACGCCATCAGAGGTGTGTTGCAGCAAAGGTTTCACTTTCTTATCTCTTATCCTCTCTTATGCTGACAATTCCTGCAATTTATGGGCTCTCGTTGTGTGTGTTTGTTTCCTGGCACTGCATTTTCTACTCTTAATACATCTTCTAGCATTGCACTTCTGACAAATGCATATTGTTCCAACTGAAATGTTTTCATTCCTAAGACTATTCAACACTTGAATTGACTTCACACACACGTATTAAACTCCATGACAGTTTTCAGTACTGCAAGTTCAAGTTTATTCGTAGACACACACCTATTTTGGACAAATAGCTCCCACAACATTGTGAAGAGATACATTCGAGTTCTGTGTCGTACCCTTGGCATAGCGTTCTAGCAGCTGGTCAGAACCAAGTCGCTGATCCGGAAATAAAATTATTTTAGTTACCTCTTCTGGAGACAACTTGTGATTTTGTGGATGCAGATTAAGGATAATTTACATGATTGAGTTTCTGATCCGACGATATTCAGTCTCGGTGGGTGCGCACGCCTAACCACCAGCCATTTAATCACTATGCACAACTATTTAAAATGGCCGCCAGATCTTTAAAAATGGCGCTGGCATCAAAATCATTGCACTTTTTAATAGACAAAACATTGAACAATTTTTCAACATAAAAATCTAAAAATCAACTTTTTTTACCAAATGGGCCAAATCTCACCCCTAACTCCCCTTAATAGATTTCTTTTAAATTTTGCACACATGTTCTTAGATAGTTGCTTCATAAAACTTGGTATTTTAAATGCTGTAGATGGAATAGTTTAATTGTTATTGAATTTTTATTTTGAAAATTATTAATAATTTGAAAAAAAATGGACATTAAGGTATTCAATATTTTTTTTCTCCAAAACTGTTTCACATAGCCAAATAAAAATACCAAGTTTTGTAGACATAATCTAGGGAAACATATGACCAGAGTTTAGTTTACTTATAACAAATAATATTTTATAAGAAGCGTTTGCTATACTACACTAAAATTGCAGCAAAAGAACCAATAAAACTTTTTTTTTTTTTTTTTTTTTTTTTTTTTGTAAAAACTGTCTTGTATAGAAAAGTGAAACTTGGTAAACCTTCTAGTTTGGCTTTGGCACACATACATACAAATTTTCACATCATTGTGACAAAAATTGTGGATTTTTGTCATTTTCACAGATACCTCCCCTTAACGGTTGTCCTCTTTCTTGAAGCTGCAGATCACTTGTGACAGGAACCCAAACACGGCCACAATGAAAGTTAAGTCATTTTTCACTTCCCAAGAGTTGATTTTCATTGTGTCACCGTAACATTCGATTAAGTAACATTTTCGTAAACTTGACTGGCTAGGTACAGATTGGTTATTATACTTCTCCAAAAACTGTGATAATGTAGGATTCTGTAATTTCCACAAAGGGATTCCGGTGCTGAGGAAAGCTATATATATATATTTCGTAGCTTACTGACTGCTCACATATTTTACATGCGAGTACTTTACCGTCGATACAAAATACCTCGGATCCAAAAGTATTAAGTAACGTTGTAATTTACTGCATAAAGCAACACTAAATTTCGGTATCTTGCTGCTAGCTACAACAACGTCGCAGTGAAAACAAAGAGTAAACAAAATCAGACCCGACTCATTGCCTTTTAAAATAAACACAAACGGTAATTCAAACGCTTTGTGTTATCTATACATTTATTTGCGCGGCAGCACTCATTGTTGCAAAGAAAATAATGAACTGAATGAAGGACGCCTATGTTGTCTGCAACTTAAAGAAAATAATATAATACATTCGGCGAAGTAACTTTCATTGTCACGGACTAATGATTATTGGAATAAAATGTACTGAAGGAAATGTTTAACAATTAATAAATAATAGATAAATAATGATATAAAGGCAACAAAAAGCATTTATTCCGCAAAATAGGCATTTATATTTAAAAAGGTAGAAAAAGGCAACATAAAACTGTGGCATTTCAATCACAAAGGTATAATTCGTACAGATTCACTTTCAAATTGAAGATAGATTTGACACATTTAAAAAGGCGTTCTGCCTAAGTTCCGGTCCCTGGTTATTACCAAGTGGCAGGGGGGTGGGGGGAGGGGCGGTCCTCCTTTCCAGGGTATCATGATTTCCAAAAATAGGGGGGGGGGGTTGCAGATGATGTTTAAAACTAAAGCGCGTTTCACCCTTAGAAGACAGTACACGTTAAATGGAGCGCAGTGTTGCAACATGTACTAGTTGCGAATCTTTCTCCGCGAGCGACTCGAGGTGCCTGAGTCCTGTACTTAGTCCTTCAATTGCTGCTTGACGGACACTTTTAACTTTGTTATCCCTCCATGCCTTTGTTACTGTATGACCTAAATTTACAAATGACTCGTCTGTATAAACAACTGATTTCCCCTGGTTCCTAAACCTTTTTACGTCTTTTAGATATTTATGTCGCCATCTGATGATATCGATATCGTCTCTTTCTATTAATATGCACTTGTTACCCCTTCTTTCATATTCCAACCCCAAATCATGTAAGAACCGACTAAGAGTGACCTTTGAGAAATTTGGTACGGTCTCATCACTGTTGAATCGTGACAAAATTATATTCAGCATGGGTGGAATATTTGCAAACTGTAAAGAATGAACAATTCGCCGCACTCCACCTTGCACTATTCAATCATATTGCGTTAACCTATCGTTTTGTGTAGTCCCGCCCTTTTTGCTTTCTTTTTCGATGGCGTTCTTAGAGGTCCTTTCATTAGTTCCTTTTTAATCATACACACTACTGCTTCTGAACACCCGATAGCCTTAGCTGTTTCTTTTACCGCCTTACTAACACGCATTTTACTTCAAAAATAATATAACACATTCATAATTATTTGGCGTTCCTTACTTCTTAATTTACCAACATATCGTCTCTTCCTAGCTTCCCCCTCCATAACTACAAATATTTACAAAAATATTAAACAAATAACGCAATAACAGCTCACAGTTACGCACACGGCTTCTTTCGACTAATGTTAGTGCTGCTCCTTATATTATCTTCTGTGTCAGGCCTGACGCTGAATAGATGAATACCTTTGTTTGCCTTACTGGATAAAAGAAAGAGGTTACTGCCTTTTGGTTTATTTTAAAAACTTTCTCCAACCTTCCTCAACATTTGTTCTCGCTGGTTCCCTGATGTAAACTCAATAACAAAAAAGTTTCACACTGCGTAACTTTTGCAGTGCACAGATATAAAATTTTCCGAAAACATTTCATTTTAAAAATTATAACACTTAACTGGGTAAACATAGAGAATTCAAAGTGGGCAGGTAGTAGCACTATGGTATACTCTACCTAAGAAAAAAATATAGATGCATTCTAGCAGTTAGTTAGTTAGTGCGTGATGAGTATAGAAACAGGAAATATCGGACTTCTATTGAAAAAAACGTTTTCTGAAGAAATTTGGGCCTATAGAAATGTATAATGACTCTAAAAAGGATATAACCTGATAGAGAAAAAAATTCTGCATAGGATAATGTGCTCAAATCTGAAATTTATAACAAATGAATATTTATACCATGCTATTAGGAATCTGGCAACACCGCGAGGGTAGAAAAGGACGCGGCTAATGGCAACTTGTATGTACTAGATAGAGACAGAGATGTCCCATTTAACTCCATACTGTCTTCTAAGAGTGGAACGCTATATAGATATATACACCATCGCGTTTCGAGCATAAAAATCTGATGTGTGGCACTCACATGACTTTCTCTAGTCTTGTACTCGCTATTCTTACAAACTCTTATTCCTCTATCTTCTTCATGTTAGTCGAGATAACCATTTGCAGAAATTACCTTATTGTTAATTTTCTTGCAGGTGCACGGGGAATACAGTAGGCTCTGAGTGATAGTCAAATCCTTTAAAGCTGGTCGCTGTATCAAACTTGTGTATTAACGAAATCTACATTTTGTATACTAAGATCTGGTCTATCTCTTACGGTTTACCAGTTGTGCAAAAGCCATCACGAGTAAACGGGACTACATGAGCTATAGCCAGAAAATTCAAAACATTCATTTGTCACAAAAATATCTTAAACATATGGCATTTTAATCAAAATCGTTAGAGCCATTTTTGAGAAAATCGAAATTTTCGAAACATTTTCCATGTAAATGATAGTTTAGGGTGAAGTAATTTTCTTTTAAATCTTCGCATTGAATTCTTGAAAGATATTAAACTTAAATACCAACTTTGGTTTTTAGCCGAATTTTCGTTTCCGAGTTACACTGTTCACAGGCGCGCGCGCGCGCGCGCACACACACACACACACACACACACACACACACACTCTCTCTCTCTCTCTCTCTCTCTCTCTCTCACATGGACCTTTTTCTAAAAATGATTTTTTTTTTATTTAAGGGACCTCAAAACATATTTCCGTTCGATCTCGACATCTAAATTTTGGGTCGAATACAGTACTTCCCCTCTTACTATAGGTAGTGAATTAAAAAGGGAGGGCACTAAATTCTTCAACTTACCCCAAATTTTCGCTTATCGTGTGCTTATTGAATTCTAATTTGCATCAACGAGGACAAACAAAAAAGAAGTTGTATGTAGTAGCCCAAATCTGTTTCGGGTACTCCGATGGTCTCTCCTAACATCTTTAAGTGATTAATTATATCTGTTGAAGCATAAAAAGCGTTTGAGGAACTCCCGCGGCTTAAAGTGAAAACACACAGCGCTCGAAGAATTTGTGTGATAATAATAACCGTTTCGATTTGGAACGTCTCTCATCGATAGGTACTTATCAGACTGCACACATTTTCCCACGCCAAGTTCCTTCTTTCCTTTTTTTATTTATTCTCGATAGCGTTGCCTATTTTTTCGCATCAAGATGATTATTCAGTCTCCGGTCTTCGCTCTCAATCATCAAGTTGTCTCGTCGCTATGAGTTTATAAAAGTTTCTGATATATTACTTCCTGCACTCTGGTTCTCAGTGGGACGTAATGAGCAATAACGGAAGAGCACTGAATAAGAAGTGAATTAACATTCTCCTATATAAGAACAAGGTGAGATAAAAGCGATTTCTTCATTCTAATTTTCGTTGTACTCGTAGCTTGTCAACTACTTTCCGTCATTCTTATACACATAAATCAATCAATAATAGTTTCCAGCTGTATACTACAAATGCAGCCTCCTCCACTATTCCATTATTTCCGTTTTGTTTCCTTATATGAAACATTGACCTTAACATTGTAGTATCTTCTTGTGCCCCGAATATTTCCTCCAGCCACAATTCCTCTCAACCGCCGCCTAGCAAGCGCCTTCTCATATAATGTCCCAAACATTTTTCCTTCTTTCTGAACACCTTTAGCTTTTTTTTTCTTGGGCTATTCTTTTTAAAATAATGCAATTATTTATTTTATCTGTCCATTTCACATACTTCGTTTTATCCGGTGGTCACTTTTCAAAAGCGATGCTTGAAGAATATGAATTGTGTACTGAAACTGATGGTCTCCATTTCCAACTACAACAGTAATAATAATTACACTAATATGCTATAGGTTAAGCGACCCTTAATATAACCTCTCTATTTCGAGAAGGTTCAAAGTTCAACGCTTCTGATTTCTAGAGGAACCTAGTAAAACATGATCAAAAACGTAAACAACGTGATCGATATGAGGTAACGCCCGATAGTTATGCAACACATCTAACGTAAGGTAATGTGGATATGTTAACTGACCAATTGTACCAGGAAAACTACCGTAGACCGCACTTATGATAGTCTACGGTAGCCTACGGTAGTTTTACAAATCTACTCGGCTTCGATTCCCGTCGAGCGCCCACTCTGACCTTAGGTTTTTCATGGTTTTCCCTGGTCGGTAGGCAAATTCTGGGATTGTTTCTCATTTAGGCACCTTTCCACTATTTCCTTTCCGTTATTTCCTTCTCATCTTTCAGGTTTCGTGACGTATGGCGCTGCCTGACAAATGGCGTGGAGGCTTGCTCGAAGGCCAACGGTCGTTTACACCCTTTCTAGGCAGCTCCAGCAGCGAGACGGGTCTTCCCGTGGAGTTGTTGGGGACTTCCACGCGTCTCTCTGCCCTGTCTGCCTGCTGCCTATAGGTACTCTCTTGGTGGGTGGTAGCCACAATAGATCAATGTAGCTCGCAGCGTGTGAGGTGTCCCCCTTCGTTATAAACCTATACCTTCTCTACCAGCTACGTAAAGGAAGTATATTTTACAAAGAAGTTCAACATAGAGATTTCCCCTAAATACACGTTTTGAGGTCCTTGTGCGAATGTGTGCGAAGATTATAACTCAAAAACAAAATGTCGGATAATACCAAACTTGATATTTAGACTAAACATCTTCCAGGGAAGGAACAATAAGATTTTCATGAAAATTATCCTATACAAAACTAGTTTTTAAGTGGAAAAGTTATCGTTGTATTGATTTTCTAAACAATAGCTATGAAAATTTGAATTAAAAGACTGTAAGATATTAAGTATGGCAAATAAAATGTATATTTTGAATGCTCTACGAGTAGTTTTCATACCGAATTTATTTTTTTATTTTTTTGCAACTGGTTAATCATAAGGGATGAATAAAACTTACCCCACAAAAAGTAAATATCTCGTTAAAACATTTAAAATGTATGTTAAATAATTCTTTGTGCCATTAAAGATTCCCGAGATAGGTATTCGTTGTTGTAGGTTCAAACTCCAAATATTTTATACTTTGCACTGATTCACTATTCATTTGTTCATTGCGTTACTGCAAAGAGCTGAGTTTCAAAATAAGTACATCGTGACCAGCTTTTTAAAATTTTGACTATCGCTTAAGCCCCTTATATCCCCTACACCATTTCTGTAAACGTTTATCTCGATTAAAAATAAGTAGATTGAAAAATATAACTCCTAGGGCAACAGCCCTTCACGGGCCAAGACTTACCGCCCAGCCGCTGCGTCACCCACCTCTGCCCACTACAGGCATCATAATTGGGGGCAGAAATGGAGGGTGGGACCTGGTCAACGTCCCGAGCCCTCCCGACCAGTTATTCGGCCTTCGCAAATTGAAGTAGCTACTTCCTTATCAAGTAGCTCCTCAATTAGCCTCTTCGGAATCTAACGAGGCTGAGTGCACCCCGTGCCAGACCTCCCAGCGGGGGAAAAATCTCCACGCCGGTACCGGGGATCGCACCTGGATCCTCCGTGCCAGAGGCAGGTGCGCTACCACTGCGCTACGGAAGCGGTTATAGAAAAATATACTGTTGTGAAGGTATTTGCAAAAGACTGGGTAGAGAAAGTCATGAGAATGTAACAAGTTAAAATTTTTAAGAATTGTACATTAAAAATAAAACTGGTATCCATTTACGTTACTCGCGATAAAAATTCAGAAAAGCTTTCACTTTACAGAGCTGTTGACCTGCAAAAATGTGGAAATAACATTCAGATGTTAATATCGCAAACAATATTGACTTTTGGCTGATCCTGTAGCTTAGTCGGTAGAGCACCTACCTGCTGTGCAAGGGGTCCCGGGTTCAATTCCCGGGAGAGGAGTGGGAATTTTGCTGTAACCTAGATCGCCCTCCACCCTAGAATCTGGAAGTGCGTGTGTACTTGCGTGCGTGCGTGTGTGTGAACAGCATAACTCAAAAACGAGAATTCGATTAAAAACCAAAGTTGGTATTTAAGTTTAATATCTTTCAATGATGCGACTTGAACATTTTAAAGAAAATTCCTCCACCCTAAACTTCCCTTTGCATGGAAAATTTTTCGAACATTTGGACTTTCTCAAAAATGGCTCTAACGATTTTGATTAAAATTGTCGTAGGTTTAAGATATTTTATACCAAATGAAATGATTATTTTGAATTTTCTGGCTATAGCGCATGTAGTCCTGTTAAATCTCGATGACTTTTGCAAACAGACCAGATCTTACTGTACGAAAAAATATAGATCTCGTTGAAACTCATAAATTATGTCCAAATGCATTTTTGTGGAGTGAACCATTTGGGAGATATTCCTTATTTGTGTGAGGTTTGCAATACTTGCACTTTTCTCAAACGGAAGGTCGCTGTTCATATGTTTATTTCTTGGTCGTGCAAAGAGAACGGAATTTCAAAGCCTTCATATAGCGACCAGCTTCAAAAGATTTGACTATCGCTCAAAGTCTACTATATTCCCTATTCACCTACAAGAAAATGAACAATAAGATACGAATTTCTGCAAATGTTTATCTCGACTAACATGAAGAAGGTAGAGGAATAAGAGTTTGTAAGAATAGTTAGTACAAGAGTAGAGAAAGCCATGTGAGTGAAACACATCAGATATTTTAATTTTCGTATACTTGCTACCTAGCCCTCTAGGATACTAACTGGCGTGGGCATTTTCGCCTACCGTGGGAGATTGTGTGGGCGAATAGCCGGACTGCCGCACTGCTCTATATACCTCACTTTGCCAAAGGGATTTCCTGTAAACGACATGCTTCAAATAAAAGCCTAACGAAGTGGTTTCGAGGACAAGAACGTGGGAAGACATTGAAAATGTAAACGGCAGCCATTACACCTGCACTAGCCGGAAGGCATGTCTTCACAAATTGCACTCTTCAAACCTGTTTCAAAGTAAGGGGACCAACTTCACTGCAGAACATACTCGAGAAAATCCTGCGGATGAAATTAAACAGTGATAGCAATCATGCGGTATCATCTCATTTCTTGTCTGTCATTATTACTAGATCAAATTAAGTGTTAGCATGTGTGCATAGCAGTAGTGAAAGTTTGTGAAATGGTGTGCCAGTTAATTAACTATCTATTAATAATGATATATAGCTAGAGAAATGAACCGTGAAAGTAAATTGGAGCAGTATATGGTACACAAGTTTGTTATTAATGGCCTGACATTTAATGACGTATTATCGGTGTAGGAGGAGGAAACCCCACGCACTGCTATCTTCGGCAGATTGTTCTGGCTACTCCCAGGAGAAAGGGATGATGGACAGCTGTGGTTAAAGAGACACTTTTGATTCTAAGAAACCTTTATAACAAATCTCTCTCCCTCTCTACCCTCTGCTCCCTCTCTTTCTCCCTCTCCCTTCCTCTCTCCCCCTCCCTGTTTCTCCATCTCTCTCTGTATGTATTCTACACTCAGGCATTAAAGTGTATAATAACCTATCAAGCTACATCAAAGCAATAAAACTAGTAAATAATTTCAAATCATGTCTCAAGGCACCTCTAATTAACCATTGCTTTTATTCCATCGAGAATTAATATCAAACATAAGTGTTAGCCACAAAGCTTTCACTGAAAATGCAAGTTTGCTTATATTTTGACGTGTGCAACAGCATGTGTGTGTGTGTGTCTGTGTGTGTGTCTGTGTGTGCGTGTGTGCGTGTGTGCATGTGTGCATGTGTGCATGTGTGCATGCGTGCATGCGTGCATGCATGAATGTATGCACCTATGCACGTATGCACGTATGTACGTATGCACGTATGTCGGTCTGGGTGGCTCAGTCGGTTAGACGCTGGCCTACGGATCCCAAGGTCGCGGGTTCAAACCCGGCCCAGGCCGATGGTTTTTAAGTGTGCTTAAAAACGACAGCTCCATGTCAGTAGATTTACTGGCATGTAAAAGAACTCCTGCGGGACAAAATTCCGGCACACCGGCGACGCTGATGTGATCCTGGCAATTGACAGCGTCGTTAAACAAGAAAATAATTTTTTTAACGTATGTACGTATGCACGTATGTACGTATGTATGTAATCTCATAGTTTGTAATGCTAATCTTGACGTGTCACCAATTTACGAAAATTAGCTCAATAATATAAGTGTCATGTGACGAATAAAGAAACAAATAGCCTCTTCAGTACAGATGTTGATAACATTTCTTTTGCCAGAGATCCATTTTACACACTCTGCCCATTGTGAATTCCGACAGTTATAGATACATGTGATTTTGCCTGTTTTTGATGAAAGACGCTGGGCATTTTTCGAAGCTTTCAATGAGATTTGAGTTAACAGCTCGTTTCGAGAACTCGTCGGCTCTTTCATTAGCTTCTTCGAACCTATTTAGTGCGATTATTGTATATAGCAAGTATGTTCCTAATTTTTGTAATTGTTATGTTTACTTTATATTGGTCGTTTATGCAGCTAAGAGCCGACTGAGATCGCTTAAGACCTGAGCACTGGTATTGGTATTCTACACCACCTTCAGAAGAGAGAAGAGTTCCGCTTGGAGGACTCTTGGAAAACCACTGAAATACCACCGACCACCACGTTCTCGTTGATAGTTCTAGATCCGTCTGTAGGTATAGATGAAATTCTGTGGACTAAAACAGCATTGAGAGTCATTAACTGGCTCGAGGTATTTCGAAGGATGATCAATTAATATGCGCTGGGCTGGATGCTCTAATTCTAAGGTATCGGTACACCTATTCTTCTTTATGTTGGTAATTGTTGCTTTATATATTCCTATAAGGTGAAGCAGTTTTATATCGGTAAAAATGAGAACAGTATCACTTGAGGTGGTTCTATATGTCCGGACGATCCGTAGAATGAACCCTCACTGGATTTGGGCAAGTGTTTGTTGTGCCCATTTCTTGTGTAATACTTTCTCAAAAGAAGAAACACATTAACATATAATTGACTATGGCACTGCGGTAAATATTTGCTAGAATATTGGAATTTCGACAAACCTCAGGTGGGTCTAGCTACAATGGATAGGTTTCTGAACAGTTTTAGTTTTGAACAATTTGAAGTATGATCGAGATGTTAGCTACCTATCAAGTAGGACATCTAAATAAAGTAGTTCTACCAGCTGTATTTCTATTCCATCAAATTTAATTACTGTGAATGTCAAATTTGTGCCTTATGGTAGCAATTATGATTACAGTTTCTAAAAGGGCGTCACTGTCAAAGAACAATTATCAAAATTATACAACAACTAAAACTACTTGCAAACATTGCAACTTGTCTTTCTTCAATTCCCGGTTGGAGGATGAGATTTTTCTTTGTCCTGTCTGTCCTGTGGCACGACGGCCCTTGGAGTGTAGCCCTGGCCTACCGCCCGGCCGCTGGGTCTCCCACCTCTGCCCACTACAGACGTCACGAGCGGGGTCCAGTGGTGGAGAGTGGGACATGGTCAGCGCCACAATCCCTCCTGACCAGTATATGGGTCTTCATAACCGGAGTTGAACATACAGAGGAACCAGGAAGGGTGATCAGCCCGAAGCCTGGTGTGAGACTGAGATATGGATGATATGAAATGCTGGCGAAAGATGATAGGAATGGTAATGAGCAATTGGTGGAATGATGGCGGGGGAAACCGGAGAATCCGGAGAAAACCCACCCCTTCGCCGGTGTGTCCACCACACATCCCACATGCGGACGCCTGGGCTCGCGTCAAGTGCTCTAACCACTCGGCCACGGTTAGAGCGAGTCAAGTACGAGTCAAGTGCTCTAACCGCTCGGCCACGGTTAGAGCGAGTCAAGTACGAGTCAAGTGCTCTAACCGCTCGGCCACGGTTAGAGCGAGTCAAGTACGAGTCAAGTGCTCTAACCGCTCGGCCACGGTTAGAGCGAGTCAAGTACGAGTCAAGTGCTCTAACCGCTCGGCCACGGTTAGAGCGAGTCAAGTACGAGTCAAGTGCTCTAACCGCTCGGCCACGGTTAGAGCGAGTCAAGTACGAGTCAAGTGCTCTAACCCCTCGGCCACGGTGCGGCGCGAAATTTCTCCTTAAAGCCGTGATTTTTCCGTAACGTCCCCACAGTCTGCAAATACGAATGAGAGTGTCCATGTGTGCCTGTGTGTGAAATAAAACTAAAAAATCTGACGTGTTGCACTCACATAATTTTTTCTGCTCTTGTACTAACTGTTCTTACAAACTTTTATTCCTTTATCTTCTTCGTGTAAGTCGGGGTAAACATTTGCAGAAATTATCTTACAGCTAAGTTTCTTGTAAATGCAAGGGGAATATGGGAATACAGCATGCTTTGAGCCATAAGCAAACCTTTTAAAGCTCGTCGCCATGTGAAGGCTTTGAAATTGCGTTTTCTTTACACGGCCGAGAGATAAAAAGGCGAATAACGACCTTCCATTTCAGCAAAGTTTAGTATTGCAAAATTTACACAAATTTCTCCGAAATGGTTCACTCCATAAAAACTGCATTTGGAAACAACGTGTGCGTTTTAGCGAGATCTAAATTTTTAGTGAGATTTGATCTATTTCTTACGGTTTACCAGTTATGCAAAAGTCATCAGGAGTACCCAGGACTACAGGGGCTATAGCTAGAAAATTCAAAATATACATTTCATTTGTCATAAAAATATCTTAAACATATGGCATTTTAATCAAAATCGTTAAGTAATTTTTGAGAAAAACAAAATGTTCGAAAAATGTTCCATGTGAATGGTAGTTTAGAGTGGAAGAATTTTCTTCAAAATCTTCGTGTCGCATTCTTGAAAGATTAAACTTAATTACCAACTTTGATTTTTAACCGACTTTTCGTTTGTGTGTGTGTGTGTGTGTGTGTGGTGTGTGTGGTGTGTGTGTGTGGTGTGTGTGTGGTGTGTGTGGTGTGTGTGTGTGTGGTGTGTGGTGTGTGTGGTGTGTGTGGTGTGTGTGTGGTGTGTGTGTGGTGTGTGTGGTGTGTGTGTGGTGTGTGTGGTGTGTGTGTGGTGTGTGGTGTGTGTGGTGTGTGTGTGGTGTGTGTGGTGTGTGTGGTGTGTGTGTGTTTGTGTGTGTGTGGTGTGTGTGGTGTGTGTGTATGGTGTGTGTGTGTGTTTGTGTGTGTGGTGTGTGTGGTGTGTGTGGTGTGTGTGTTTGTGTGTGTGTTTGTGTGTGTTTGTGTGTGGTCTGTGTGGTGTGTGTGGTGTGTGTGTGTGGTGTGTGTGTTTGTGTGTGTGTGGTGTGTGTGTGTTTGTGTGTGATGTGTGTGTGTTTGTTTGTGTGTGGTGTGTGTGTGGTGTGTGTGGTGTGTGTGTGGTGTGTGTGTTTGTGTGTGTTTGTGTGTGGTGTGTTTGTGTGTGTTTGTGTGTGGTGTGTTTGTGTGTGGTGTGTTTGTGTGTGTTTGTGTGTGGTGTGTTTGTGTGTGGTGTGTTTGTGTGTGGTGTGTGTGTTTGTGTGTGTTTGTGTGTGGTGTGTGTGGTGTGTGTGTGGTGTGTGTGTGTGGTGTGTGTGGTGTGTGTGTTTGTGTGTGGTGTGTGTGGTGTGTGTGGTGTGTGTGGTGTGTGTGTGGTGTGTGTGTGGTGTGTGTGGTGTGTGTGTGTTTGTGTGTGTGTTTGTGTGTGGTGTGTGTGGTGTGTGTGTGTTTGTGTGTGTTTGTGTGTGGTGTGTGTGGTGTGTGTGTTTGTGTGTGTTTGTGTGTGGTGTGTGTGGTGTGTGTGTTTGTGTGTGTGTTTGTGTGTGTTTGTGTGTGGTGTGTGTGGTGTGTGTGGTGTGTGTTTGTGTGTGTGTTTGTGTGTGGTGTGTGTGGTGTGTGTGTTTGTGTGTGTGTTTGTGTGTGTTTGTGTGTGTTTGTGTGTGTGTGTTTGTGTGTGGTGTGTGTGGTGTGTGTGGTGTGTGTGTGTTTGTGTGTGGTGTGTGTGGTGTGTGTGGTGTGTGTGTGTTTGTGTGTGTGTGGTGTGTGTGGTGTGTGTGTGTGGTGTGTGTGGTGTGTGTGGTGTGTGTGTGTGGTGTGTGTGGTGTGTGTGGTGTGTGTGTGTGTTTGTGTGTGGTGTGTGTGGTGTGTGTGTGTGTTTGTGTGTGTGTGTGGTGTGTGTGTGGTGTGTGTGGTGTGTGTGTGTGGTGTGTGTGGTGTGTGTGGTGTGTGTGGTGTGTGTGTGTTTGTGTGTGGTGTGTGTGGTGTGTGTGTGTGTGTGTGTGTTATGCTATAAACCCAAAGATTAACTCAACTTAAAAGAGTGAACATGATGAACAGTGAGCAATTGTTCCAAAGGTAGAAAGCTGGCGATATGACCAGGGGTGTTAAAGGCAGCATATAAATGAAATAAACAAATTAAAGCGTATTTCCTTCTCTGTTTCTGTTGGATTAGTTTCAGTTGATGTAAATAAACTGTTTTGGAAATACATCTAATGTTTTTAAATTGACTTAAAAGTGTTCAATTTTACTTATGAGCCTTATTATTATGCTAAACTTAGAAATCCGGACGCGGAAACACACAAAATCCACGAATATAACATATACCTGTCTATTTCTCGCTGTAACGTTGAAGAAACGATGTAATCTGCACGCACGAAAGAGAATTAGGTGGAGTCTGGCCCATCGCGGTTTTGCTTATAGCATTTCGTGCAGAGGCAGATATAACGACTTGAGCCAAAATGACGTGAAGCACCAAACCAATTACCGCGCCCCAAAAATGGTATAGCACCTATCCAGAAATAACAGTTAACCATTCACGGTTACAGTTTCGCTTAGCTTTTTGTTTCGTACTTAAGATTCTCAGAACATAAGATGTCGGGCACAGAAAATATCAAGGAAATAAACAATTAGTATTATATGGCTAACAGATTCCATAGTTCTCCTTGTATTATTTTATGATTTATTGGGTTGCATCCTTATTCAAATACATTTTGCTTTCTTCCTGCTCTTTTTGTCTCTCCTTTCTTTGCCTTTTTCTCAAACTATTTCTGTCTTTCCTTTTATATCTTCTCTTGGGGGCCCTAATGACCAAGTTGTCGACGGGCCCTTAAACCCGAAACACTCACTCACTCACTCTTCTCTTGGTTTTGCTCTTCTATTCTTTCCAGTCATTTTTGTTGCTTTCTTCTTTTGCCTGGTTTTCCTTCCTTATTTTGTTTTACAAGTTTCCTTTCTTACATCCCTTCTTTCTTCTTATCTTTCTTGTTTCCCTTTTTTCATTATTGCTCGCTTTCTCTCCTTTTTTACACCCTTTTCTTTTGTCCTTCCATCTTACTTAATTTCCCTTTCTTTCCTCAGGTCCCTTTCTCTCTTCTTTTTTCTCTAATTCTTTATGTCCTGCTTCACTTTTCTTTCTTTCCATTATACCTACTTGTTTCTTTCTGTTTTACATCCCATCTAGTCAAAAAGGGATTAGAGTCTATTCTGGTCTCTATAAAAGCTACGTATTTTTATCTTGGCTCATCGCAGACTGCCATTATCGCCGACATTGCTAGGTAAGCACCCATCCCTCTTGGTGTCATTTTGTTCCTTTTATTGCAAAACTGGATATAACACCACAATGTGTCTTAATTTGTACATAATCCAACTTTCTATGAATTTATTTGGACTCCGTGTGTTCACTAAGCGCTCACAGTTTCATTAATCACCGAGAGGAGTGAAGTCATTTGGTTGTTAAGGAGCGCGAGAATTTTGTTAGTTCATAACAACGTTCAGTAAATCCAAAATGTCACCGCTTGAAAACTTTATTTTCCAGTTATGGATAAAATGCGATGTTGCAGAATTCAACAGAAAATTTTCAGGTGTTACAGAGGGCTGGTATACGAACATCTTGATACAGGACATCTATGATCTGTAACGTCATACTTTGAAGTTATGTCATGATTTTTCATTTGAAATTTCTACTGACAAATGCAAGTTAGAGACCGCAGAGGGGTAGAGGAGCCGGAGTACGAGCCACCACCAGGGAGTTCAAATCTGTAATTGTTAGAAACCTTATATAGTCTGGTGTCGTCTCTCCTTAGGTCCGACCACTCTTCGTATCCTCTTATTTCGCTCCTCCCTCCTGGGGAGCGCCCCATCAGGGGCATAGGCACAGCAGATGTACAGGTGGAGGTGCTAAGTCCCCCTATCCTATGTATGTACAGATGTGTATATACAAATACCTACCCAAGAACTCGGTAATTCTGTCAGACTTATTCGTTAATTCTTTTGTTAAAAGAACAATCAGATTTTCCCCCTTCCCTTCCTCTAAGTTCCATTTATATGTCGCCTGTGTAAAATCTGTGTCATCCTCCGTGGTCTAGGTATAGCATGCTAGCCTCTGGTTCCCGAGGCCATGGGTTCAAAGCTGACGGAGGGCGATGGATGCTTTTGGGCCGATTAAAGAAGATTTACGGCACTCTAGCCTGATAAAGGGCCCGTTGAGCAAAATAAATCGGTCTTTCACGCCCAATATAGAACGGGACGTTATGAACCATTGTAATTAAAGAGCGACCATAAATAAAAAAAATGTAACATCTGTCACATCGGTGTCTTTTTACCTTTCTACCAGCAATGACCTTCACTCTCATTCATACTTCCAAATTCTAGCAAGGATGGAGAATAATCCTGGTTAAAGAAAATTACCACCCTCCAGCCGGGAATTGAACCCGGGGCCTCTGGAATTGATGGTAGACTACAGAGCCAGTCGACAATCAGGTATATTGTCTATCTCCCTGACATTCTTATCACCGCAATATGCCGGCGAGCCGCAACAATGCTTGCTACAAGCCAACCTTCATCTTCTCATACCGCATATTGGCAATTTAAGGGGACATTGAGGTACCAAAATGCCAAAAAATGTGATTTTTTGAAGAAATATTATCTTCAGCTGTCCAAAATATGGTAATTAAATATTATGTATCATATCCACCTGGAAATTGGTGTATTTCAAATTTCTTAAGACGCTTGCAATGAGAAGTGTGTGTGGCAAATCTGTCAGATGGCAGTTCGCAGCTAAGGCTCATGTATTTGTGGTTTTTAGATTTTAGTGAGACATTTGCCTTTAAACTTTAGATGTTGGCTGCTCTTATTGCACAAGTGCTGCTATCGGCTGTCAAAAAAGCAAAAATAGAACAAAGGAATTGCGTTGTTTACAAAACAGCTTAAGTGTCCATGTCTGTAGTTGGTTTGTTGTATTACTCGTGTGTTTTTAGCAAGTGTAACGGGAAAAGTGTGCAGTGGAAACATAATTAAGAAAAAGAAAGCTGAGCAAGGTGGAGACATTCTACAACAGGCAGGTAAACATGAAGAATCCTATGGTGATAACTCTGCAACTGAAAGTGATCCATGTGCTCTCACGCGATGTACAGAGCCAGATTACCTTCTTGTTTACAGTAGTTTTTAACAGTGTGATGTAGTGAGTGTAAAGAAGAATGTGTTATTGTGAATTTGAGAGAGTTCTGATGGTTTTTCTCTGAAGATTGTAGTGAAGTGTCAAGCCTGTGGATATTTGAAGAGCGATATTTCCTATAACTGTGTTCCAAAACTTTAAATTGCTTTTTCTCTATATAACAATTGTATTTGTATTTTTTTTTTCAGTAAATACCTATTGGTGGATAAAGCTTAAGTTTTCAGGATACGTAGAATATAACTCGTTAAAAATGTGCATTGGTTTGTTGATTACACTCATATATACTTGATGTTTTCCTTTGTAATTATCAGTAGTATTCCTTTCTATTCTGTTCTGAGTAGCAAAAAATTCATATTTCTAGTAAATATTAATATTTTGGAAACCAAATCCACAATTTTATTGCATAGGCATAGAAAAACTAGCATACCTAATTTCAGGCCTCTTTTTTAATTCTGAACTGCAGAAAGTATACCTTTTATTACTGTTCAATTCTTTCTGAAAACATAATAAATAATTTTAATTGCAAAACATTTAGTGTAGACCAATGAAAGTTATACCAACAATATATCGTGGAAGGTGCAATTTAACCTAAAATGTCATTAATATTGGTTGATTAGGAAAGAAAGTCCATTTGGTAGCAGAGTGTTCCCTTAATTCTGTGCTCGAATTTTACAGCAGAGCTCTTTTATATATTCGTCGGCAAGCCGTACAGAACTGGGTTATCTGCTCAGATTCATTAAGTGCCCTTTAGAGACTACGGACGCTGTACAATTACCATTCATTGGTACAGCGCAATGGCACTTGCGTCTCCTTTGTATGGATGCCTGGTCACGTAGACCTGCCAGGAAATGAGGCTGCTGATGCTGCAGCCAAAGCAGCAGTTTTAGCACCCAGATGTTTTAGCTCTTACGTTACTTCTGACGACTTTAGCGCTGTTTTACGTCGAGCCCTCCTCCCACGGTGGAGTGGTGACTGGCATGATGTTCAGGAAAACAAACTTAGGGAGGTGAAACCCCTCCCTGGCACCTGGAGGACTTCTTCGCGCGCCTGTCGTCGCGAGGAAGTTATTTTAGCGAGATTACGTATCGGGCACTGCCGTTTTAGCCATGGTCACCTTTTATCTTCAGATGCTGCACCGCTCTGTTCTCATTATCGAGAGCCTTTGGCGGCGCGGCATGTTTTAATTGAGTAGTGCCAGTTTTTATCTCAGCTACGTGTGTCTGTGAGTCTGCCAGCTGCCCTTCCTGAGGTGCTGACAGACACTGTCAGTACAGTAGAGCGGTTATGTTAGCGGCATGGGCGGCCGTGTTTGAGTCGGTGATTTTAATTTTTGTTTTAATTGGTCGATTCGCCGTTGCTATGCTGTCGGTTTTATGTATATCCTTTGTGGGTCTTGGTCAATATTTTAGCTCTGCTTTTACAGTTACTGACACTCTTTCGGTGACTTTTTAACTGTTGCAACGTTTTAGACTGCCGGTGTAGTGCCTGCATCTTCCGTTTTAGCTTCGTTTGGGCGCTAATTACCACAGCTGTTGTGCGTCACTACTACTATCCCCTTAATTCTCATTGTTTTTCTGTTTGTTGAACAGATTCTGCAGGAGGAGAAGAGCATACTACTGTCACTGGAGCAATGTTTGAAGGAGCGTTGCTGCGAGCTGGAGCAAGAAGTTGCAGCTTTGCGCAGCAAAGGCAAACAACACTCGACACCACCTTCACCAAAGACCAAGCAAGGCTCGGGTTCCACTCCAGCCGAGGACGAGGGCATCAGTTCCTCGGATCAAGACCAGTCTGACTCCGGAGGAGATATTGAACGTGAGCCTATGGTGTACGAGCTGTTTGCCGTCCAGAATGATACCATCCTTGTGGACAGGCAGTGCATGCGTGAAACCAGCGTGGACGACGAAGGCAAGGTGGATGACGACGAGGAAGAGACAACGATTGACGAAGTGATTGAGGAACTCCGCAACATTATCAACGACGCTGAGACTGAGGCATATGCCGCAGAAGCAGCCGAGAAGGCTGCCAAAGCCAAGAAGAAGCAAAAAGAATTAGAAGAAAAGAGAGAAGAGGTAATGGTTTTACGCTAAGACTGTGGAATTAAAAAACACTTATCTGAATTCATTTTCTCCTGCTACCATCCCTTTTCGTATCACAAATGGGCGATATTTATGTGCCACTTTACAAGTGGTGCTGTTTTTATTGAAGAGATGTTTCATGCTTGAGCGATGTGGCTCTTATTTCTCTCAGGGCGTGGTAACGGATGGAATGAAAAATCACACGATGTTTCTTCACCACAATGTATTATTTTATTAACACATTTTCTCTATTTTACATTTAAATAAATCCTCTTAGCACCATTTTAGATTACTTAAGTCTTTCCACTTTTTGAAAAAGTGGAACAAAAGCTTGATGAAAGTCTGGTAAATGTTCTACAATGTTCACACGCTACCTAAACACATCTTTTCACCTTGAATATACAGACGCTAGTAAAAAAGTCCAGCGTCACCTCACGTGATACTACCTTTCTCGTATACATCCGCGTATGCGTTCATCAAATAGTTCCCTCTTGTTAGGGAAGTGATCCCTAACCATTCTCCCTTCGCTTTCAATATTGAACACATATAATTCTTTTATTTATTTAATATACATTAAAATTAAATATGGAAATATTTATGATGTCTTTAAACAAACTTAATTGTTTGTAACAATGAACATTAGTAACACGTTTTCGTCACTTAACCAACTCATACCAATATCAAAAAACAAATTACACTCTTAACATAAACGATTTTCTTTTGGGGTCTTTTAATATTCTGTCTCACAAGTAAGAGCACTTTTCAGTTTTAAATGCCTCAAATCAGCTCAGGTTTCCAGTTAGAACTCCTTTGAAAACATACTGTGTCAGTAATTATATAAATATCTTAAAGGCTCAGCAAAATATTCAGTGTAGATAATTATTATAACCTTCTCTACTACTTACTTATAATAAGCAGAGGAACATTCCACCTAAATTTTTCTGTATAGAGATTTCACTGGATGTTTTGACGTCTCTGAATCCAAACAAGAAGGCTTTTTAGAAAAACACACTTGTGTATATGTCTGTGCCTGGACAGTAGAACTCATTAAATATGAAACTTAAGTTACTGGGCAGTTCAAAGGAACTTACTGGCAAACCACTTCTCATTTCTTGTTCTGCACTTTGTCCTGGCTGTTAAATCCAAATTCATCCCTTCACTTTACTTTTGCATACAAGAAAATTAATTCTTTTAAAGTATCAAGCCAGTAACATGAATCATGAGTTACCTAAGTAGTTTTTTCAGATGGAAACTTTTATTCTATTTGAATTAAGATTATATCAATTACAACCTTTTTTAGCAATGATTGTAACAATTAAAACTTAAGAAAGTGCTGCTTATTATTATTATCATTAAATTGCCTAAATGTAACTTTAAAATATATGAGATGAAGCAATGCGTGTAGAACTTCTTTATTCTCACTCATTGCCAGTAATTTGAAGGTTATATTGCCATGAAACAATACGAGTAGAACTTCTTTATTCTCACTCATTGGCAGTAATTTGAAGGTTATATTGCCATTCCATTGTGAGTAATTTGTCTCTATTGTCCTCTACAGATGAAGAAACGAGCCCAAATGGAGTCATTGCAACACAGAACACGTATATCAGAAGTGGAAATAGTGCCTTCTCGCTTGCTGCCACAGCCCCCACGTCGTTCAAGGCACATACTCCTGAGCAGCACTCGCTGCCACCCTGATAACATCAGTAGCAGCAATGGCTTCTTCTGCCTGGAGGAAAGCCCTAGTGATGAGGAATCCTCTGATTCTCTTCTCAGTGCTACACGACATAAAAGGTAAGATACCTTTACATACATGAGGTGCACAACTGCCCTCTGAAAAACATCTAAGTGATCACAACAGGTAATGTCTGATAAGCATCAATGAGCAGGCAGTGGTTTATTATACTTACATATGTAATAATATATGATTTTCAAATCATCAATAAACTCAAGAGTCATGAAGTAATGAGGAAATTCATTAGAGAAAATGCATTAAGAGATGCATTTGCCAGATATCTTTCATGAATAAAATGCAGTGATTTAGCCAAAAATCATGATTATTAAAATAAAATCATAAAATGTTTATATTTACTTGGAATCTAAATAACATTGTTTGCAAACAAAGCAGAATCTTGTGATCATACTTTTTTTAATGAATACAGCTTGATCATTTAAATATTATTTACCACCAACCATCGTGGGAAACTAGAAATAGGTATGCAATATTATAAGGATGCAACAATAATCAACATTATAGGCTATGCATTTATAGATGTAAACAGCAGTTTCAATTGTTTTATAACTGAGTCAGTGCAAACTGATACTCTATCCTGTTAAGAATATTAAAAATGGTGGAGCTATATTTATCATATAAGGAAGAAGTGGCAAAGAGATTTTAGTAACCCTTGAGTGAATCACCATTATGATTGATTGAAAAACATTATTCAAAGATGATTTGGGCATTATCTCCCATTTGGGGTCATGAATAAAGCAGTTAATAAATAAGGAAGATAATGTATTATCATGTACCTCATTCAATCTACTATTAATCAAGAGCTATCACTTTGTACAATGACTGATTTCCTGCATGGACATGAGGGAGAAAAGAGCTTTTTGGACAGTAAAGCTTAAAGTCACTATAAACATTGAAGAACCTTACTCTAAACTACAAGGTTTGACAAACAAGATATAATTATTATTTATTTATTCCAACAAACATATTGCTGGTGTTTTTAAACACACAAGCCTTGTGTGGGCAATGTTTGAGAGGTCAATGTCACACTAGCAAGTTGTCATTGGTTAGCACAGCCAAGCATGAAGCAGAAGGTCTGTGGTTCAAATCCCTACTGTGGCATTGAATTTTTCAGTTCTGATTCTTCCTCTCAAGATATGATTATCTTGGCTTATGAATATTGATACTAGATACAACATTTCCTACTTCTCCAATAATAATAACCAGTGAATTAAAAGATATCTGAGAAACAGTCTGAGTCAATCATCTTATTAATTTATAACATCCTGAGCTTTAAAATGACAATAATGAACAAACATTCTCTTATGGACAAAATGTGGTTTTGCTCTCGCATATTGCAAAGCATGCTTCACTCAAAAGTGCAGGATTATTTATTCCACTTGACATATACAAAGTGATATAAATAGTTGCAGCCCAGTTCTTTCATAGCAAGGAATTTAAATTTCCAGATATTGCCTGAGCATTTATCCTGGAGGAAGTGACTAAACACTATACCTCTCCGACCACTAAAATTCTAAAATAAAAGTACCAAAATATGAAATTGTAACTGTCACATCAGTTTGTTGTCCTCTAGGGTTAAGTATTATTTGGGATATACAGGAATAGCACTGGTTTGGTGGCACTGTTCTCCTGTTTACATTGTAGTAGCCTGCACTCGCTATACACTACAGTTAGTACCTTGACAGCAAGTAAACAATGCTAAAGATATATGTCCAAAATTTTTCTCAAAGGAAAATGTTGATTATTTATGCTCAAGCTATGCTCATTTGCATACATCATAATTACACATTGAATAACTGCATACCTATTACTCTCTCTCCTATGTATAGTAAGTAGGGGAAGTATTGTATTTGATCCAAAAATTCAATGTTGAGATTTCACCAGAAATGTATGTTTTGAGGTCCCTGAATAAAAAAAAAAAAGCATTTTTAGAAAAAACTCTGTGTACATGTGAACAGCATAATTAAAAATGAAGTTGTTTAAAAATCAAAGTTAATATTTCAATTTAATATCTTTCAAGGATATGACATGATGAGTTTGAAGAAAATTCCTCCACCCTAAACTACCCTTTACATGGAAAATTTTTCAAAAATTTTGATTTCCTCAAAAATGGCTCTAATATTTTTATTAAAATGCCACATGCTTAAGATATTTTTATGACAAATGAAATGTATATTTTCAATTCTCTGGCTATAGCCCATGTAGTCCTGTTTACTCTTGATGACTTTTGCATAACTGGTAAACTGTAAGAGATAGACTAAATCTTATTATACAAAAAAGTAGATCTTCTTAAAACACACAATTTATGTACAAACACATGTTTTGTGGAGTGAAGCATTTGGGAGATATTCCATGTTATTTGTGTGAGTTTTACAATACCCTTAAACGTTTCTCAAATGGAAGGTCATTATTCACCTTTTAATATCTTGGCTGTGCAAACAGAACAGAATTTCAAAGCCTTCATATAGTGATCAGCTTTAAAAGATTTGACTATCATTCAAAGCCTACTGTGTTCCCATATTCCCCTTGCACCTTCAAGTAAATATGCAATGAGGTAATTTCTGCAAATGTTTATCTCAACTAACATGAAGAAGATAGAGGAATAAGAGTTTGTAAGAAGAGTTAGTACAAGAGTAGAGAAAGTCATGTGAGTGCAACACACCATATTTTCTACCTAGCATTCATTTATCAATGGCCTGTTTGAAAAAATAAGAGCCAGCCAGTCTCCAAGGTTTTAACATCAATTAAATTGCAGATTGCTGCAAACTCTTGCACTAATGCCAAAGGTGCTTAAAACACAGCTGATTATAAAACTTCTTAGCAAGTTGTACTTATTGGAACACACTATAATATCTGAGGTGTTGCACTCACATTACTTCCTCTACTCACTCTTGTACAAATTATTCTTACAAACATTTATTCTTCTATCTACCTCGTGCAAATTGAGATTAACATGTGCTGAAATTGCTTTACTGTATATTTTCTTGTAGGTACAACAGGATTAAGGGAATAAAGTAGACTTTAGGCAATAGTCAAATCTTTAAGAGCAGATCACTGTGTAATGGCTTTGAAATTCGATTCTCTTTCTATAGCCAAGAGAAAAGCAATTTACAACTTCCGATTTGAGAAAGGTATAATACTAGAAAATTCAAACCAATGACAAGGAATATCTCAGAAATTGTTAACTCCATAAGAAAAAGGCATTTCACATAAATTGTGTGGTTTAATGAGATCCACATTTTTTGTACAATTTCAAGATATAATTTTCATTTTTTTATGAAAATGCTGCCTGCTAGCAGATTATACAGGATGGAAGGGAAGTCATTACATTCCTTCTAATATGTGCTTCATAGAAGCATTATAAACAAAAAAGTATAATGCCATATTGTTTTTTGATCAGCCGATTTCGAAAAAATAAATGGTTTTTGATCCAACTTTGATGCGTAATTCCATAGGAATGTACGAAGATAAGAGTTTGTTACTTGTAAGATACGTAGATTAATTTATTTCTGACATAGCTTTGGTAGTAATTATGTGACATCACGCAGGGTTTCGAAATAATTAATCACTTAAAAGACATGAAGGAATACTCCAATCAGCTTTTTCATATGAGCAGAAGTCGACAATGTTGTGTTGAGATTGGTCAGAGAATTGACCTGGTTTGTGGGTGTAAACTGGTCTGGCACTTTCACTTTCGCTTTAATGTTTTGAGAGCTAATACTTGTGATTGGCCTACTCTCGCACAGTAGACACAGAAGGACAAGGCAGGGTATTTGTTTGTGTTCTCAAGGAGCACTGTTACTGTGTTTATGTACTGAGCTAGGGAAAGTGATGCCCACACAATCTGCAGTGTTGCCAGCTTGTTTCCGACAAAATTAAAATATCTCCATAGGAAATGGTCAGAGACAAAAACATAAGATACAAAATGTGTTCTAAATATCGAGATCTACCACTGGTTTAAATTAATGTAGTGACTTCCCTTCCACCCAGTATACACCTAGATTTTGCAACGTTTATACAGGTTTCTGTAAATACTTTCACTAAGAGCAAATTATTGCACAACTGTTGTTTAGAATAAATTTACCATTTATGTTTCAGGTACTCAGCTCCAAATAACAAAGTCATTTCTGCAAAACACCAAAATAATACCAACAAGAAGCAATTGAATATTGAAGAGAGTAATAAGAAAAATCATATCAACAGTGGTGGTACAACAACAGTGCTCATAAAACGGGCTGAGTCTTTTCATCACGTCAACCAGCATCAGCAAACAGGGAGATCTGGCAAACCTGTAAGGCGACAAGAATCATCACATTACAACCCAACAGGCTCTCATTGTCATCGATCGTGCTCATCAAGAGAAAGTGACTTTCCAGAGGAGAGACCCATATCAAGGCAGCAACGCTGTGGAAGTTTTGATGGTCTGTTTTATGTGACAGATGTAGCCACCTCAACCTCTCCTGTTCAGCAACAACCACCACAGCAACAACAGCAACAAAGTACAGTACCTCAACAGCAGTCAACATCAAAACGTTCACCTCAACTGAAGAAGCTAAAATCAAAAAGTTTGGACAGAATTGATGAGGGTTTAGATTCCATGGTGGATATTGTAATGACATCATCTTCTACAACTGCAAGGCAGGAGGACTGGAGTTTAGAATGGGGTCCAAGTTATCTTGAATCACGTTCTCGTAGGAGTATTGCAGATGCAGCACATGCTTACAGCACTCCACCACCTGTTGTGATAGTACCTCGCTCACAGCCAGCATCTATCTCCTCATACTGCAGACAACGGTGTCCACCTGATGGTGCAAGTCATCCCCTGTTTGAGCATGCCCAGCAGCATCGCAGTAAGTCTTTTCTTGTGAAGCGTGGTCACACTAATGCTGGACTGTATTCTGGTATTCATCACATATCTTCAAGACCACCTACATTGAGCCCTGTTCGTCTTATGTCTGCGTCAAACAATGGCAAAGTTACAGATCTGCCTTCAGGCCTGTATTAGAACTTTTTGCTTAATTGTCTCACTTGAGGGCTCAATTCAAAAAATCTGATGTTGCACTCACATGACTTTCTCTGTTCTTGTACAAATTATGCTTATTCCCCTATCTACTTCATGTTAATCGAGATAAACATTTGCAGATATTGTCTTATTGGTAATTTTCTTGTAGGTGCAAGGAAGTGGCATAGAGCGCATTTGGAACATGCGTAATATCTATGGTCTCTAGTGGTATGACCATCGTCACCACCAACCATCACCTTCACTACTACTACTACTACTACTACTACTACTACTACTACTACTACTACTACTACTACTACTACTACTACTACTACTACTACTACTACTACTACTATTACTACTTCTGCTGCTACTACTACTACTGCTGCTACTACTACTACTGCTGCTGCTACTACTACTACTACTACTACTACTACTACTACTACTACTACTACTACTACTACTACTACTACTACTACTATTACTACTTCTGCTGCTGCTACTACTACTACTGCTGCTACTATTACTACAGCTGCTGCTTCTGCTACTACTACTAATCACCATCACTACCACCACCATTACCACCATCACCATCACTTGCTTCTCATCTTACAGCAAAATATTTTGATATCAGCATCATTGAATTGGTTGCTTTTGTACTGTATCTTATTTGGGGGGGGGGCAGAGGACTAGTTAGAGAAATAAAGGCTTAAGTGGTCATTAAATATGTATCTATTTAATAGATCTTGGCTTGCATGAGGAATCATTTCATTATTTTCAATTTTTTTCCACTGTGCTACTGTTTGAAAACTCTTTCTTTACCTATGAGTAATTATTTAGTAGTATGTTGCTGACAGTATTATATTTTCAAATACATCATTAAAATAATTATAGATTTCTTTTGTTTTTCATTTAAATTTGCCATCAGACTATCGTCTTTTTTGACTAAGTTTACCAAGAACTTCAATAACATTCCTTTGGTGATTTGTTAACAAAACGTGTTATTCATACTCTTTTACAACCTCAGTCTGTACAATTCCAAAAACAGGTTTGGACACAACTAAAAAAAATTAGAGATAGTTTACCTCTATTTATACTATTAAAATATGCATATGGATATGTGTTTAACAAAGCATATTTGCAAAGGTTACATTTCATTCTTTTATTTACTTTGAATGAAACAAAAGGACCATCTTATTTTAAACTCCATAAGTAGTCAGAATTTAAAATCTCATATATCTTGGTCATGTTTCTGAATGTCATAGTAGATATTCCTCTAAAATGTCACTGGAAAGCCTCATCTGTCCATATCTTGCTAAATGTAATGATAAGAACACTTTCACAATAACATTGTTTACTTTAATGCTGGAGATTATTTTACGAACATTGTTATGTCTAGCTTATACAATATACAACAAGGTCTGTTTTTAATACTATACAGTTTTTCATTTTAGGCAGTTTCGTGGATTGTAATTATTAATTTATGCCAAAAAACTTACTTACTGCTGGTGTTTTTAAACACACACACTGTGTGTGGGCAACGTTTAAGAGGTGGAATCAGGACTGAAAAATTCAGTGCTATAGCCGGGATTTGAACTACGGATCTTCCACTTATCGAGCAGCTGTTCTAACCACTAAGTTACCATGGAAAATTCTGCATACAGTTTTCTTCTTTTGCCTGTCTCTTCTCATCTACAATTAGCTTTTTTAGGTGATAATCAATTTCTTTGCTTCTGTGTTGTGGATACATTGGATAACTTAGATATGAGGGCAAATTTGGAAATAACTTGGAATTGCACCTTCATAGAAAACTGGATAATCGTATATTTGAATAAGCTAGTAACAGCGATGTGAATCTAAATTGTTATAAAAATTGAATCGGTGGTGAAACACTTAACATCACTTAAATGTAAATATTTATCATGACCGGTTTCAAGAGCTTAAATTGCTCCCATCATCAGAATTGTCCAATTGATTCGTGTGGATGTTGTCTGATGTGTGGTTGTTTGAGTTGACATCTAGCAGTGGACTGATAGACTTCCATAATGGATTTGGTGGTGATAAATCAAAACTTGTTGCATAGTGCTTTCTATGCTACAAGTCAGAGGACTAGGATGGAAAGTGAATTTTTTGAAAATTCACTTTCAATTCAAGAAAGCACTACAATTTCCACAAAATCTTCAAAAAATATAGCATCAACTTGGCTCGACAAAATAATTTCAGCATAGAGAAATTACTACACAACAAGCCAAAGGACCAGCTACCAAGAACAAAAAAGCAGGAATCTATAAAATTAGTTGCACAGATTGTGTTCAAATTTACATAGGAAAAACTAAGCGGAATTTAGATATCAGATTAAAAGAGGACATGAGATGCATAAAATACAAACAAATGGCTAAACCTGCAGTGGTAAACTAATTTTGGACATCAAATCACATCACGCTGAACATAACACTTCTAAAAGCTACAAAACATGTTACAGAGTTGGATACTTGGGAGAAGATTTTTATCATAAAAAACAAACTCGGATTACTGAATTTTGATTTATCACCACCAAATCTATTATGGAAGTTAATCAGTTCACCGCTAGATGTCAACTCAAACAACCACATATCAGATAACATCCACAAGAATCAATTGGGTAATTCTGATGATGGGAGCAGTTTAAGCTCTTCAAATTAGTCAAGATAAATTTACATGTAAGTGATGTTAAGTGTTTTGAACACTGATTCAGCTTCTATAATATTCTGGATCATCATGTTTGCAAAACAACCTATTTCCATCCTTGTCTATGCATTTCTCAACAAAACAAGTCACTTTCCTGAAAATGTTTCATACATATCACAGTTCTGCTGGATGGTGTCTAGTCTACCTATAGAATAGTATAAATCTCCATTGTTCAGGATCTTTAGGGAACCTAAAACAACTAACATATCCTCGGTTTTTATTGTCTTATTGTAATTATTCATGCACCATGGCACTGCACATATATCTGGCATGATTATAAAATATTTATGTAGTCACTGACACCATAACAATGGAAATATTGACACAAATGCACAAGCAAGGGGAGTGCTTGCACTGAAATAAATGCAATGTTGCTCAGCAGATAGGGCTGGGCCATAATGGAGATGGCTATGACTGAGTCTAGTGGCTAGTTCTCGCAATTCCAGCTTTCTAAAATAACATAATGTGGAATTAGTTAAAATTCATAATGCCAATAGGTTTTAGCAAAATTGTCTGGGCCATCTCTGATTCCCTAGATTCCCCAGAAAATGCACCCCTGCTGGGGGAATATGGGAATATAGTAGGCTTTAAGCAATAGCGAAATATTTCAAGAGCTGGTGGCTTGAAATTCCATTGTCTTTGCAGGACCAAGAGACAAAAGAAAAAAGAGAATAACATTCCTGTTTGAGAAAAGTAGAAGTATAGAAAAATTCAAACACATAACAAGGAATATCTTTTAAATAGTTCACTCCACAAAAAAAATGAAGTCTTTGAAATGTATGGTGCATTTTAACAAGATCTGCATTTTTTGTGTAGTAAGATTTCGTCTATCTCTTATGGTTTACCAGCTTTGCAAAGTCATCCACAACAAAGAGAACTTCTGTGGACATTCCCAGAAAATTCAAGATGTACATTTCACTTGTTATAAAAATATCTTAAACATATGGCACTTTAATCAAAATACTTAAGAGCCATTTTTGAGAAAATCAAATTTTTAAAAAAATGTTCTGTACAGACAGTAGTCTGGGGGTGGAGGATTTTCTTAAAAATCTTCATGTCCCATCCTAGGAAGATGCTGAACTTAAATACCAAATTAGATATTTAATTGACTTTTCATTTTTGGATCATGCTGTTCACAGACTGCTCTAACCATTAAGCTACTGAACTGTTGCAGCTGAACGTTTAGTGGAAGGTATGTGGTTAAAAATGCTTTTATTGGATTCATGCAACCTTAAAACATGCATTTCCAGGGAAATCACTGTGTCACACTTTTGGGTGGAATGCAACGCATTCTCTGCCTACTATGTATGCGGTAGAGAAAGTAAAAAAACATGTCAGAGCTATTTATTTATGCCAACAAACTTGGTGCTGATGTTTTTAAACACACAAGCCATGTGTGGGCAGTGCTTGAGAGGAAGAGGTAGAATTGGAACTGAAAATTTCAATGCCACAGCTGGTATTTGAACCACAGACCCTCCACTTTACGTGTGACTGCTCTAACCATTAAGCTACTGAACTGTTGCAGCCGAACGTTAAGTGGAAGGTATGTGGTTCAAATCCCAGCTGTGGCATTGAACTTTTCAGTTCCAATTCTACCTCTCTTGTTTTGAAATATTTCACGTAAATGTTCTGAGCATGCAGCAACAGTTTCTATAACTTACTATTACCCGTATTATTAGCAGATTTGAATTGCTTATAGATGTCTATTTATTGTTAGCACTATAAAATAAGGATAAAATGTTGGTTTTACTTTCTCTGTTTGTTACCTAGGATAGAGAAAGTACTGTATTTAGCTAAAATTTTGATTTTGAGACTTCATACATCTCAAAACCTCTTGTGTCTCTACGCAACAGAAAAAAAAAAAAAAACAATTTCAGAAAAGGGTCCTTTGGAATATTGGCACTTTTGTGTGTGTGTGAGAGAGAGAGAACAACATGGGCATAAATAAAAAAACTATATGTCCAAAAACCAAAATTACTAATTTATTGGGTAGAATATTTATTCTTTTTCACTTTGTATAAATTAACATACCTGTGTCTTGAACCTTTGGAATGAATGTCTAACTGGACATTCCATTTGATTACAAAACCATGAAAAATACGAAAGCTTACTACCAGAATGCAGATCTCATTAAAATATACAACGTAAACAACTATTTTAATAACATTGATAATATCTGAAATGTTTACTGTTTCACATGATTTAACATTTCCAAGATTTTAATAGTATATTATGAAACCCAAATTGTCTATTTTGTTTCTTATGAGCTGAAGGCTTATTTTATAATAGGTCTGTTTCCAAAGTAATTTGAAAGGGTAATGGGTAAAGAAACACTTTTCTCTCATGGGATATAAATGTTTACATTATATACAACTGTTGTAACAGATGAGGATACTTTTAAAAGAGCAAAATAACATTTACCTGGTTTCACACAAAGGATAAAAGGATACAACAGCTGTACAGTAGACTTTGCCCATTTTGGGTGTTTTACCAAAATGTATCAGAATGGAAGAGTACAGAAATGAGGAGTATTCCAGTTATCTCTTAAAACATTAGTTTAACTGAGAAAAATAAAACACATGCAAAAATATGAGTTTAAGCCTTAATTGTGAGTGTTTAAGGTTATTCTCTTGGTTTAAAATGTGCTTTAATATAAGAGACAAATGAACTATATTATATAGTCTATATCAGAAGAATATTACTAATAATTCATGGTGAACATCTGCTCTTGTTTTAAGATCTATCTACAGTTTTAGTATTACATTAAAGTTGTAAACTTAATTTTGGCAGAGATTATGTCGCTGCTTTCCATGTGGTAATATTTAAAATAAAAGGTAACACATACTAAGTGTAAAGTGCAATAGTGTAGTTGATAAGAACAAGTGCTAGTAAGTAAAAACAAATGTTTAGCAACATTGAAGTGTGAGAGTTTAGATACAACAAAGTGCATACATGTGTACATGTGAATCTGTGTTTATTTCTGTTTTAGTGTAAGAAATATTCTGAATTCAAGAGAGTTTGGAGGTGGTTGTATGCAGTTTTATGCCACTGCTTTGTTTCATAAATTAGAAGATGATACACATGTTTATTTTCTTTGTAGTATAAGAACGTTTTGAAGTTTGTTGAATGCTGGATTCAAGTGAGTTAAGGAGGGGCTGATGATGATCGCAGTTGCATGCCACTACTTTTCTTTCATAAATTACTGCACTGTCCATAATATGAATTATAAAATGATTAAGGACTGTTATAGGTTTCTCAGTTCCGATTGTTGATCTTGGAATCTATCATAGGCATTATCACTGCAGCCTATCGGGAAACTAAAATGTATTCAAGTGATGTGAACACACAAGTCTGCTATTTTTAGATATTCAATTCAATATATTCATCCTTAGATCAAATACATGATATTGGATATATCAGGTGTGTAAAACAAAAGATTAAAGCAATAAATTTTTATTGACGTTCATTCATTTACTATCTGCTTAAAAGAATAGAAAAAATTCATTGCATCATCAAGTTGAACGAATGTACACACATTCAGTGATACATACATAAACAATACCACACTAATATATCGTACATAGACAGATTTTAGAATAACAAATTACAACTGTTGAATTATTGCTATTTTGTTACAACTTATGTTATAAAGTGCTATTTACTTGAACAATAATTAACAAAGATATTCATCTAGTGAACAGTAGCATCCTTCTAAGCAAAAGTTCTTTAATCCTTTCTTGAATAAATTAAAGTTGCATTAACATTTTTCAAGTAGACAGAGAGCTTATTATACAGTTCATGAGCTGCAGCAGTAGGTTCAGTTTTGTACATTTCTAATCTATGTGACTAAGTATGAACACATATGTCAACACATAATATTAACGTAAGTGCAACACACAAGTCCAGACTTTCTGTTCATGGAATTGTCAAAGACTATAATTGTCAAAACTACCATTAACTGTTTAAGAATTCTTGAAGAAATAAATAACATGGCATTAATTAACAAAAATCTAATGTTCTCATGTATCACTAGTTATAGTAGAACCTCAATTAACCATTATAGTGAAGGGAGTTGTGGTTGACAGTTAACTGAAAATGATGGATAATCCATCTTACTTAGTACCAACGGTAGATTTAATAAGCAATTACATAAAAAAACTCATTAAACACATGGGTTATATTTCTTGAGTATTTAAATAAATGGCAATAAAAGACGTGATTGTTGTCTGCAGGGTAAGAGGGTTTTGTTCTCTAAAACCAAAACAAGTGTGTACAGTTACTGACTCACATCCGTTTTTCATCAGCTTTGTAGGTACATTGCTGGGCAACAGCAGTTCATTATGACCATACCATTGTGTGCATGACCACTATGTGGTTTGAAACACAGCTGAAGGTATCAGAATAACCTCTGGACTATAGTACGTTTCATTCTATATTCAATTTGTAACATTGTTGCTATGCTCATATGAGAAGTGATGTAATATAGACTTTTGTTCCATTATGTTTAAAGTTCACTTTGTTTCACAGTTTTTGGAATACTGAAGTCATATGTTGATCCATAGCATGCTCAAACTACCTGCAAATTCATATCCAGGACACATCAATAGATATTTGTTATGTAGATAACTCAACTTTCACAAAATGTAATGTAGACCAGGGGGGATAAGCCAAAATGGAGTATTAACATTAAGGTGAGCAAACCAATTGCAGGACTTTATGTCCATCCTAACTTTTCAGAATAAATGAATAATATTGTATTAAGTCTTGTGTTTTCACTCACATGCTTTTGTTTGATGTTAATGGTAAAATGCACAAGATGAATGTCCCATTAGTTTGCTGAAGGAACTTAAGACTAGAAGGGTCACAAAGGTAAAAGGTATTAAGCCTATGATATACAAATGCTAAACAAATCATTTTTGAAGTCTACAAACTTATTAAATAATAACATTAAAGCAGTATAACATATGATAAAACTGACACATTTGAGAAATTTAGCAAATCAAAATTATCAGAGATAGTAACATCTCAGCTTTGACTTCTCTTCAGAAGAAGTAAACTGATGAAGGATATAGTCCAGGAGTCTACATTTTCCCCTCAGCAGCTTGACAGACTTGCAATGACTGATAATGTTCTGCAAGGCAGAATGTTATACAGCCCTCCTAAGTCTACCATCACTTACAAGCATGACAAATCTATCTTGCAGAGACAAACTTTATAGATATTTATGTTATAAAATTCTTGTTTTTACATCTGGTTTTCCTTTACATCTGTTCAGTTTGCTCTCTGTTATTCTTTTATCATTTTATTACTTGTTTACCCTAAGATGTGCTTACATCAGTCTGAGCTAGTAACTTTTGGAATGCATCATTAATGTATCAGGAGTAAATTGACTGATTGTTTCTGTAAATGAGATATGGCAAGAAAAGACACAGGTGTCTCTTTCCTAATGCAAAGAAAAACAAATTAATAAATAGTACATTTATTTTCCAAAAAGCATATGCAAAAAATATGTTTAAGTGAGTGAATGTGTAATTCGTATGGGTATTTTACTGTGAAACACATGAGAATAATACATTGAAAAGACAAGTATCAGGTAACTTTAGGCACTGAGCATGCCAGAATCATCTGTACTTACTATCATTAATGCTCCCTACATTCATTGCCAGGGTGTTGTCAAACACATACACTAAACATCTTGCATTAAATTGACATGACTTTCTTTACATACTATTGCTTATTTTTATTTAGTTCCTGCAAACGCTCTTACAAAAATTTGTTTTACCATCTAGTTCATGTTAATCAAGAAAAACCTTTGCAGAAATAGATTCATCACACATTTCAGTGAATGCACAAGAAGGATATAGAAAACCAAATCAATTTATAGTCAGATTTTAAAAACCAGATCACTATATGCTAGACTCAAAACTCCACATGCTTTCCACAAAATAAAAAAATAACAGAAAAACAACAGCATTTTAAAAAACCAATGACTATTGATAATTCTAACCAATAACAATGAATATTTCAGATATAGCTGATGCCACAAAAAATGTATTTGAATTAAATTGTGTGTTTTAAAGAGATCTACATTTTTGGTACAGTATTTATCTATCTCTTACTGCTGTGCCACTTATACAAAATTCTGTTTAAATGAAAAAGGATTCAGAGTCTATGCCAAAAAAATTAAAGATATATGTTTTATTTTTTATGTACACATTTTAAATATATGGTATTTTAATACAAGTTGTTAATCATCTTTGATAAAACTGAAAACTTTAAAAATTCTTCCATCTAAAGTGTAGTTTGGGATAGGAGGATTTGCTTTACAATCTTTGTGTTGCATCCTTGGAGCATTCTAAGTTTAAATTTTAAGTTCAACATTTATCCAACTTTGCTTTTTAATTTATGCTGCTCAGACTCACATGCATGCACATGCAGAGAACTTATTCTAAAAATGCCACTTTTAGGTTGGGGGGTCTCAAAACATGTATTTCTGGCAAAATTTCAATGTAGAATTTTTGGGTGGAGTACATTACTTCATCTTACCTACTATATGTATATGATGTCCATTTCTTTATCAATGAATTGGAGATGTACATATATGCTTGCACATTCAATCATCAGACCCTCATTCCAGAAAGGTAATAATTATAATGTGTTTATTGCAGATTATTATAGGAATCTCAAGGTGTTAAAATATTCAGTATGTTATTTAAACATAATTCTTAGCTGTTTAAGTGATTTTTTAAAGGTATTTTGTTATTAGCAACCTTAATACCATGAGGAACACAGAAAAGAGCTCTTGCTTAGGTTTTGGGACATTGTTATTTCCCAAAAATTATGCAAATTAGTAACAATGGCAAATATAATCTCATTTCTTCCATACAGAAGCTGGAATCATGGAGTGTCAACCATGATATCATTCAAGACTGAAATTAAATTTCTGATTTACATTCTCCACACTGTGTGGTGATTATGAATGAGATTTTGTTGGATTAAGTGTACATAGGTTTTCAATCACAGTTTGCAAACAAGTTAAATTATGATGTACATATTGCAAAAGATCTCATTTTAATTTAGCATGTGCTGTCGTTTACTTAGACAGTGTCATTCATATGTGCAATAAATGTGTTTTTATTTATGCTTTAGGTGGCCTTCTAATAGAATAGACATTAATCTCAGAGTGTGAAACTCAATTTTGAATTAACATATGACATGTATAATTTACTTTATTGTACTCATAATAGATTACCAATAAAAGCAAGTGCATTTACATTGTAAAAGAATTGGATATGCAATTCACTACCCAGTTTTTCCTTCTACTACCACAGTTTACCTTGTGACTGAGTTCCATAAAGCTGTTCTATATTTCTTGCACATTTTAGTACCAGGTGTATGTCTATATACTGAATCTTAAATACGGATACACTCTACATTTCTCAGTAGTCTGAAAAGAATTTAATAATGTGGTATTTAAAGGGAGATTGGTGGTGGCAAAGTGTCATAATAATTATTGGGTAATCTGAGTAAGACTCTACATGAGTGGTACTAATGAAGGGGACATGACGTGTAGCCCATCCCTCTGTTCCTTGCGGTTTACCTACCATCCAAGGAGATTCTATTTTCATAGCACTGTGTCACCGTTAAGTCTGATCACCCGCAACACATGTTGGTAGAAGTGGTAGGTAGAAGAATGGCACCGCAGGTCAGACATTGTCATTCCTGCTGTACATAAACATATATAAGCAGGGGCAGATGCAGGATTTGTTTTCAGTGGGAGGTTCTGATGAGGTGCTACAATTAGAACATCTGGAAACCTCTTTGTATGCATAAATAAATACATGTATATTTTTACACATTTTTCCAGTACTTCTTGAGTTTTAATTTCCAAATTTTTATGTATATATGTATATACATTAATGCTAGTCCATTCGCTCTGTCTGCTCCCATGGTGCTCCTCAAATAGGTCTTCAGATAATGTAATGTTAAGAACAAATGTTCTGGTGTTGCTGTAGTTACTGGTAAAGTGCAGAAAAACTTCAGCATCTTATGTATGAAGGGGAAAATAATTTTTTTACACCTATTCAGAGATGATATAAGCCCTTCCATTGTTACTACCCCAGGCCGGATCTAGCTATCGATGGGCCCTTAAACTCCTCTCGCTCACTTGCTCACTTTTATTATTACCGAAGCAATCTAGGAGTTTCCTGAAACTGCAGAGCGATTTGTGTTATCGTAATGCCGTAGATGTTCATACGATTTGGAATGAGGTTATGGGAATCATATTTTATCGTTAACCGTTCTAAACCTCTCTGCACTGAATTAGGATGCCAGGACATTATTGTAACTTATTTGGATATTTCATTAGTTGTACATTTATTATTTTAATGAAAATAATGAATGTAGAAAATAGTCAGATTCTTTGAATATATTTGTGAATTAATGTGAAGACTTTTCATTTTTGTTACGTCCTTAATAGTTTCCAAATTTTCGGGAGGGGGTTATAACCCCCTATTCCCCCCTTGGACCCGCCCCTGAAAGTAAGGTTATATAAATAAGTTTAAACACATTTTTTTTACGGATTTGACATTCACAGCTGATAAAGGGGATCATTCGCCACTAATGAGCAAGCAGAATATACAGAATTAAAGCGAATCATGCACACAGTAATTGTGGCCGGGCCATAAGACGACCTCTCAATATTAAGTGGGCCAGGCAAAAAAACTATATCTCTTAAATGTGAAAACAAAGAAATCAAATGCCTTGATACAGAAACGGTATCAAATTAAGCTTTCCTTAGGTCTTGAAAGAAGGATAGACGTGAAATTTTTGCGAAAGGCGTCCAAACTTGTTTCTCAGAAAAAATTACTTTCCCCCAGATTTACTAATTCTCAGAGGAAATGCAAAATTGTTATATTTCTTATTACTGTCACGTTAAATTAAACACTTTGTCCCCAATTTCATTTCTGGTATTTGGATGTCCCATGATTCAAATAAACAGTATATTTTGGGAATGTAACTTGAGATGAAAAATTTTGATATGAATTGGTATCAATCATTAGAGATGGATAGTCAGGTGTTTCAAAAACGACACGAGAATTAGTGTAAGTTGCAGCTGTTTTACCACTCATATCAGAGATAACCTGGGAATCATTCGGCAAAATATCTCCAGCAAAAGTATCAATCGAAAGGGGGCAAGTCACGTTATGAGGGGGGGGGGGGGGGAATAAAACGCTTAGCCTATTTGGATGGGGTACACAGACCGAGAACAGAAAGTTCAACAGTCGTCACCCAATTGATCTTGTCAAACTTTGGAACAATTGTTGAAATTTAACTAATTAATCTAGCACCTGCACATATACCTACTTCTACAATGGGAACTGTATATAATGAAACCCACATAGATAATGATAAAATGGATATCATCGTGTAATGGTCTATGTGTGGAAATCATCGGCAATCTATATTAATGTTATACAGAGAAGAGAGAGAGAGAGAGTGATCTCAAAAACCACTAAACCGATTTTGAAAATTCTTACATCATTGGAAAGTGGAATTCTCTCTGAAGACATGGTCTATAAAACCTCTAAATTCATTCCTTAAATTACTAAAACAAATAGTTTAAAAAACATTGTTCTTGTAAAACAAAAACAAGTTCTACTTGTAAAAATTCAAAGAGAAGAAAACTATGTTTTAGACAGTTGATAGTAAAAGTGTGCCTTTTAGTAGTTCACGACAGTGTTGAAGATATACAGCTCAAAAGCTTTTAACACCCGGTAATGCCAACTTTGGTTTCATACGAAATGTGACAGTGGCCTCGTTCAACTACATTGTGAACTGTTTCAAATCCAAACAATGGCCCTACCGTAAATCATGTAACCAATAATTCAATTCTCACCTCCTTCGCCCAAGGAATAACTATTTCAAACTGTCTTGCGGTCGATACATGACCATGTTTCTCACATCTACAGTTTCCCTTAAAGTTAAACCAGTATCTTTAACAATGCTCTGATCGCTTATTTCGCAACATTCGTTTTGACTGCTTATTTTGCTGCCCGCTTTTTTCATACATTCATTTAAACTTTAAAAAGGATTTACATAGGCTGTTTACTTAATAAAGTTATAAAGAAACATTCTTGTGAAGAAGATTTTGAGTTTCAGTTGAGAATGTCATGAAATAGAAAATAGTTGTTACTTCACAGAATATAGATTTAAATAAGAAAATTGTGCGGATATTTTTCCAAGTAATATATACATGTAGATGGTCATGGTTTAGAAACTAAGATACAGCAAAACAAAAGATAGTCGAATCTGCTTATAATGGTACGATAAGCAAGCAATACCAATGACAACATATTTCAATATCTCAAGTAAAATGTTTTGCTTTAGTTCTTTCGTATATTACAATCAAGATGGTTAGCAGGGTGTGTTAAATGGTTGTGTAAGAGAGAAAACCGTGTCGAGCCAACAGTAATCAATCAATCAATCAATCAATCAATCAATCAATCAATCAATCAATCAATCAATCAATCAATCAATCAATCAGTCAGTCAATCAACCAATCAATCAATCAATCAATCAATCAATCAATCAATCAATCAATCAATCAATCAATCAATCAATCAACCAACATTGTTCGTAAATGTCAACAGACTTGAGCAGCCTTCCCTATAATTATGCTTGTTTTTCCACTTTTTTTACTGCAAATAACCCTTATTCATGATTACTTGAACCACGAGTAGGTACATCATCTTTATACTGGTTGCCAAACTTAAATGGCCTCGGCTCCAGTGGAAGGAGACGCCTTATCGTGCCAAAGCATGTGCTAGAAGGATTCAGACAGTTTTATAGCAACATTACATGTTAACTGTGGACTAAGGCTCCCATTTGCACTAGATAAATGTTGTAACTCTGCTCTTCGCTTTTTGAATTTGGCACTACAACTTCAACTTCATCTCATATTTTGATGTAGGTCTGCTACCCACAAACCACCAGAAGATTTGCTATCCGAAATCCACCTCCTCCAGATTCTCCTGTGGGATTCTAATAGTCCATTTCCTTAGTCAGTGACGTTAGTGCAAATTAGCTGCCATTAAAAGGAGGGGAGAAATAAATATATTATCAAAAGTGCAGATTCTAGAGTGCTTCATTGTTTTATTCGGAAAATGTAAAACATTTTCTAATCCTGAAGAAGAATATGGTAAGCTATTCTAATGTGGGTCAGAGCATAAAGCGGTCCTCTTCTCTAGAGTACCCCAGTTAAAGTAACCATACCATCTACCAGTCATAAGAACTTCCTTCATATGTTAAGTGCCATGGATGCAAGCCGGCGTGTATATGCTTTGTGTGGAAAATAAACTAGTGCGAAGCAAGTGAAAGGTTGTCTGCAGATTAAAAGGAGCCTTAAGTTCAGGTTATCATTTTACAAAAATAATACAGCAAATTTATATAATTAAGCACATGGTTACCTAAGTTTAAGTTTTTTAAAATCAGTTATGGTAACTGCCATCCTTGTCGAAGTAGGATCAGGTAGGGTTTACGGGCCGTCGACAGCGGGGTCATATGGGCCCGAAGTCAAAGGCAAAAATAGGAAAACAAAGAAGCTGGGAAAGTTCTCAGCTGCACAGATAAAATCAGAAAAGTTAAAACAGTGAAAAGTTAAAGTCGAAGTTGTATTCAGTACTACCAACCCCTGATATAGAACAATGAAAATAGGGCAAAATAGGGTCATATATTGTAGATATGTACTGATATAAAATAAAATAGTTCTATTCTTTGATGTATTTTTTTGTTGCAGATGGTTAAATATAAACGTAAATCATTACGTTCGTAGACTGAGCATGACGTGCTGAAGGTTATCAAAGCATTTTGTGCTGCAGAGTCATTTAGAATGACAAATTTGTATTGGTTGCTCAATTCCTACATCCGTCGCTAGGTTTGAAAGACTTTCCTTCACTAGGCTAAATTAAAATAATGTTGCAACACACTTTTCACTGCTGAATACATTGGGAGAGAGACTTTATTTGGGAACAAACCACATTTAATCTTTAATATAAATGAGTCTGGCTGTCAAAAGGACAACAAAATAAAAAAGTGTTTGCTGAAAATGTCTCTAACAACGTATAAGAGAAAAGGCTTCATAAGGAAATTTATAATGGATTTCCAAATGAGTCGTTGGTAATGATACTGATTCCGGATGGATCAAGGATGATGCCTTCTTCCTCTGGCTATGTCACTTCTGCATCTTGTGGTTGACCATGCACCCCACAAATGCTTACAAGCTTTCAACATTCTGCATGGTGTGCTTACCATGTCATATTACCCATAAGCTATGGTTATCGGAGAGAGCATTTTTGAAGCCCTTGAAGTCATATTATGATAATGATTGCAATAAATTCGTTAGAAACATAGAGGGATAGAAAATATTCAAAATCACGTTTGGTAGAATATTTAAGAAGCCTGTTTGAAAGCAGTGATACTGAAAAGGTTCTTTCTTAAGGCAAAACAATTTTCTATCTGGTATAAATACAGCAGACTGCCTCCATAGTGCAGTTGGTAGCACGCTTGTCTCTGGTGCGCAGGATTCGGGTTCGATCCGCAGTACTGACATGGGATTTTTCCCCCCCCCCCCGCTGGGAGGTCTGGTACGGTGTGTCCTCAGTCTCTTTATGTCCCTGACTGGCCAATTGAAGAGCTATCCTGATAGAATGAGTCAAGTAGTTGCCTTACGGTCGGGGGAGTCGGCGTGCTGATCCCTGCCACCCCCAACCAGGCTGCGACTGGAGGACACAGCGGCCGGGTGATGAGGCTAACCTCTGCATAGAGGAGACGCCCTGGGGATTATAAATACAACAAACTTGACTGAACCCGTAACATGTAATAAGTTCCTGCAGGTGGCTTAAAGAAATGGAAGATCATCCTGGTATTGTGCATTCTACCCTAACTTCTTTTTTTTCTTTTCCTAATTACCCTCCCTTTGTGTAGGACTTACACCCCCTAGGACTTACAAGCCTGTGCCTAGGATCAGACGCCTGTCGGGGAGCACAGGAATCTATGGATCGGACAGAGTGAAGACCAGGAAGAGGGTGGTCAGCCAACCACCAGGTATGAGAGAGAGGAAGAGGATGATATGAAATGCAGGCGAAATCTATGAGTGGAAAGGTGATGATGGAGCCAAGAAAAGAAAGGACAGAGTCGGAAAATGACAGAGCTTTACATATTTCTTTCAACTATTTGCTATCTTCTATTACCAGAAGTTGACAAATTGGTCATAGAGATTGCGCGAATTGTGACGTCACAGAATGCAACTCGGCATGCACATGACGTATGGTTTGCAGAAGGGTCTTCAAAGTCGCAGTGACAGTTTAAAGAAACTTCTCTAACACACGTTTGATTTTACATATGCTTAATACATTCACAGACAGATTGAAAAGGTTTTAACATTTAGTTTTCATAATTCATTCTTTATTTCATCTGGAGCATTATAGTTTCGCATACACCCAACGTTAATTCACAAGTACTGGCGTACAGCAGAGCACCAACTATTCAGCTCTCTGTTTTGACAGAATTGTATTATATTTGTATTAGGAACAGCAAATGGTAACAGATGTGACTTCTTTAAGTGGAGTTCACTGAGCTGTAAATACAGGCGAGTTCGAATAAGACCGAATAACTTTAAGGCATGATTCAGGGAATATATTTGAGTATTTTTTTTATAGTAAATGTATATCCGTAAATGTCTTGTTATCGGGCTAGAGAGCATTTACGTTTTTAAAACACTGCATCTAGTTAGATGAAATTCCATTGAGCAGGTTGATATGCATTTTTACTACACGGCAGCCATTGAGAAGCAAAGCTTGCTACCTCCTGTCATTACCCCAACCTCAATAACATTCGCTACCCTGCAAATCCCACATCCTATCATTACGGTGGTTAACCCCTGAAAAGGGCAAGTACACATAAGACGCACCTCAGACTGTCCTCAGTCTGCCAACACTACTAAACCTCAGCCTCAGTTTTACTACAAGGCATTAGGAGAGTTTTGAAACAAGGATAGCTGTGTGTCATACAACAATACAGAACTCAATAAGGAAAAATTGAAGCTATTAACAGTGAAGCAACAAGATTCTAAAGTAAGAACAAATTAGAAACTAAATTATTTGCTTTATTTCCTAGCATTCCTAGAAAAAAGCTTTTGATTTTTTTTAAAAAAATGGTTAAATTCTTTAGAATTAGACAATGACTTAATAGATGATTTTGTAAAACTTACAAATCTTTGTTTAGATCAAAATTTCTTTAGTTTTAATGGTAATTTTTTTCAACAAACTTCTGGCTTGGCAATGGGTAGTCCACTTTCGCCATTTCTTGCTAATCTTTTCATGAGTTTTTTTGAAACTCAAATTACAAAATCATTCCCTCGAATTTTTAAAATATGGTATAGATATGTGGATGATATTTTTGCTGTTGTCCCTAAAAAACAGATAAATGATGCTTTAAAACTTTTAAATTTACAAGATAAAGCTATACAATTCACTTTGGAAACTGAGAATAATGGATTCCTTTCATTTCTGGACTTAAAAATTAAAAGACATAACAATAAATTGAAATTTGGTATTTACAGAAAATATACTCATACTGATAATTACATAAAATATAAAAGTTTTAATCCTTTTGCACATAAATTTGCTGTTTTTAATAGTTTAATTTATAGGTTAATAAATATACTCCTTAATAAAGATGAATTTGACATAGAATATAAACACATTATTAACACTGCAGTAATTAATGGTTTTAATACAGATTTTATACATAAAAGGATAGAGGAATTTAAGTATCAAAAAGCTGTCAAAGAAGTTTCAACCCTTAAAAAAATAAAAGATAATTGTATTTTTAAAAAGTTTACTTACCATCCATGGGCTAATAAAAAATTTACAAGGATTTTTAAAGAATATGGAATAAATTTGGTCCCTCAAAATAAATTTAATATACAAAATTTACTTAATTTTTCAAAAAAAGATAAAATACCAAATTATAAAAAATCTGGCATTTATCAATTTAGCTGTTTAGATTGTGATAAAGTTTATATTGGTAAAACTAAACGTAATCTAGAAACCAGAATAAAAGAACATTTTAGAAATATTAAATATAAACAAACTGATAAATCAGCTGTGGCAGATCATTTTTGGTCATTTAATCATGAAATTAATTCAGAAGTTAAATTATTAAAACAATTAAGTAATCCAATAGATTTAATGGTTTGGGAAAAAATTTTTATTTTAAAAAACAGGAACTGTGTCATGAACTTCGAATTACCATCTATAGATTGTATTTATAAATTTTTGGTTTCAGAGATTGGTAAATAAAAATTGAATAAGAGTAATTGTTTTTCAGAAAAAATAAAAGATTGTAGCTTGGCAACGAGTTTGTTTATATGGCTTTGAGAATGAGCTGGACATAGCTTGAAACCCCAGGGTCAGCACCAAAACAATAAGATAAGTGAAGTTTTTAGTTTCTAATTTGTTCTTACTTTAGAATACAGAACTCTCTTGTAAATCTTCATTTAAGTATATGGCACTAAATTCATGTGTTTTGAAGTAGGTCAAACCTTTTAACTGATCTATAATAATTGTTAAAAATTTCTACACCATTAAAAGGCTTCAAACATACTTAAAATAAGAACAAAACAAGAATTGAACAAGTGCATAAGTATTCTAAAGTAAGAGCAAATTAGAAACTAAAAGCTTCACTTATCTTAGTAATGTTGCATGTTCTTTTTGAACAAGCTAACCCAGGGTTTCAAGTTGTCTCCAACTCATTCTCAAAGCTATACCAAAAGAATATGTTATAGCTTTGAGAATGAGTTGGAGACAACTTGAAACCCTGGGTTAGCTTGTTCAAAAAGAACATGCAACATTACTAAGATAAGTGAAGTTTTTAGTTTCTAATTTGTTCTTACTTTAGAATCTTGTTGCTTCACTGTTAATAGCTTCAATTTTCCTTATTTAAGTGCATAAGTGTTTATTAAAGATGTTTGAAATGATGACCTTGGACTTCGGAGCATAGTTGATAGTTTGTAGTAATGATTGCAGAATCCTTTCAAAAATACCTGGCATAACACAAATAGCATCAAATGCTACGAAGATCCTGGTCATTAGTTTCTCTTCACCATTAACCAGTGTCTCATACACAAGAGGCTGCATATGTCTCCAAAGGAAAAAATCCAAAGGGGTTAGGTCTGGTGAACATGTTGACCATGATATTGGTGTTCCTCTACCAATCCAGCGATGAGGATACGTTACACTTAGCAAATCCCTTACATCACCAGAATAATGTGCAGGTGCCCCATCACCTTGGAACCACATTAACTGGCGTATTCCTAAAGGAATATCTTCCAGAAGTTGTGGTAAAGTGTGTTGTAAAAACTAGCCCGTGAAACATGGAGGCAGTAAATAGGGCCCTATGAATGTGTCATTCACAATACCAGCCTGAATGTTCACTACAAACTGGTGTTGATAATTTATTTATGCCAACAAACTTACTGTTAGTGTTTTTAAACACACAAGCCGTGTGTGGGTAAAGTTTGAGAGGTAGAGAGGTAGAACTGGAACTTAAAAATTCAATGCCACAACTGGGATTTGAACCACAGACCTTCCGCTTACCGGGCGGCTGCTCTACCACTGAGCTATTGTGACAAACTGCCAGAATGGCATCAAATTCTCAAACCAGTTCGTATTTCTCCTGGTAAACCACAAAGGCAGTCTCACATCAGAGACAAATTACCCCAATGGTGACGTACTATTGTAAGTACTTTATATCCCAGGATTAAATAACCTTCAGATGGTAATTATGTGTTTAAAAACACCAACAGTAAGTTTGTTGGCATAAATAAATAATAATTACCATCTGAAGGTTATTTAATCCTGGGATATAAAGTACTTACAATAGTAAGTCACCATTGGGGTAATTTGTCTCTGATGTGAGACTGCCTTTGTGGTTTACCAGGAGAAATACGAACTGGTTTGAGAATTTGATGCCATTCTGGCAGTTTGTCACAATAGCTCAGTGGTAGAGCAGCCGCCTGGTAAGCGGAAGGTCTGTGGTTCAAATCCCAGTTGTGGCATTGAATTTTTAAGTTCCAGTTCTACCTCTCTGGTGTTGATAATTTGCAACTCTAATAGCTCTAGGATTTTCCTGTGCCCAAATGTGATTTTTATGTGTGTAAAACATGCCCTTTCATGTAAAAATCTTCTCATCCGTCCACAATATGGTTGTAGGAAATCTTGGTTGATCAATGCATTGATGAAACTACTGGACAAACTGTAGACAAGGTACAAAGCCATCTGGCCCCAGTGCTTCAACTCGGATGAGATGATACAGATATAACTGCTGTTCACACAGGATTCTAGTAATTGAAGACTGACTTGTAAGAATGACATGGGCTATTGCTCTTGTTCTTGTGGATGGAGAATTATGGACCTGCTCAATAACCTCCTCTTCTAGAGCCACTGTTCTTACATTTCTCTGGACTCCTGAGCAATGTACTTGTTTTTGGGATGTTTCTGTTTCTCGCACTTGTTGATGTACCGCAGTAAAGGTGCTATGATGAGGCAAATGTCTCCTTGGATATAGCTCAGCATAAAGTTGCCATGCCCTTTTCACATTTCCCCAAGCAGCACCATAGAGTAATGCATATCTGCTAGTTCTGCGTGAGTAAAATGGAACATTTTTACACTAGGCTGTAACTAAGAAAGTACTTCCAGGAAATGGAGTACTTCAGTATATGCTGATAGCTGAGATTGATAATAATCAGAACCACAGTCACAAAGTGCTGTATACTTTGCGACGGAATCACTTACCATTTAAGTAACAAATGCAGATTTTCGGTTAATGGCATATAAACAATGTTAAAAACAGAATGCAAGCAATATTCCAAAATGAAAAGAAAACAAAACATAAGCGATATTACAATGCCAAAGAGGAAGCAAGGATCTGTGTGACAGAATTTCACCTAACCCAACTCAGCAATTGAAAAACATTAATGTCCTCTAGCTCAATAACAAGACGTTTACGCACATACATTCACTAGAAAAAAATACCCAAATATAACCCCTTAATCACCTCTTAAAATTATTTGGTGTTATTCTGACTAACCCTGTATAATTAACATATTTTTGTTGAAATAGGTTATGAATTTGTAGACATGGTTTGTGGGGAGTTTGAGAGGAAGAAAGGGGAGCATACAGCTATCTCTTTCTTCTTGCATATTCATCAGTCTTCAGAGTTAAGGCTAGAGCTTCACTGGCAGTAATTTACTACTCTAATGAGCAGTACTATGCTACATATTTTCTGTAGTAAAAAGGATGGTTACATTTACTGATTTTTAAGACCACTGGTTTGAAAACAATGAAACACAGCTGAAATACTCAGCACATGCTGTTATAGATGCTTGCAGTGGTGCCAGGGTAGGAGCAGTAAATTACTGGAAGAAACCCTGCCTATTCTCAGCACTACGTCCTTGAAGCTGCCCGTCATTCATATTTTTGGACTAAAATATTGCCCATATAGCTACATGGAGATGAAAATGTGGTTATCGTTTTTATGCAGTACAGTACTGCTTATAGAAGCAGTAAAGTACTGCCAGTGAAGCCCAAACCTAAAAATTAGTAACATTAATTATCACTTTGGATGGTAGTTAATAAAACAGTACAAACAAATCAGGATAGTTTAATGAAAGGCTGAGAACATTTATTTATTCATTTATTCTTAATAAAAATGGAATAATACTCAGCAGAAAGTATACCAACAAATATAAGCTTCTCCTCTCATAATATTGGCACTCTGGCTAAGCATAAAAAAGAGGTATCTTCTGTGGCATTAAATAACATGTTTTAAATATACTTATGAACTTAAGGTGGTAACATAATCTATATTTGGACACAAGCAATAGAGTAAGCAAAGACGTTGTGAGTGGAGTAAGTACTGGTATATTGCCATATATATTGTGTCAATATATGTATACATATGTAAGAATGACAAACCAATGCATAAAATGTGACACATTAAAATATAAAAAGACAATAATTCTCTGGCTCTCAAAGCCTGAATGTGCATCTAGTACACTTTTACACAGTTCTTTTTTGCAACAAATAAATTGCATACCATTTTATAGCCTGTAACTTTAAGTTTACCACCTGCCTTCAACAGAGAGCATTTTTACAGCAAGAGCATAGCTCAGGGTATTAGACAGACAACTGCTGCAATCGGTCAAGGTTTCAATTGCTTCTCAATAAGTGTTCTTATACTGATCTTATACTTCACCCATTCTCCGCCTGGTATCCCAATAATAGGATGTTACTGAGTTCAATTAGATCATTATCGGGAGAGGTACTTGTATTTTTACTTTAAAAAAAATGTTTCATAGGTGAGCTTGAATTCCTAAAATCCAAATTTACATGAACTGACATACACTAATCATTAATTGAAAATAAAATCCTAGAAATAAATAATAGTTTTAGGAGAAGTTATGAACCCTTAACCTTTCTGCCTGTATCTTATCTTATTCACCACTCAGGCAAGTTGCTGTCTAGGACATGAAAGAGTTTAATATAATTACAGGACACGAAAGAGTTTAATATAATTACAACATGTGTGCATGACATTCACCATTCACCATAAACACAAGTTTTTGCTACTGTGAATCCAGCATTAAGGAAAGCCCCAACCTTTGACTTTAGTACAGTTTTTTTTTAAGCTGTAGGAAGTCACAAACTTCAAAGTATCACACCTTCTAAATCCTTCCAGTGTGTTCCCCTCACTAGCACATGCTATGTCCATAGATATTAAGTATATCAGAATATTAACCATACTATATACACATTAACTTATACAGAAAGCTACACAAATGCATTTATGCTATGTTCTTTCTGAGCCATCTAAATGTAGCACACTATGATCAGATCTTGTTTCTGAACACTCAGGATGTTCTGATGATGTACAACCAATTTCTTTCAATTCCAGCAATGGACTTTTCTGCTGCACTCCATGCCCTTCCTTCTTTTCGGCACTTGCATTTGCTTAAAGAAAAACACATAATTAATACTTTCTATCCAATACCTAAAATACGATCTTTTTATCTATTTCCATTCATTTTGCAAAATAATCAGCATTCCAAATAAGATAATATTTGAACAATAAATTGGGATTAACACTGTGAAGTAATGTAATAATCAAAAAATCTGATATGTTGCACTCACATGACTTAACATATAAAAAAATGAACGATGTTCTATTTCACGAAACTTTTAAGTTTTCTGAAACTGACACAAATAACAAGGAATGTCTCTGAAATGGTTCACTCTACAAAAATATTTATTTAGACATAAATTGTGTGTTTTAGTGAGATCTACATTTTTTGTAGAGTAAGATTTTGTCTATTTCTTATTATTATTCAAAATGAGTTATGAGTTATTCAAAAGTCATCCAGAGTAAACAGGACTTTATGGGCGATAACCAGAAAATTCAAGATATACATTTCATTTGTCATAAAAGTATCTCAAACATATGGCACTTTAATCAAAACCATTTGAGCCATTTTCAAGAAAATCAAAATTTTTGAAAAATGTTCCATGTAAAGGGTAGTTTGGGATGGAGCAATTTTCTTCAAAATCTTTGTGTTTGCATCCTTGAAAGACATTAAGCTTAAATACCAACGTTGGTTTTTAACCGACATTTCATTTTTGAGTTATTCTGTACACACACGCACACGCACGCACGCACGCGCACACACACACACACACACACACACATCTTTTTCTAAAAATGCTTTTTTTGGATTCAGGGGGCCTCAAAACATATATTTCCGGTGAAATCTCAACATCGAATTTTTGGGTGGAATACAATACTTCCTCTACTTACCAGTAGAGAAAGTAAAAATTAGACACTTTGAGTCAACAGAACACTGTACTTCACATACCAACACTTTCCTTTTCAATGTATTTATGCCTTCACTAGAGGACATCATCATGAACCTGTTGACTTAACAGTGAAGGAAAGAGTGCTCTGTTGATTCAAAATGTGCAATTTTTTTATTAATAGCCTAATACTCACAATTGAGAATATAATCCAGTTCTTCTTGGCTACAGATATGAACAAAATCATCCAGACTTGCACCTTTAAATACTGCTACAACACTGGGCATTGGATTATAGAAATAAATTGGTTGTTTCCTTTTGTTGAAGTCATCAATCAATGCTGCTATTCCCTAAGTGATAAAAATGGAAAGAAAACACTTGAAGGAAGCACTTACATTTAGAAAAAATACAATTTTGTGTTATATGAAACTATTTCTGCATATACTGAGCTTCGTTTTTAAATTTTTATTTTTTCCATTAAAGATTGCTGCATGGTTTCCAGGTTCCTAATAATTTTTATTTGGTTTTAACATTTACATCATATATTGGCAGATATGAAAGATGGGATTCCATCCATGCTTTTTATGATCCACGATTCACATGTTGAGTTTACTTGCAAAGACTTATGAGATGCTATGGAGATTCCTTGGAAAATCTTCCTTATGTATATATGGAGAGGATTCAACTAACCACATACACTTTTCATAAATATAAAACATTAAAAATATAAGGAGTTCCATATGCTACCACAACCAAATACTTGTGAATGACACTAAATGCCCAATTAAAATGGAAGGAGCACATCAAGAAAAAAGAACTCAGTACCTAAAACTCAACTGGCTTCTTGCCTAAAATTCTCTGTCAATACATAATAAGTTATTAATTTACAAACAGGTCTTGAAACCTGTATGGTCATACAGAATCCAGTTATGGGCCTGTATCAATAAATCCAATGTTAGGATGATTCAAATACTTGAAAATAAAGTACTCCATGGAATTCTAAACGCTCCTTGGTACATTCAAGATAGTGACCTACATTGTGATTTAAGAAGAGCTGCAAATGGTGAAGAAATTTCAAGATGAAGAGAGTCTTCAAGTCCATATGAAACCTGAAATGGAAGCAGGGCACATTGCTGATGACAATGTGTGGTGATTAAGGAGAATTAAGCCATATGAGCTAGCTCAATATAACTTAACAGCAGGTACTGTTTCTGGCAGTGCATTAAAGAATTTTATCACTAATAAAATTCTTGTTAAGTGAAGTAATGTATGAGATAAAAAATCATTAACTGAACTGTAGCTTGCTCATAATGTTAAACAAAATATAAGAAGGTTAAAAACAATCATCATCAGATATTATTTGCTTTAATTGCTCTTCAAATATCTTTGAAGTGTTCACTACTTCCATTTTAAGATTAAAATCTATTTAAACCTATGCAAAATTCAGGACAAAAGGGTCCGGGCCTTGGTCTTAATCTCCAAAGACAACCGCACGTATTGGGCAATATGATTGAGGCTCACCACCGCCAATATAGGCTCTGCAATGACGTAGGAGGTACACAGTTTGAAGCCTATTTGTAATGTAGACAGCTCGACATTGGGTTTATTGGTGAAATGTGAACGCACACCCATCTCACACTTCGATGTGCTACAGTGTCCAAACTGCATTTCCGGACAGGGGTTCCCATTTGAAAGCGTGTGTGTCTGTGTGTGTGCATGTGCGTGTTTTGTGTCTGTGTGTGTGTGCGTGTGTGCATGTAAATGCATAACACTGCATGAATTTTTCTGGTAATAGAGGGTACACAGACAATCAATTTGAGATAGGAAACAAATGATCTATGATGTCAAGTTAATAAGTTACACATATTCAAAGTAATTCGAGGTTGTGACCAATAAGTCATAACCAGAAAGAAATATATCAATATTATCTACTGGAACCAAAATAGTGCTTATTAAGAACTTAGTGAAGCCTGTCTGCAGTCTCTCTGAAGAAGTACTTTTAAATTGGAGTCTTAACATGTGTCTGCACGCCACTGCAATGGAGAATAGGTTGTGGCAAATGGCTACAGAAATATAGGACGGTTCTAAAGCGTGTGCTTTGGCCACGCGGTTGTGTTGACTGACTGTGGACCTCATGAAACCGAGAAATGGAGTTCAAAGCCGAAAAGGAGATAAGTATTTTTTTTCTCCTTTCTTTTTTATTTTGAGAGAAATGTTCATGTGGTTTAAAATAGCAAAATATGACTATGATATGCAATGCCCAGAGTATTGCTTACTGTTACTTCTTCTCACATCTGATGATTTAGGCTGGAGGGTTATGTATTGCCATTTGTCTGAAGCTGACTATAGGCTATTTGTCCATGTCAATAACAGAAATGTTCCTTCCAACAGTTGACCTGCTGCAAACAGTTCACAAAACGTTGAACCAGTAATAGCACAAAGTAATACAACTGCCCAAAGAGACGCTAAATACCTATCTGTTAGCATGACAAATGTCTAATACTGCCAATAGGTGACCTTAATAACCCTGGAAGACACTAACACCACCATGTGGTGACTGTTTCCTACTCGAGTCACTCACGTCTCATTTCCTATTTCCTTTAGCACACAATAACATTGCGTTAGGCTAGAACCATCTCATTTAAGTGAAAACGAAATTCTCAGTGTGTACCTACTATTTAGGTCATGCAAGTGTAAATAATACTCAAACTTTAAACAAAAAGTTTAAAGATCAGTTAAACAAAATTTACAGTGACACAAATGTTTCGTGTAAATCAAATTAAATTAAGTATGCACTTATGAAGAAGGAAAGAAAAAAGAACATAAAAAATATGGGGTTATGAGTATTTGAACCTGTGCTTTTAACACGTGCGCCCTCACGTCCGGGCATCATAACCATTACGCTAAATAGCCACGCTAAAAAATTCATCCCCTTGTTGCCTCTTCATGCGTTATAGCTGCAGTGGTCATGATCAGTGGCGTGCATACCCTCAAACAATTTTAAGGCACAGTTCCGTAATTTGTAATCCTAGACCATAGGTTTCCTATCTCAAATTCATTGCCTATGAACCATCTATCACCAGTAAAATTTGTGTGGTGTTATTCATTTACACCTGTATATACACATGTATGTATATCTCGGGTTGTGCCTACGTAATTGGTATGATGTACTATTCTGTCATGTGTCTTTTAATGCTGTTCTCTCCTGGTGCTAGGAGGTATTTGTTGCAGTCTTCCTTGATAGAAAGCATCACTTTCCTACAAATTATATGATTTATGTCCATTCTGGAAGTGTAATTCAGAAGCAATAGCAACTTAACCACATGCTGGCATGGACAGTTACTAAGAATGGCTTCTCTTATTTGGAAATGAAAGAATGATCCTTTCACAGGAGAAGAAATGCAGCAATATTTATAAGATATTTTGGAAGATGATAGTGATGTGCTTGGGGACAGCTTGGATGATTTTTCATCAGATCTGGAATACATCAAGTAAATTTCTAGTACAAGTGAAGATGAATCAGGAGATGATTCACAGGATATTTCTGTTTCGCATAAACTGGTTAGGTGAGGGATATATACATGATAATTATGTAAGGCCTCTATTTTAATTTAAAATTGTTTCTTTTACCCTTAATAGTTTAGAAAAGTCAAAAAAATAGTTTTCTTGCACCCTTAGTAATTTAGAAAATATCAATAAATTACTTAAAATAACAGGTGACTGTGACAGACAGAAGCACCAGGCAGACCAAAAATCCCCAGGAGGGGTTACACTCACAAGCTGAAAATTACCCACTTTTAAGAGGTTAAAATATTCACAAAAAGAATGGTTAGAATATAGTTTCTGAAAATTGCTCATTTTCTAAACTTTTTATAACAGCTAAAGGTTTTCATTTGAATTCCTGAGGAAAAATAATTTTGTTGTGCGTATAAATTTTATGCACAAGTTAATTTCTACTTACATTGACTATGGGATACAATGCATTCAAATATAAGCCTACCATGATATGAACAAGAAAAAAAAAGTAACATATATTCAAGAAAATCAGAGCTCTTGTAATACTTAAAAGGTCAAATATAGCTAACCATACAAACAAGGAAAGGAAAATCAAATTTATAATATACAACATACTTAATGTGAAAATAACAGGAGAGCAAAATACCTCCAAATGGGCTGCACAATGTTTTTCCACTGGGCATATGGAAACATAACAGAAACAAGGTCACACTGCTGACATGGTTTTATTCTGCAGTATTGAATTGAGGGTGATGTGATGTGGTTCAGTTTTTACGAGTGACTTATTATTTTGTCCTGTACTTAGTCATAAAAGTGTATTATGACTCAGCATATGTTTTCTACTACATGCATGTATTTATGATTTGTATGTTAACTCAGTGAGTTTGCCAAGTGAAAATACAATTTGCAGAAAGGTTTTCATTTAATATTTTTCACAGGCAAGGCTTGGTTCCACTTCATGGAAATGTGTGTACCAAAAAATAATCATTATTGGAGCTCTGAGAAAGCTAATACTATTCATGAAGTACCCCTTCATTATGAAAAAATTGGTGTATGGTGTGTCATTAGCAGAGAAAGAGCTATAGGCCCAATTTTTTTCGAGTGAACAGTTGACACCTGTACATATGTGAATACAATTTAACCCCCCTTTTTAGAGAATTAGCAGACAGGAAGCATGAATTTGCCTTTTTCAACAAGACTCTGCAACAGCTCATACAGCCAATCTTTCAATCAGAACAATTGAAAGCGTGTTTCAGAATAGAATTATTAGTAGAGATTTGTGGCACCCTCAGTCCCCCGACCTAAACCCCTGCAATTTCTATGAGGGTGGTTTGATAAGTTTTCGAAATCACCACAAGAGGTCAGCCGTAGTGCTATGAGTTGTTCACATGATATTCATTGGACTGTTACCTGTAAACACGTGCCATGACAATGTTCTTAGAAGACAGCTATAGTGGTGATGCGACTATATTGTTGCTCCCGCATAGTGATTTGCGAAGGTGGAAAAAAATAGAGATTCGAGCAGTGATTAAGTATTTCATAAAGAAACATATGAAAGCAAAGGACATTCATGCCGATTTTCTGAATACACTTGGGGACTTTGCTCCTTCACATTCAAATGTTGCCAAGTGGACAAACAAATTTAAATTTGGTCGGGAGAGCTTAGATGATGATTCACGCAGTGGCCGTCCAAGATGTGTCACTACCCCAGAAATCATTGTAAAAGTGCACAAAATGATAATGGAGGATCGCCGATTGAAAGTGCGCGAAATTGCTCAAGCTTGCCAGATGTAATCTGAAAGCCTATATCAAATATGACTGAAGAATTAGATATGAAAAAATTATCTCCAAGATGGGTGTAGTGACTCTTGACACTGGATCAAAAATGCATGAGAATGGAAGTATCGCAACAATGCTTGGCAGGTTTTAGGAGCAACGAACAAGATTTTTTGCGCCGGTTTGTGACCACAGATGAAACTTGAGTCTTGGGTCCACTACTATACTCCAGAGTCAAAACAGCAGTCAAAACAGTGGAAGCATGCTGATTCTCCACCACCAAATAAAGCAAAGACAATTCTTTCTGCCGGAAAGGTTGAGACAGATTAGAAGACCCCAATAGAAAATCGTTCATGTAAATTTTTGTTAAAAGTGTATAAATATTAGAATTGTTTGTGTTCCATAATAAAAATAGGAGACGATAATTGGGATCACTTCCCTAACGAGAAAGAACTATTTGCGTGGATGAATACCGCGGATGAAGATGAAAATGGCGGTGTGTCGTGTCAAAGCGACGCCAAGAAATAGATTATTAGCGTCTATATGTTCAAGGTGATAAGACGTGTTTTGGTAGCATGTGAACATGGAACTTTCACCAAACTTTTATCCAGCATAAATTCTACTAAATTAAAAAAGTGTAAAGATTTTTAAGTATTTAATATGGTGCTGAGAGTGTAAAGTATCGAAGTGTTAATAAATAAATACATTGTGATAAAGAAACATTGATATATGCATTCCATCTGTTACCACGACCTTGTAGATAGAAAACGAGTCTCATAGCACAGCCCATTCAATTAGTTGCATTAAAAACTGCACCAAAATGACTTGCCCAACGTGGAGCTCGAATTTAGGATGGAATGCAAATTACGGGAATTGAAATCACGATAAACATCAAGTGACGCTGCGTCAAAAGGAAAGAAGACGCCATTAGACCATCGTTTGATATCGCCAACAGAACACTGATGAACGGATAATCAACGATACACAAGAACACCGATACACGGATAATCAACGCGGGAAAGCACCGGAGATCATCTAGCGAAGCCAACTGCCCAGGAGACGTACATAACTGGACGAAGCAACAGAAAAAAAAAAAAAAAAGTAGGATCAAAAATTTTTGTTTTCACATACAGTTTATTTTCATTTTTATGTTACTGAGAAGCGGCAAAGTAGTGGGACTTTTAACCCTAAGTGAATTGAATAAAGAAACTAAAATGTCGCAAAAAGAGATAGAAACAGGAGTGGGGCAAGGGGCAGATAGCCCTAGTTATCAAATAGAAGCAGAAAGTGAGGAACAGCTAGCAATAGGAAAAGACCAAAGGTTAATGATGATCATGTTTGAAAAACTAGAACAGAATATGAAAGAATTAGGTCAGAAAATGGAACAAAATAAGGTAGAATTAAAACAGGACATAGAACAAAGTTTAGGTCAGAAAATGGAACAAAATAAGGTAGAATTAAAGCAGGACATAGAACAAAGTTTAGGCCAGAATAAGGAAGAAATAGGTCAGAAAATGGAGGAAGTGAGACAGAACTTAGAACAGAAAATGGAATTAGGAAGACAGAACTTAGAACAGAAGATAGAATTAGGAAGACAGGAGCGTAAAGAAAATATGAAAGTAATGGAAAATAATTTGAAATTAGTACATAAAAACTTAAATGAGACAAAGGAAGTCTTAGAAGCTAGGATAGAAATCATAGGAGATAGGATGGGAAAAATAGAATCAGAAATGAGAGAAAATAAGATTGTATTAGAAGGAGAAATTGCTAGGTGTAGAGAGGAAATAACAGAATGTAATACAAGTGTAGACTGTAAGATTACAAATGTAAAAGCAGAAATAACTGAGGAATTAAGGAAAGAGATTGAGGTAGTAAAGAAAGACATTATTAATGGAACTGTAGAACAAATTGTAATTCCTAAAATTAAGACGGTGACTGATGTGGTGCATTCGCAACAGGATGCTATAAATGATATGAAACAGAGTCACTTAGAAATAAAGAATGATTTAAAATCAATTTGTGAAGAAATGAAAAAAGGGAAAGAAAGTTTGGCTAATGTAAATGATGTTGTGAATGCACTACAAAGGCAAGATGATTTAGATGTAAGTAATGTACAAGATGAGAGTTATTTGAATAATGTACAAAATGTTGACTCACCATACAGAGAAAGAGGTTCACAACCAAACAATGACACAACACATAACACATGTTACACCAACAGCATATTACATGAAATTACACCACCTACATTTGACGAGGAGAAGGGAGACGATCCAAAACTCTTTGTTAAAGAGATGGAAGAGTATTTTAAAGTGAAAAGGATACCAAATGAGCTTAGGATGATGATAGTTAAGAAAAGCTTAAAAAAACAAGGCATTAGAATGGCTCAGGTTAACACTAGCTGGTCATGAGTCGTATAGTTCATTCAGAAATTTATTCCTATCAAGGTATTGGGGCCCAGCTAAGCAAAACCAAACTAGGGTAGAGCTAGCAACAGGTAGATATGATCCAACCAAAGGGTTATCGCTAGTCGATTATTTTATGAAAGTAGCCAACAAAGGAAAGCTATTAGACCCCAACTTGTCGGAAGCAGAACTAATTACCAGCATAACAAGACATTTCCCAGACACAGTGAGAACAGGGTTAATTGTTGCGAGGCCAGTAGATTTTGCAGATATGATAGAATTGCTGACAGCCTTCGAAACACAAAATGGTCGGCCTAATGAGCATAGACATAGGAACGGTCACCCAAACTCACCCATCTTAAACCGGAGCACGGCTACGAACAACCAGAGTGAGAGAGAAGATAGAAACACAAGGAGCACCCATGAAAGGGGGAGAGGGGCACACCATTTCCCACAACCACACAATCATGGCGAGAGGATGGAGAACACAAGACAACGGTACCACGACACAATACCAAGGGGTGAATCGAGATACAGAACGCATACATATGATCGTGGAAGACCAGGAGACCGTACCCATCAAGTGAATCACATACGATTCTGTAGGGAATACTTCGACAACCAAAGACCGTCATACCACAGAGGTCACGCCAAAGGGGCAGAGACCAATGGTACACTGGCAACATAAGACAGCAGGAAGTAGATGAAAATATGCCACATAGGGCAGATGCTGCACAGAATACAGAAACAACCACCACCACCAACACTCAGGGAAATTACAACAACTAAGTTCGTCCCAACTGGCTGGATGACCAACAACACAAACCCTAAGCAGTTGACAATTGACATCGACATTGTGATGGCTACACGAAGAGAAAGATGGAGCTATTGTACACTGGACCACTGGTCATAACAAAACAGCTGGGTGACCACACGTATGAGCTACAGAATACAAATGGCAAGTTGGTAGGAAGATACCATAAAAATAAATTAAAGCCATACAAAGAAAGGACCAAATAGTCTTTGCCAACAAATATGTAAGGCAGGAATAGTAGAGATGATGGAAAATAACAATTTTTAATGGGTTACTTATAGAAAATCATGTTCAGATTAGAAATTACAACAAGAAAGAAAACCAACATAGTCATTGGCTATATCGACCACAAAGAGCATTGTCAACAAAGACAGATGAGGATACTAATTGTCATTAAAGAAATGAATTATAGCGACGGAAGATAATATGTTTTTGACATAAGGATGTCAGGGACAAAAATAAAAAGGAATCAATTATGATGACAAAGATATAATATTTCGACACAAAGATGTCGAGGGGAATTGAGAAGAAAAATAATACAATTGCAGAATAATTATAAGTATAGAAGTTTTCTCTTATAGAAATAAGAGACAAAGAGGTGGCAGTTAGTGAAGTAAGAAAAACCATAATCAGAAAAGCAATGCCCATGAATTAAGATGGATATAGCCAATGCTAAGCTCGAAGAAATATTGAACCAAATAATAATGAATAATAACCCAATTAAGAAAAATGGTACCATTAGTAACATCAGAATTTAAGAACCGACTCAATAACCTGCCTATACATAATAAACTTACAAGACAAAGAAGGCAAAGAACTGAATAAAATATTGCCATAAACATGATCATAATCATTAGCTCAAAATTTGTATCCTGTTTTTCTCTCCTCATAACAAAGAATACAAGTCAAAAACCACATAATAAACCATGATACACTTAAATTATATTTGTGTCAATGTCAAATGTACAATAACTGAGTATGTGTTGAATATGAACTGAATATGTGTTGTACAATAACTGAATATGTATTGTATAATAACTGAATATGTATTGTATGATAACTGGATATATTGTACAATAACTGAACATGTATTGTATAATAACTGGATATGTTGTGTAATAACTGAATGTGTTGTACAATAACTGAATATGTATTGTATAATAACTGAATATGTGATGTATAACAACTGAACATATATTGTGTAGTAATTGAATATGTGAAATTTATAAAGACATGCTGTATCATGCCAAAACAAAAGACAAAGACAAACAGTGAAGAAGACTGTAAAGAAAAGAAAAAAAAATATTGTACAAAGTGATTGCATCAGAGGAGTAAGGAGAAGGATTGTATTGTGTTTCAAGATTGTAAATATAGGTGACAACTTGAAAAACAAAACAAGGGGCATATGAGACAGATTAGAAGACCCCAATAGAAAATCGTTCATGTAAATGTTTGTTAAAAGTGTATAAATATTAGAATTGTTTGTGTTCCATAATAAAAATAGGAGACGATAATTGGGATCACTTCCCTAACGAGAAAGAACTATTTGCGCGGATGAATACCGCGGATGAAGATGAAAATGGCGGTGTGTCGTGTCAAAGCGACGCCAAGAAATAGATTATTAGCGTCTATATGTTCAAGGTGATAAGACGTGTTTTGGTAGCATGTGAACATGGAACTTTCACCAAACTTTTATCCAGCATAAATTCTACTAAATTAAAAAAGTGTAAAGATTTTTAAGTATTTAATATGGTGCTGAGAGTGTAAAGTATCGAAGTGTTAATAAATAAATACATTGTGATAAAGAAACATTGATATATGCATTCCATCTGTTACCACGACCTTGTAGATAGAAAACGAGTCTCATAGCACAGCCCTTTCAATTAGTTGCATTAAAAACTGCACCAAGGTAATGGGATCAGTTTTCTGGGATGCAAAGGGGATTCTGCTTGTAGATTATCTCCCCAGTAGGCAAACTATTACTGGACAGTATTATGCTAACCTCCTGGACCAATTAAATCAAAAGACACGAGAAAAAAGGCCAGGTTTAGCAAGGAAGAAAGTTGTCTTCCATCAAGACAATGTGCACCCACATACATGTGCTGTCGCCATGGCAAAATTACACCAACTAAGGTATGAATTGTTAATCTACCATTTTATGCAGCTAAAAGATTAGTCAACTCTGAATTCAAAAAAATTATTGCAAAATATTACTATGAAAAATCAAAGAATAAAAGATGGGAACTACCAAACATTCAAACAGTAATTCCTGAGTATCCTCGAAAAACAGCAGTTGCAACCTTCAGGTTGATTACAGGACATGATTGTCTGGCAAAACATTTAAACAGAATTGGGATATATTCTTCACCACTCTGTCTTCTATGTGATCTGCAAGAGGAAATGGTGCCCGGCCACTTCTAGTGCCCCATCCATCAGTGAAAAATATTGGAGAGCAAGAGGATTAATGACTTCATTGTCAGAAATCCAGCATTAGCTAACAACAACAAGGTATGAATTGTTGCCACACCCGCCTTATTCACCTGATATGGCTCCATCAGACTTCCATCTCTTTCCGAAGCTGAAAATTTTCCTTGGTGGACGAAGATTTTCTCCAAATGAAGAATTGATAGCCGGAGTTAACAACTATTTTGCAGGCCTGGAGGAATCTCATTTCCAAGACGGGATCAAGGCATTCGAACATCGCTGGACTAAGTGCATTAGTCTACAAGGAGAATATATTGAAAAACAAAAAAAGTTCCAGTGTTGTAAGTACTTTTTTCTATTCCATTCCATTCCAAGAACTAATCAAACAACCCTTTCTCTGGAGTAACTTAAAACATAAAGTGTGCAACACAAACCCACACACCCTGGAAGAATTAAAACAAAATATCCAACAGGAAATTGCCAGCATTTCTCAATGTGAACTACAGCAAGTGATGGATAGATTCCTAAAGAGGTGTCGGAAATGTATGGACAATAACAGTGGCCAGTTTCAGCATCTTCTTTCATAAAGCTGGTAAGTAAAGCCTTTAAAAGTAGTTCTAAAAATATATGGTTTCATCTGCACCTTTCTAAGATAGTGGCAGATGACAACAAGCGCAGGGGTTGCAGAAAGGCAAAACACTGTGCAGTCTGTTCAGAGGTTTTTTGCTCTCCCTGTGTATGTACTCTTGCATAAATTCATCTACAAAGAAAAAAAGATTGTTCCATTAGTGCAGATATGAATGTGTTTAAATTTATCCTTTAAAGGGGTATTGTTACAAATGTTAGCAATATAGTGGTAATTAGATTCCTCAAAATGTGCAGTCTTGAATTGTCTCAGGTCATACCTAATTCTTATGTTATAATTGTCATTTGTTCCCAAATCTGTTATGTGTTTTCAAATATAGTTTAATAAATATTTGTAAAATACAAATGGAAATAAATAAACAATTGAATCCAATTTTGACTGAATTTACTGATTTTCTTATTCATCTAATTCTGTCATTTAATTCATCTTTTCTGTAATTCAAAGACTGTTTTCTGAACCAGAATTTACCCAGAATATTAGTACCTCAAGTACATTGAAGTTGGCAAACTGCAAGTTTCTCTTTACATTAAAGCTTACAATCTTGATTATGCTTAAAAGCAAAATTTGTTTGACTAGTTTGGCAATTAATTTTCTTACATAAGCATTTAATTTCAAGTCCTTAGCAGTATAAATGCAAAGAAATTTTGTCAAATGTATGTATTCAATAATCTGTGGTTAACTTTGGATTTGATTGTGCTTACAAAAAGATGAAATAACCACAGTGTTTTCAGTTTTAATAAGTAATTGATTTGTTCTACACGTAACTACTTTGCTTCAGACAGTGCCAACCCTAGTCTTGAAAACATATTTGTGCAAAAGTAATGAAATGTTTGAATGCCAAAATACCTAGAAAAAACTGGTACAAACAATGTCCACCTTTATCAGCTGGAATGGTGATGAAACTGCATAAAGAGGAATACCTAGTAATTTGATTAAAGTTTTAGACATTAAACAGGATAACTTTGCACCAAAAAAGGGAGCTTGATTGCAAAACATTTTGTTCATATAAATATCAAACTCCTTATCAACTCACATACATGAAGGCATAATGTTTTTTTACCTTGGCTGCTGTGAAATCTACTCCAAGAATGAAGCGACAGTCCATAACTACAGGCAATTGACTGGATCCTTGTTTCACTGCTGCTTTGCCAACACTTGTCCTAATGAAATCCACTGCAGGAAAGTAGAGACTGTTGCCTGGTACTACCAGTAAATATTCTACTCCAAATTTTGTCTGGAAAATCAAAATCAAATATTTATATTAAATTTAAAGCCATTGGTATGAGAAGGTCAATAGGGAACACTTGTATGGGGTGCCAAATTCAGCCATTTATTTTTGGGTTAGGAGCTTAAGTAGCAGTTTCATCTTGAGAGAGGTGCTGAATAGCTCCTCAGGTAGAATAAGAACTGTACAAACATTCACGGACATGTCAGTTATGTTAGTTATCTCTTTCAGATTTCTAACATATCTTCTAGTTGAGTTTATCATCACAGAATGTACAGCATGTTTAAAAATGAAAGAGCACATTTCAATTTTGTATTACAGAAAAACTATCAAAAGATAGAAACACTTTGCTCATGTCACTGGATAGAGGAAGGTTCAAAGTTTTATACATGCACTATACACTCAACATGAGCACCACTTGTTGCATAAGAAACATTGAGATGGTACTCCACTTCATTCCATATATGTACTAATTGTTTCCTGCTTATTGAATTGACAGCTGCAACAATTCAATTTCTCAGAGCTTGCAGAACGGTTACCATAAGTGCAACAAACACTTTGTCTTTTATTTATACCCACAGATAAAAATTGCAGGGAGTAAGGTCTTGATACCGAAATTTAGATTTCCAATCGAATGGGCTTTTGAAAAAGACACGTTTTAATTTAATTGCCGGATGTGAGATTTGCGATAAGTGTTAAGTAATAACATAAATAGATAATAGAGCAGAAAGTGTTGTAAGGTGAGCAAGATATGAGTAAATAATAGTCGTTAAAGTTGTAGGATAAACACATTATTGGTTTGAAATTAGCGAGTCATGACGTCATACCACATAGTTTAAATACACGTTCGAAAGTCAAGTCTACTAACCTTAAAAGTCGCGCGATATATTTAATAAAATATAAAGTAAACATCGTTTAATCCTAAAAAGGTAATTATATATTCGAAATTCATAAAAGAACATGTTATAATAGAAAGGGACATTTCTAAATTGCGGGAAAAGGAAATAGCATTTTGGATACGAGGCTTTCTTGGATGACGTCATGACATTCAAATTGAAGAACGGTTTTCTTAGCGTGGGTAAGAGAGAAAACGTCTGGGCACTACTCAACCAGAGACCAGTACGGCAGGTCGTGCTGTGCGGATGTGAGTGAGATTCCTCTACGTATACAAATATTTTCGGCATAGCTCCCGAAAATATTTAAGAGGCAATAAAGAACATATAAAAAGTTTCCTTGGGTTGTCCATTACTCCTACGCAGACCCGAGATAAAGAGATCTCTTGCAGAACTAGCCGGAGCGAGCTACATCAAAGGGCAACATCACGTCACCAACGACATTTAAGTATCAACGAGACATCAGGAAGCGAAGAACGACTTATCCAGCTTCAAATTGGCATCCCAACGTGTGGCGTCGAAAGAATGGACCAACCCCCCAAGACGACCAGGCCAGCATCGAGCCAGCAGACAAGAAGGTGCCCAGCGTGTGAACATCTGTGAAACGTGTAGTGAACAAGTTTAAGTGCAGTTAAAAAAAAGAAAAGTGAAAATTTTGGTGAGTAGAAAAACACATGTAAATAGCTTAGAAATGGAAGACAGTAATAGCGATTTTTTAGGTTTTGAAAGTCCGGAAATTGAGAAAAGTGTAAGTAGGATGGAAGAATATAGTCAGAATGTAATTGGTAGCAGAATATGCCAAGAATTAGAAGATCAGAACGTTAGAGAAACACCTAGAGGTAGCTCAGAAATGTTTAGTACTAATTCAGAAAGGCCAGTGATTATGTCAGAAATAGAGAATATGTTTCAAAAGATAATGAAAAAGATGAGTACAGAGTTAAGTCAAAAGATAATAGATGAAACTAGTAAAGAATTAAGAACAGTGAAAAAGATGAGTACAGAGTTAAGTCAAAAGATAGATGAAACTAGTAAAGAATTAAGAACAGAGTTAGGACAGAAATTAGAGAAGGGACAACAGGAATTGGGAATGCAATTGGAAAATCAGAAGAGAGCTTTCGAAACCTTTAGGGAAGAAGTTAGGGAGGAAATTAATAAAGTCAGTAGTGAAGTAAAAGAAAATAGAGAACAGGTTAAGGGAGAATTAGAGACAATAAGGCAAGAAGTAAAGAATTCTGAAAAGAAATTAGGTCAACAAGTGAGTGAAAAATTAGATAAAGAAAGGGAAAAAGTAACATATAGATTAGACAAACAAAGGGAAGAAATTAGAGAAGAGTTACAGGGGTGTAAAGTTAGAATAGAAAGATCTGATGTAGAAAGTGAAAGGCAGGCTAGAAATTTGGAGGATGTTACAGACCAAATAAAAGGAGTAGTGACAGAAATTACTCAGGTAAAAGAGGCCTTAGAAAATTTGAAATTAAATGAAAATGCATGTAATCACAACAATCTTAGTAATGAAGTTGCAAGAAACGAGGCAATACCAGGTGTATCAGCTGACATTTCGATGCAAAATAGGGGTAACAGTAATTCCCATTCTGATCTCGGAAATAGTGCAGGGACAGGTGACAATTCAAATTTACATTGGCCTAACCATGTTTTAAATGAAATGACACCTCCAGTTTTTGAAAATGAAGATTCAGATGATCCTAAAGCCTTTTTAGAAGGGTTACAAGAGTACTTCACGGTGAAACGTATACCAGAGGAGTACAAGATGGTGATAGTAAGAAAATGCCTAAAGGGTAATGCTGCTAATTGGCTAGGCCTTTCTATGGGTAACAATAATGACTACAGGACCTTTAGGAACATCTTTTTAACCAGATATTGGGGAGCTAGTAGGCAGGCTAATATTAGAGTTGAATTAAGCAATGGAAAGTTTAATCCTAGATCGGAGGAATCGATGGTCAACTATTTTATGAGAATAGCGAGAAAATCGAAGATGTTGGATCCTCCTTTAGATGAAAAAGATCTAATAAATATAGTTACTCCACATTTTCCGGAAACGCTTCAACACTACCTAATCATAGCCCGACCCGATAGCATTGCAGCTATGATCGAATTATTATCAGCCTTAGAAGTCAATAAGCCAAAACACGCATTTGGAAATAAATATGAAGGAAAAGAAACTGTAAATTCTTTCGGGCAAGGGGCACAGTATTATCAGAATAGAAGTGAGATTAGGGAAAGATATAAAGGACCAGTACCAAGGATGGAATCATTCCGGTGGGAAAATCAAGGTAGATATAACCAGGAAGGGCGTCACCAAAATAGAAATGGTAATCAAAGGGGAAGAAATATAAGGGTGAATTATATGAATACAAATAGATTTGATCGAGGTAGACGGGGACGTTATTTTGGACATAGTAGAAATTCAAATGATGGGTATTGGACAAACGGAGATAATGAGTTTAGACCGAGGTCACCAAGACAGGAAGAAAGGTATTCTAATGGACGAAATTCCCCCGAAAATGCGGAAATGGTTGAGGCCATTAACACGGTCAAAAACATGGTAGGAAGTAACCCCGATTTAATGCAGGAAAACAGAAGTAACAATTTGGGAAATAGTACAGGAGCAATACATAAAAATCAGGGAAACGCCAGACCCGGTCAAACGCGCCTTCAGTGAGAACTGGGTATCCTAGTAATGATTGTGATAAGTACTCGGAAATAAATAGTCCTGGAAGGCAAATGATGATACAAAAGAAAAGAGAATGGAAAAATAGAAACGACGAAAACGAAAAAGTAGGAGATCCACCTAAAATCAAAATTGGAGTAAATGGAAAACAATACAATGCAATTATAGATACGGGATCAAATAGCACAGTATGCTCACAAAATTTTTATGATAATTTACAAAGTAGTGGTTTTAAAGTAATGTCTTTACCAGTTAATGGGATATATTGCTCGCTAGCTGTGGGAAAACGAAAAGAGAGAGTAAAATTTCAAGCAATGATAAATATTGAAATAAATGGGAGAATACTAGGAATTTTATTTCTGATTGTAGGAAGACTTGTGACAGATATTATAATAGGTTGTGATTGTCTTTATGCCTGGGAAGCTGTGGTGAATTTTAAAAACATGATTGTAGAAATGAAAGTTGAAGATGAGACCATTATAGTGCCTTTTGTGGAAGATAGTAGTTCAGAAAATATTTTACGAGAAAAAGAGGAAGAAGAAATCCAAGGGGATACATTCTTTGTAGAATATGTTAAAGTAGGAGCTATGGAATTAACTGAAGTAAATGTCAAAGAGTACAGTGTCGATAATAAAGAAAATGTAGAATGGGATAAAAATGATTTCATAGACAATTTGAGGGTTTCTGATGCAACTAGGTACTATGATAGGGAGAGTAGTGAAGACTTAGAAGAATTGTTGAGGGAAAAAGTAACTCAGGCTGATCAACTAAATGAACAACAGAGGGATAAATTGTTTGAAATATTAATCCGAAATAAAGAAGTATTCTCTGAGAAACCTGGTAAATGTAATATTTATACTCATTCGTTTGAGATGATACCCATCAAACCTTTTACACATAAAGCAAGAGCTATCCCTAGTACAATAAGAGAAGAGGTAGATGTAGTTATAAAGTCAATGTTAGAAGATGAGGTTATTGAGATTTCGAATTCAGAATTTGTGAATCCCCTATGTATTGTAAATAAGGCCAATGGAAAGATTAGGGTGACATTAGACGCGAGAAAACTAAATCAACATTGTAAACCTGATAGATTTAGACCAGAAAGTGTAGAGGTAATATTGAACAAATTGCAGAAGGGCAAAATATTTTCTACTCTAGATCTTACAGCATCTTTTTGGCAGATCCCACTTAGAGAAGATTTAAGAAAATATACAGCGTTTTTACATTCAGGAATATTATATCAGTTTCGAGTTTGCGCCTTTGGTATGAATACCAGTGGTAGTGCACTATTAAGAGCTTTGTATGAAATTTTTGGAGAAACCATAAAGAAATTTGTAGCTCAGTATGTGGATGATTTTGTAATTTTTTCAGAAAATATAGAGGATCATTTAAATCATATCAATTATGTGCTTAGTCAGTTAAAGAAAGCAAACATGACAATAAAGCCAAGTAAAACTGCATTCTTTGTGAAACAGACAGAATTTTTAGGTTATGTTATTTCAAATGAGGGAATCAGGCCTAATCCCGACAGAATTGAAAGCATAAATAAAATACCAGCTCCTAAAAATATAAAACAATTGAGAAGATTTCTTGGTATTCTAAATTATCAGTCAAGATTTATCCTGGAATATGCAACCGTAGTAGCCCCATTAAGACAACTTTTGAGAAAAGATGTAAAATGGCAATGGTCATCAGTAGAACAAGAATCTTTCGAAAAGGTAAAAACATTGTTTGCAGCGTCAATTTTATTGGAAAAACCTAGGGAAGATCTCCCCTACATAATTTATACAGATGCTTCAGGACTTGGTTATGGTAGTGTCATATTACAAAAAGATGAGGAAGGAAAAGATCACCTCATTGCTGTAGCTTCAAGGGGGCTTTCAAGGACTGAATCACAGGCTTGCACTACAGAAAAAGAGATAGCAGCTATTTACTTTGCACTTGTAAAATTTAAGCAATATGTATATAACAACCCAGTAATAGTTTACACAGATCATGTTAGTTTGGCATTTATGAACTCTTGCAAACTCACAAGCACACGTATTTCTAGATATATACATGAGATCACATCCCATAACATAGAAATCAAACACATAGCCGGAAGTCAAAATATTTTTAGTGATTTGTTATCAAGGATGAAAACCAATTACACAATACCAGATACAATTAGTGACAACAAACATGATGTAACCATACTATATTTGAAAACCTTAGAAGGGACTCAATTAGCTAAAGAATTTCGAAATTTGGAACAATTACAGACAGAGGACGATGAACTTAGGAAATTGAAAGAAAAGGCACAACCAATCACAGAAAATCTAAAAGATAATATAGGTATTTATGAGGGAAAAATCTATAAATTTCATGGAAGAATTGAACCTAAATGGAAAGTAATGGTACCAAAAGCTTTACAAGAGAAACTTATACTTGCTTATCACAAAACACTAGCTCATACAGGTAGTGAAAAGCTAATCATGGTAATTAGTGACCATTTTTATATAAAACATTTGGCAAAGAAAGTGAGAAAAATATGTTCAAGCTGTGATTTATGTCAAAGGGCCAAACCATTTAATATCAAATTTGATATAGAACCTCAGACAATCATAAGAGAAGGGAAAAATGTACTAGTTACTGCTGATGCACATGGGGAGCTACCAGTAGGACAATTTGGATGTAGATATATGTTTGTTCTTCATGATGTTTTTAGTAAATTTATTAAAATTTATCCTGTTAGGAATATCAGCAGCAAAACATGTGTAGGAAAGATAATAAAAGATTATGTGCCTAAATATGGCAAGATTCAGGCAATCTTAACAGATAATGCTACAGTTCATCGGAGCAAAATCTTTAAAGAAACCCTAGAAAATCATGAGATAAAGTTATATCATTGTTCCTCATACTTTCCATCAGGGAATCCAACAGAACGTGTCCTCCGAGATATAGGAATTTATTTACGTGTACTTACACATCATAATCACAAGGATTGGGTGAAATATTGTCCATTGATAGAAAAGATTATCAATCACACCATTAATGTAACTACTGGGTTTGCACCAATAAAATTAATGTTAGGAATTGAACCAGAACCAATATTGATCGGGGTACCAAAAACACTGAAAATTAATGACATTCAGTTAAGTGAGGAAGAAAGAGCGAAAATTGCTTTTGAACGAATCAAGAAAAAGGCAGAGAAGCGAAAATTAAAGAAAAAGAGTAGAAAACATAAATGGGAACCTAAGATAGGCGATTGGGTACTAGTTAAAGACCATAAGTTATCAAGTGCCTTGCGAGGTAGGAACAAAAGGATGGAATTGTTATATAAAGGTCCTGCAGAAATTATATCAAAATTTGGTTATCATACCTATGAATTAAGAGATGTTAAAAATGAAAAATGTCTGGGAAGATGGCATAAACAACTCCTTCGACCATACAAGAAACCGTGTGGTGCCTTGCAACCTTGATTTCATGTAAAAAGATTGGAAGTGTCATTTGTCTATTGGCGCCCAATCAGCTTTGAGATAAAATGTAAATGTTAGCTTACTTGAAAATCATATATTGGTCAGGTACTTACATATTCATGAAAAATGCAGAATGTGAATTGCTATCTACTACAAAGAGCTTAAAAATATATTGTATAGAGCTCACAATAACAGCTTCAGAAAGATTGTTAAATTGTTCATCTCCGCATAGAGAGAAAACAGAATATTTACTTTGTAAACATTTGTTAAAATATTTAGATGTATAGATAGTTATCACAGCAAGACAAAGAAAGAACTTGTCTGAAGAGTGTAATGGATTTATATAAATATATGTACATTTTAGTGCTTAAAGGATATAGTACAGATATGTGTTACAATAACAAAAGTAAAAAAAAAATCACAGTGCAAGTGATAGTGAGAGCGAAGTGAGCAAACATGAACTAAAAGAAGGAAGTATAAAGAAAGACTCTTGAAATTTAACCTTTATATAAAAGCTTCACAGAAGAAACCATAACATATTGTAATTAGTATTTAAGGATTAATGTTTAGTCAAGTGTACAATTGTTTGTCATGTTAAAAAGATTAATGAGAAGATATGTTAATAACCAATTTCAAAACAGTGTAATTGAAAATTGTATATAATGGGAGTGTTGCCGATTATTCAAAATACAGGAGTAATTTTTAATTTTTCTTTCGGGCAAGACATTTACATTATTTTATTATGAAATAATAAAATAATATAAATGGGGGCATTTGATACCGAAATTTAGATTTCCAATCGAATGGGCTTTTGAAAAAGACACGTTTTAATTTAATTGCCGGATGTGAGATTTGCGATAAGTGTTAAGTAATAACATAAATAGATAATAGAGCAGAAAGTGTTGTAAGGTGAGCAAGATATGAGTAAATAATAGTCGTTAAAGTTGTAGGATAAACACATTATTGGTTTGAAATTAGCGAGTCATGACGTCATACCACATAGTTTAAATACACGTTCGAAAGTCAAGTCTACTAACCTTAAAAGTCGCGCGATATATTTAATAAAATATAAAGTAAACATCGTTTAATCCTAAAAAGGTAATTATATATTCGAAATTCATAAAAGAACATGTTATAATAGAAAGGGACATTTCTAAATTGCGGGAAAAGGAAATAGCATTTTGGATACGAGGCTTTCTTGGATGACGTCATGACATTCAAATTGAAGAACGGTTTTCTTAGCGTGGGTAAGAGAGAAAACGTCTGGGCACTACTCAACCAGAGACCAGTACGGCAGGTCGTGCTGTGCGGATGTGAGTGAGATTCCTCTACGTATACAAATATTTTCGGCATAGCTCCCGAAAATATTTAAGAGGCAATAAAGAACATATAAAAAGTTTCCTTGGGTTGTCCATTACTCCTACGCAGACCCGAGATAAAGAGATCTCTTGCAGAACTAGCCGGAGCGAGCTACATCAAAGGGCAACATCACGTCACCAACGACATTTAAGTATCAACGAGACATCAGGAAGCGAAGAACAACTTATATAGCTTCAGTCTGGTGATCTTGAAGGCTAAAAGTAATGAACAAGATCTTGTTGATTACCTCTTCCAATCCAATGGTATGATATGGTATTGTGCAGGTAACTCTGCACTTCAAGGTGAAAGTGAGGCAGGACACCATCTTACATGAAAATAAAATTGTTTGAGGTTTCATGAAGTTGAGAAAACAACCAATTTTCCAGCATGTCCAGGTATGACATTCCTGTGACAGTTTCCTCCACAAAAATGAAAGGTCCATAAATTAGTTAAGAGAAATGGCACAAAACACTTTCACCTTTGGTGAGTCTTGTTCGTGTTTGATGATCACGCCAGGATTTTGTGTCCTCCAAATTATGGTGATTAATTTTACCTAAGAGATGAAATGTTGATTCATATGAAAAGACGAGTCTTCCAAAAAGTTGTCATCTTCCACATCCTGAAAAATTGAAGTGCAAAATTCGTACCTCCTGTTGTGGTCTTCAGGACATAGTTTATGCAGTAACTGTAACTTGTATGGCTTTATATGCAGGCATTTAAGAACATGCCATACTGTTGTGTGAGGAACTTGAAGTTGCTGGCTTGCCTGTCTTACAGATTTCTGAGGGCTCCTTGTGGACATTTCTCAAATACAGTCAATATTTTCATCAGACGTGTGTGGGCGACCAGTGCTTTTCTGTTTGCAAATGCAACCAACTTCCACAAATTTTTTATGCCAAATTTAACAATTATTAGTCTTAAAATGAGATGCTGTTCTGCAATGAAGAGCATATAGATAACTTGACCGTTTCTGAACTTAGGGCATTGGTCTGTGTGACCATCCCAATGGTTGTATGCAGTGATTATCTTTTACAAAAGATGCAGAATTTTAAAGTCATCCCATAAGCTACAGTACCTTTTACAGATTGAAAACTAGCAACAAGAGGTGCACCCTTTGTAGTTGCCATGTATTGAACATCGGGAACTAATTGGCATTATTTGTTTGCAATGCTATCTATAATAATTTATGTATATTTTACACTATGATGAAGCTAACTACATAAAAACCAAGCTAACTAAATACAAAACTGTGTATAGGGTTAGCTTTCAATTCATATTTAAAGCCAGAAACAAAATATTACATCAAAAATGCATTTCCATATCCATAACATGCAAATGAAATATAATGAAATGAAAACAAAAGCTGTTTTGACTTACTGTGGCTTTTTCAACATGTATATTTGGACGTGCTGAAGGGTATAGCAGAAATATTAAGTTGATTCCTACACCCACAAGGATTCCATATTCTACTCCAATCACCAGGCATACAATAAATGTGACAAATGTTGGAATCAGATCTTTACCTGCAAATAAATATCATGCTTTTTGAATATTTTACTAAAAGAATATAAGTTCACGACTCATAAAGATTTGCAGTGAAATGCAGTGTCTCTTATGTATATACAAAATGATACGCTACTGATAACAAGAAGAGAGTTACAACTAAGCCTATACCACAACTATTGTGAAACTAACATGTTATATCAAACTTTTTATATACTTACGACTGGATCGCCACATTGGTTTTACAACCTCATATTCTATCATAAATATGACAGCACAGATGATTACTGCTGCCAACGATGCTTTTGGAATGAAATAGAAATAAGGAGTCAGCAAACCAAGGGCCAGAAGGATGAGAACACCTAAAACAATGGTACTCAGTCTTTAAAAACCGCTTTACTATAATGTTAGGTACAGAAAGCAGTTTTAATAGTTGAACAGAAAACAATTACACAATTACCAAGTAGCACTACAATACCAAGCCTAGTGATACTACATACATGGTTGATTTCTACTTTCTCTACTGGTAAGTAGGGGAAGTATTGTATTCCACCCAAAAATTTGATGTCGAGATTTCACCAGAAATATATGTTTTGAGAACCCCTGAATCAAAAAAAAAAACCCATTTTTAGCAGTGTGTGTGTGTGTGTGTGTGTGTGCGTGCGTGCGTGTGCGCGTGTCTGTGTGTGTGTGTCGGTGCGTGCGTGCATGTGCGTGTGTCAGTCTGTGGACAGCATAACTAAAAAACGAAAAGTAGGTTAAAAACCAAAGTTGGTATTTAAATTTAGTGTCTTTCAAGAATGCGACACAAAGATTTTGAAGAAAATAGCCCCACCCTAAACTACCGTTTACATGGAAAATTTTGGTTTTCTTGAAAATGGCTCTAACAATTTTGATTAAAACGTCATATGTTTGAGATATTTTTATGACAAATGAAATGTATATATTGAATTTTCTAGCTTTAGCCCCTATAGTCGCATTTACTCTGGATGACTTTTGCATCCCTGTAGTCACATTTACTTTGGATGACTTTTGCATAACTGGTAAACCGTTAGAGATAGATCAAATCATACTATACAAAAAATTTATGTCCCAATAAATTTTCTTGTAGGTTGAACCATTTCTGAGATATTCCTTGTTATGTGTGTGAGTTTTGGAAAACTTATAACTTTCGTGAAATGGAACATCATTGTTCATTTTTTTATATGTTAAGTGTGCAAAGAGAACGGAATCTCAAAGCTTTAAAAGATTTGATTATCGCACAAAGCCTACTGTATTCTAATATACCCCTTGCACCTACAAGGAAATAAGCAATAAGATAATTATGTACAAATGTGTATCTTAACATGAAGAACATATAGGAATAAGAGTTTGTAAGAATGGTTAGTACAAGAGTAGAGAAAGTCATGTGAGTGCAACACATCAGATTTTTTAATAGTGGCAACAAAGCCTTAACAATGTCGTGAAACGGAGCCAGGCAATATAATTTATACCAGAGGCAGGTTAGATGCCCACCATCCCTCAGAGCAAATGAACTTATCCCCCCTATTGTAGGTACATGTACAGCAACAATAGCAATAATACAGTTTCAAACAAGTGCTTGTGGAGTACAGTTGCAATGATTTTGAAGCAAGATCAAAGGAGCTGGTTGAAAATTGAGTATGAATACCTTACCGCACAATAGATAGGAGGGTCAAAGCCTTCAAAGAAAGACGTCAAAATGTGACAGACATGCCTCGTTCTAGTCATCTTGCAGTAATGGAAGAAGATATGCAGAACATGAACGCGTTAGTGTTGGTGGATCGGAATGCCATGAATAGTGAATTGGCCAATGATGTCAGTTTGGCATCTTCAAATGTGCTTAAACTCCTGAAGTAGCATCTGAGAATGCAGAAAATTGCTTTAAGGTGGGTTCCATACGATTTGACCAAAAATAAAAAATGGCTGCGACACGATGCAGTCCAGACACACTTGGGGCACAGATCATTACTATTGATGAGACCTGGGCCAGAGCTTATGAATCACAACTGAAACACCTATCAAACGAGAGGTGTCATCATGGGTCACCCCAAAAAGTAACAGTTTGGCTGACCGCAATCAATGTGAAAGCTATGCTGAACCCACTTCCACACAGTTGACATGTTCTCCAGGCAATTGACTGTTCCCTTCACAACATCCAGAGATATGGCAATGCCAATGACATCCAATGCATTTCAAATCACTGGGAACACGTGATACACAATTGAGGTAATTACATCGATGGCCTGTGAAATATAAAATGTTGTATGTATGTTGTCTATCTAAACAAAAAATAGTTCCCATTATTAAAATATCAACCCATGTATCTCCAGTACAGATGTTTAAGAAAGTGTTTCCTTTAGTATACCTATAATATTCACAATTTCTACATCTCTCTTAATCTCGGTTGCATAGAATCCTAGATAGTGTGATATTTAAGACAAGAAGGGTATGTTATATCTATTTATTTTACACATGCAAATTTTCTCAAATTTATAATAAAGTAGATAAAAACAACCTTATATATTTCCTTATGAAGTGAAGGAGCAAAGAGCACTGTGCCCATGTCACTTGTCTTTGCTCAACAGGAAAGAAGCATAAACCCTATTTACTTTCTCTGCATGGCTTTCTGTGCCTGAAGTTGAAGGTTTGGCCTAAGTCTCAGTGAATTTAAGCATACTGAAAATGTCTCTATACTGGTGCATGAAAGAACTCCTGTAGAACAAAGTTTTGGCATATTACTTAAGCAACATTACTCTCTATTAGAAGTGGTGTAAACAACGGCCCCACAGACCCCACAAAGCGGGCAGCCTCCGAGCTTTAGGGGTCCCCAAACTGCCTTCAATATTCTTAAAAAGGACATTTTATATTCAATTTTTCATCTGGTTACCCTCCCCTCATGTAGGATTTACACCCCCTAGGGCTTACAAGCCAGTGCCTAGGGTAAGACGCCTGTTGGGGAGCACAGGAACCTATGGACCAGACAGAGTGATGACCTGGAAGTGGGTGGTCAGCCAAGCACCAGGTATGAGAGTGAGGAAGAGGATGATATGAAATGCAGGTGAAATCAATAAATGGAAAGGTGATTATGGAGCAATTGGTGGGGGAAACCAGAGAAAACCCACCCACATGACGCTTTGTCCACCACATGCAGGTCCTGGGATCGAACCCAGGCTACCTAGGTGGTAGGTGAGCAGTCTAACCACTCGGCCACGGTGCCGCCTTTATATTAAATTCAACCATGGAAAATCGCTCTGAAGAAACGCTGGAACAGATGCAGTTTACTGATGACATACTGACAACAGAAGTGTATCATGTGAGCATTTCATATCCTTTCTTGCTTTAAAGTGTGAAACAGCTTAGCTCCAAGTGCATATGCTCTCAAAAACATTCACAATCATGTACAGAAATTCATTAATATACAGTATTTTATTCAATATGGTTGTTATTAAAGCTGAACAAACTACATAGTAAGTATGATGTAGTATGACATAGTAGTACCTATGCAAAAATGTAGTCGAATGGCCAACAAATTGGATTATTTTAGAATTTGGTGATAAGGTATAAACATAAATCAATATGCGGTGTTGTTTTTACCAGTTGTTCAGTGTTATTGCTTCTGAATGATATCTGAGGTACCACAAATAGAAGTTTGCTTGGATTAACACTTGAGTTACCTAGAATATTGACAGGTAATGATTTTGTTCCACCTATGTGCATTATGCATTTAGCAAATGTATATTGTTTTTTTAGGAAAAATAACATTAGTGTTGGTAATCAGGGAGTGTCATTTTAACAATTTTCTAGCTTGTTTGTTCCAGAAAGAGTTAATCATTAGGTGAGTTTATTTCACTTTCATGCTATTCTATGTGAGCAAATATGTAATATTTTAATATGTCAATTGTTTAAAATTTTATTAGTTAGTAAAGCCCCAAACATTCATTTGCAGGAGGGTCCCCCAAAACCTTAGCTATACCACTGTCTATTAGGGATGGGATGATACCACTATTTCTTGATATTTGATGAGATACTGATTTTTAAGCACTGATACTCAATAATCAGATTATAAATAGCTGTAAAGGTGACATTTTTTTTCACTGAATTGTGTTCTTATTAGTAGGGAGCTGATTTCTATGTAAATAAATATTTTTTTTAGCTTATAGATAAAAAAGGGTGACTAAAACAGAGATTCCCAAAACAGCATGCTTCAATCATATATAAAATTCTATTTCACATAAAAATGAACATTTTTGTAACATTTTTATGTAAATAAATACTTTAAATAATTTTGCTCGAAAATCAGCAGTTGCAACCTTCAGGTTGATTACAGGACATGATTGTCTGGCAAAACATTTAAACAGAATTGGGATATATTCTTCACCACTCTGTCCTCTATGTGATCTGCAAGAGGAAATGGATCGAGACCACCTTCAAATATGCCCGGCCACTTCTAGTGCCCCATCCATCAGTGAAAAATATTGGAGAGCAAGAGGATTAATGACTTCATTGTCAGAAATCCAGCATTAGCTAACAACATAATTTTGCTACAAACACATAATTTGTTTACTATTTATTTATGCCAACAAACTTATTGCTGGTGTTTGGGCTGGTGTGTGGACAATGTTTGAGAGGTAGAAGTGGAACTGAAAAATCCCGGCTGTGGCATTAGATTTTTCAGTTCTGATTCTACCTCTCAAACATAATTTGTTACTTTTCTTTTTTACAATTTTTAAATTTAACAAAAAATCTCATGATTGTCATTTGAATTCAGTGGCATCTTTACCAGTGATGGAAGGATTCTATTCTGTCAAAAATGTGAGAAATCAGTAAATACAGACCTGTGATATCAAGTTGTGCAGCATTTAACAGGTAGTAAACATAGAATGGTCGCTTCATCACTTTAGCTGTCATCTTATGAAAACATATGAGTGACATTATACTGTACCTTATATAAGCATGTTTTGTGTACTCTTCCTAGTTGACTGTTGAATGAACTGGACTTGAACTCTTTGGAGGTCATGGTGGAGCAGTGCTGAACTTTGTAATTGAAGTATTGTCAGTAGGTACAAATGTGTACAAAGTTATTGGCCAGGCCTAATATTTTGTAATGAGCTAGTTTCTATATGCTTTTTAGTATTGTGGCAGTACAACCATGGAAAAAATTATTGAATGCTGTAACATTTGAACATGCATGTTACAGTGCTCAATTATTTTTTCCACGTATGTACATTTGTACATATATCAAACTGCGTAAGCTTTCACAGCCGGTGTCATAATATAGAAACTGATTATCCGGGCTTGTGGGCAGTGGTCTAGTCAGGAAAGTCCTTCCAGACGTTTCCTGACTAGACCACGGCCCACAAGACCGGATAATCAGTTTCTATATTTGTACATATAGTTAATGCTAAGAGCATTTACGTTTCATGATTGTTTAAATAATTGTTGAATGTGTTTTGTATTTAATTTGTGTTGAGTTTATTGTGAAATATGACTATTTCTTTGTTTATTAATATATTGTCACTGCAGCCGTAAAGCCAGTTGTTGACAGCAGGTTTACATTGTTTTATATCCGACTGTTGCCGCTGTTTTTACGTTTATGTGTATTTTTTCTTTGATACTAGTATTTTATTTTTGATTCAAGTTTATATCTGGCTATTGCCATGAATTTTAGAAGGGCGCTAATGACCTAGAAGTTGAGCACCCTTAAACCCATAAATCAATCAATCAATTGACAGCAGGAGAGGGGATTGGCATGTACCAGCCTGGCCTGGCTGGTAATGCTACCTGCCTGACTGGGCTGTCCTCTTGACAGACAATAGCAGAGCAAGACAATAGCCATTGTGTGCGGTATTCAACTGGAGAATGCCCTATGGTAGGACTCAGAAGCTTGGTCTTTGAGAAGGTTCTTCCTTGGCCTGGGGACTATATAAGTGGGCTGCCTTATGTCCAAAGGACAGTTAAAAGCTTACAAAGCATTCACTGGACAGTGAACCACACCTCAAAGATCAGCTGATAGCTAGCATCCAGGGACAGAAGTTCTCAATGCAATTCCAATGTCGACGGTGTCTGAAAACATCTGCAAGGCTCTCAAAAACTGGTTTGGAGGCCATTATCTGACCGCAGCCCATCATAGCCAGCTCAAGTCAAGGGCTGCTATGGCCGGGGAGACAGAGCAGGAGTTTGCCCTGAGATTTCAACAGTTGCCAAATAAAGCTATAGTGAACCTCCCGATCTGTCACATGTTCTAGGAAGCTACCTACTCCTCTGTCAACGGTGTAAGCAATGTCGAGATATGACAGCGCCTGGTGCCTGGTGAGTATAAGACTGTCCTTGAGGCACTGACTACCATGCTGATGGAGATGGCTAAGGTTAAAGCTATTCCTACTTCGAGGATCAGGAGTATCTGGTGTGCCAGGAATGGAGGATGACAATTTCCCAGAGGTGTGTGTTGGAAGTGTGGCCAACTAGGATACCTAGTGAAGGGCTGTCCACGCCAAGTCCAAGAGAGATGGTGCCAGCGGTTGGGTGGGATAGTGCAGGCCTGATAAGGGAGCTGCTAGCAGCCAAGATAACCATTACCCCATCTTGGAGAATTGAAGGAGTCGACATGACGGGGATGGGGAAGATCTCCTAGAAGAGTGTGTTGGGAATGCAGCCATCTGGGACACCTGGTGAAAGACTACCCAGACCAAGGCGATGGGCATCAAGCAATGTGTGTTGGGGATGTGGTCAACCAGGACATGCCTTGAAAGACTGTCAACAGACAAGTCAATGAGCTGATGGGAAACGAGTAAGGAGTGGCACGGCGTGGGGCAACTTGGAGCTATCAGAACTATCCCCTCGAGTGACGTTGTAGGCCTTCGACAAATGGATGGAGATCAACCTCATTGAGGATGGCAGAATATAGGGAAAGCTGTGCTGGGTACTAGTGGACACAGGTGCAGCCATGACCACAATCAGACCTGATGTGGTGGAGGTCTTGTTATCAAGGAAACTAGATAGGCACTACCAGCTAGTGACACCGCCTTGTCTGTGGAGTTGACCTTAGGGCAGAGTGTTGCAAGTCTGTGGGTGTTTGTCACAAGGGTGGCTGAGGAAGTGATACTGTGTCTGGATGCCCTGAGGAGACACAAGGCAACTGTCAACATCAGCAAGAGGATCCTGTGAATTGGACAACACAAAGTAATGCTCCAAATCTCCAATGAGCTTCTTGGGGTTTGCAAGGCTGAGCCCACCAGAAGCAAGGTGATTGCAAGGGTGCACCAGGAAGGCCAGCAGTCATGGAGCCTGTGTAGCTTCTTCACGAAGTGCACAAGATGCCCCACCAACACATGCTGGTGAGAGACCAGATAGAGACCCGTCATAACTGGCAAGCCTGCAGCAGAAATTTTGAGCAGGATGAGGAGTGGGCAGTCTTACCACAGCCGTGAAACCAGTTGTTGACATCAGAGGAAGAGAACTGGCACACGCTGGCCTGGCCAGTCTTCTTGATGGACAATAGCCAAGCAAGACAATGGCCACTGTGAGTGGTATTGCGACTCGACATAATTCCTTTCAGTAGGATTCAGAAGCTTGGTCTTCAAGAAGGTTGTGCCTTGGCCTGGACACTGTATAAGGGAGCTGGCTCTTGCCCAGAGGACAGTTAATGAGTTAAAAGTTTGCAAAGGTTCAGTGGACAGTGACAGTGAACCATCCCGAGTGCAGTTTAGTTGTGATTTTATTCGACAGATAGGTTGTGTTGTTCTAAGTTTATGTAACAGTGACTTAAGTGTAACATTTGCGCTATGCTAATTGCTTAGAAGACCGAATATGATTAACATTAACTGGCATTTTCATTGCTAAAATATTTATGTATGTATCTATTTGTCTGGGACAGTATTTATATCCAAGCAGAATGTCAAAAGTATTAATAAAACTTGATTGGCCATCATTCAACTTTCTTCATCAAGTACCAGAGAGAAACATATTAAGGTATATTTGTTACCCACTACCATGCCAGTAGTAATTATGTAGAGAAAATGTAAGGATTCTAGTTTCAGACATATTCAAGATCTGTCACAGCTTCTCTGTAGATTAATATATCATATACAGGTTCCATAAATGTAAAATATTAAATTATAATTGTTGTCATTATTTCTCTTATATTCACCAAATTATTATTGAAAATAAATTTTATATATGTTCTTACCTGTGTAGAAACCACCAAGAGGAGTCATGACCCCACTGGCATGGTTGACTGCACTGCGAGAGAAAGAGCCAGTTACTGGCATGGATGATGTCAGTGATCCCAGGAGATTGCACATTCCTAGCGTCAGAAGTTCCTGAGTTGCATCCACTGAATCTCCGCTGGCTGGAATCACGTTACACAAGCACTGCAAATATGTTTTGATTATGTGCTGTTATGTTCATTATTGTTAATAAAAGAGTACCACAGTTATTGCAGTTACTTTAAGCAGGCTGCCAGATATCATCTTGAAATAAGAGGATATTTGATATCTCTATACAAAATCTTTTATGCACATAAAAAAAAAATGATGTGTTACATTAGCATGATTTTCTCTACCTACCATAATTTATTTTTATATAGGTAGCTTCTACAAACTATTCCTACAAAAATTTATTTTTCAATTGACTTCATTTTAATTGAGATAAACATTTGCAGAAATAGTTCCATTATACATTATGTTCTAAGTGCTAGGAAGATAGAGGAAACAAAGTTGATAGTCTGATGTTTAAAAGTGTGACATTATATGCTGGCCTTAAAATTCTGTAGTCTTTTCAGGACATTGCAAGAGACAACTAAATAGCAACAACACTTAAACAAAATCACCAAGGCAATAATAAGGGCCATTTTAGAAATGGTTAAAATCACAAAAAGACTATTTGAAATAAACTGTATGGTAATTATTATTTAATGCCAAACAACTTACTGGTGGTAATTATTATTTATTTATGCCAACAAACTTACTGTTGGTGTTTTTAAACACACAAGCCGTGTGTGGGCAAAGTTTGAGAGGTAGAACTGGAACTTAAAAATTCAATGCCACAACTGGGATTTGAACCACAGACCTTCCGCTTACCGGGCGGACGCTCTAACCACTGAGCTATTGTGACAAACTGCCAGAATAGCATTAAATTCTCAAACCAGTTTGTATTTCTCCTGGTAAACCACAAAGGTAGTCTCACATCAGAGACAAATTACCCCAATGGTGACTTACTATTGTAAGTACTTTATATCCCAGGATTAAATAACCTTCAGATGGTAATTATTATTTATTACCATTATTATTATTATTATTATTATTATTATTATTATTATTATTATTATTATTATTATTATTATTATTATTATTATTATTATTATTATTATTATTATTATTATTATTATTATTATTATTATTATTATTATTATTATTATTATTATTATTATTATTATTATTATTATTATTATTATTATTATTATTATTATTATTATTATTATTATTATTATTATTATTATTATTATTATTATTATTATTATTATTATTATTATTATTATTATTATTATTATTATTATTATTATTATTATTATTATTATTATTATTATTATTATTATTATTATTATTATTATTATTATTATTATTATTATTATTATTATTATTATTATTATTATTATTATTATTATTATTATTATTATTATTATTATTATTATTATTATTATTATTATTATTATTATTATTATTATTATTATTATTATTATTATTATTATTATTATTATTATTATTATTATTATTATTATTATTATTATTATTATTATTATTATTATTATTATTATTATTATTATTATTATTATTATTATTATTATTATTATTATTATTATTATTATTATTATTATTATTATTATTATTATTATTATTATTATTATTATTATTATTATTATTATTATTATTATTATTATTATTATTATTATTATTATTATTATTATTATTATTATTATTATTATTATTATTATTATTATTATTATTATTATTATTATTATTATTATTATTATTATTATTATTATTATTATTATTATTATTATTATTATTATTATTATTATTATTATTATTATTATTATTATTATTATTATTATTATTATTATTATTATTATTATTATTATTATTATTATTATTATTATTATTATTATTATTATTATTATTATTATTATTATTATTATTATTATTATTATTATTATTATGTGGCATTGAATTTTTAAGTTCCAGTTCTACCTCTCAAACTTACTGGTGGTTTTCTTTTTAAATACACAGGTCTTGTGTGGGCAATGTTTGAGACTGAAAAACCAGGACTGCATAATTCAATGCCATAGCCAGGATTTGAACCATGGATCTTCCGCTTCATGCACAGCTGCTCTAACCACTGAGCTACCATGGCAAGCGGCAAGTGGCAAGTTAATGTCATACTGCTAAGTTGCCATGGTAACTCAGTGGTTAGAGCAGCCGTTCGTTAAGTGGAAGATCCATTGTTCAAATCCTGGCTATGGCATCGAATTTTTTAGTTCTGATTCTACCTCTCAATAAACTGTATGTTTTAAAGAGGTCTACCGTTTTGGCATAGTATGTTTTACCTATCTCTTATGGTATACTCATTATATAAAATTATACAAATTTCCTTCCAAATGAAGAGGACTTTACAGGATATTCCCAGAAAATTCAATGTATACATTTTATTGGTCATGTAAATATTTTAAATATACAGTATTTTAATAAAAATTTTAGGAGCCATTTTTGAGGATATCCAAAATATTGTACATTTTTTCAGGTAAAGGGTAGCATGAGATGAGGCTATTTTGTTGAAAATCTTTGTGTCGCATCCCTGGAAGATAACCCTAACTCCGCACTGCAACAGCTTTTTCTGGGCCAAGACCTACTGCTTGGTCGCTGTGTCCCCAACCTCTGCCCACTACAGGCATCATGAGTGGGGTGCAGTATTAGAGGGTGGGATGTGGTCAGCACCCGTCCTTCCCAGCAAGTATATGCAGTCTTTGTAACCAAGGGCTGCTACCTCTTAATCAATTAGCTCCTCAATTGGCCCCTCAGGGACCTAACGAGTCTAAAAGCACACTGCACCAGGTTTCTCAGCAGGAGAAAATCCCCATGCTGATACCAGGAATTGAACCAGGGTCTCCCGCTTTTTAAGCAGCAGCACCCATCCCTGGAAAATACTGAAATTAAATACTAATTTCAACATTCATCGAACATTTCATTTTAGAAATATGGTATTTTCTCTCATGCATGAATGCACACATGCACGTACATGGATCCTTTTCTGGATTCAGGAACCTCGAAATATGTATTTCTGGTGAAATTTCTGCAACAAAAATGAGTGGAATGCAATACATCTGCTAACAGAAAGCATTCTGAGGAAGACAGTAATGTATATACATCAATTTTCCAAAATATGTGTGTTATCAACATTTTCCATTATGGTTCTCAATTAACCTCTTGAGCGACAGCCATTTAAAAGCTCTGCAGGCCAAGAACGGATACCCAATATCCAGCGCAGGGCATTTAAATTGTTAAATGCGCTAAAAGTGCTTCCTAAATACACAGCTGTATTTTGCGTAAATTTTAAGTTATTTTAATGAAACAAAAACTGGTATAAAACTCATTATATGCAGTATACATGTACATCATCAGCAATGTTGAGTTGCATTTACAAATCGTTGAAATGGCACTATTTGTTTCACTGTGGTAAAAAGTTAACTTTGCTTTGTCGAACGCATCTCGGAAAGAAACAGTAGTGGACCCATTGTATGTGTTAGCTATGCGTCAGCAAATCACAGCACAATGTGAAATAGAACACTACTGTATGCGTGGTTTATGAGTCATCAGAATAAAGCAGGTTTGCAATTTTTCCTTACACGTGTTTCGTAACTTGGATATAGCTTACAGGCTCCGTTTGTTTCTTTCTTGAAATGCATACGTATACTTTCCTGCTTGTAGCTGAAGTGAGAAGCTATTGAGTGTTACATCTCAGAGCTAAAACATGGCATCAACAAGCAGTGTTGCACAAAGGTTAGCGAGTGGTGGAAGTGTAAGGGCTTCTGAAATTACACACGATAATGTGGAGGACTTCTTGCTGTGTGACAGCGATTTGGATATCGATGGCGAATTTTCCGAATTTGAGGGGTGTGTGGAAGATATAGGTACAAGTAGCAGTGAGGAAGAACGTGACCAACTTCCTTCAGGTGTTCGTGAAGAGTCAGCATTGTGGAGTGCTGAAAACAATTCCAATACAAACAGGCACATCTTCACGAGCACAGGGTCTGGTGTTCAATCCCAGGCTCAGCTGACTTCTGACAGCCAACCAATTGACATTTTTACAAAATTTTTTACTACCGACTTAGTGTCTCTCATTGTTTCAGAAACAAATGTATATGCGAGTAAGGTGAAGGAAGACCTGCTCTCTAAAGGTAAATTAGGGCCTAAGAGCAGAATTCAAAGGTGGACAGAAGTAACACTCAATGAGATTTACAGGCTAATTAGTCTAATTATACTTATGGGTGTTATTCGTAAACCTGCATTATACATGTATTGGTCCACAGATGACATGCTAGCTACTCCTTTTTTTGGAAAATGCATGTCAAATAACAGGTTTACGTCAATTTTGCGGTTCCTTCATTTCACCTGCACAGAGAATGTAAATGACAAACTCCACAAAATTAGGCCTGTTTTCGATTATATTATTTCAAAATTTAAAGAAAATTATGTGCCTGGTGAAAAGGTCACTGTTGATGAAAGCCTAATGCTTTGGAAGGGCCGCTTAGGTTGGAAGCAATACATCAAAACAAAAAGGGCTAGATTTGGCATAAAGAGTTTTGATGTTTGTGGAAGTAAAACGGGATATCTTTACAATAGCTGCATTTACACTGGTCAAGGGACTGACAATACTGGAGACAAAGATTTGGGCTTATCTGGCTCCATAGTAATGCACCTAATGGAACCTGTGCTTGATCAGGGTAGGACTGTGTACTTAGATAACTGGTACAGCTCTCCTAAATTATTCATGGCCTTACACAAAAGAAAGACTAATGCAATTGGAACAGTACGTTCAAATCGTATTGGTTTGCCAAAAGATGTGAATACGAAGGCTCTAAGGAGAGGGGAAATGGAGGTGCGTCAGCTCCCACCTTTGACCTACCTTGCCTGGCAGGACAGGAGGGTAGTTACGGCATTATCCAATTGCAGCTCTAAGATTTTGATGATTGACACTGGAAAAACAGATGCCCATACCAAAATGTGCATTTTCAAGCCTGACGTTATCCAGGAATACAATATGCACATGGGCGGTGTCGATCTAGTAGATCAGATATTGCAAGCATATCCCTCTTTACGAAAAACAGTGAAATGGTATAAAAAGGTATTTTTGCACCAGCTGGATATAACCATATACAATTGTTTGGTAATTTGGAGAGCTCTAAACCCACACAAGACAATGACCTACCTGGACTTTCGACTAGTTATCAATAGCTCGCAGCCTAATTGAACAATACCAGGTTGAGAGGCCTCTTCATACTGGGGGTAGAAAATCCAAAACCCCTGCACCCCTCAGACTTCAAGGAAAACATTATCCTAAAAGGATACCGTCAACAGCAAAGAAGTCCCGCCCATCTCGAAGGTGTTTTGTGTGCCGCAAGAAGGGAATCCGTAAGGAAACTGGGATGATCTGTGGCGAATGTGGAGATGTGCCCTTGTGTGTTTATCCCTGTTTTGAGGCATATCACTGCAGAAGGAACATATAAAGGTAAGCCAGTAAAGCATATAGAATTTAATTAAATGTTTCATAACGGGGGAAAATTAAAATAAGTTGAGTTAGATAGTGGATAAATAAGGGTTAAATGCACAAATGCACAGGACGTGTATACACGTCCATATCGCTCGTCCGTCATTTTAAATGGACGTGATTTCACGTCCATATCCCTGAAGAGGTTAATGCCTCTCATTATAAACATTCTTCTTGGAAATTCTTTCCCTGAATGAGGAAGTTAATTATTTAAACATATTTCCATATAAATATGAAGAAGTGGAATTGCCACTGACTGACCTAATAATTGGTTGAACTATGAAGTCTACAGGAGGGACCGGGGCGCTGACCATGTCGCACTCCACTCATGACGCCTGTGGTGGGCAGAGGTGGGGGATGCAGTGGTCAGTGGTAGCCCTTGGCCCGGAGGGCTGTTGTACCATGGGGCTACATTTTTATCAAGCCTGATGCAACCTTATTGGTCTGACATCACAGATTAGTATGGGCGCGTAGCAGACAGAAAAATTGCATCTTATACTATGTGATGTGGAGACGCGCTATCTGTTTCTGTATTAATTTGGTTTATTGGGTGTTAAAGTGGAGTTTCAATGTATGACACATTTGTAGCAAGTTTCTCTTTATGAGTAAAAAATGAACTCTGAACATAAGCCCAAGCAGATAGGCTACAAATGATGTACTATTCCTTTGTGCACCAACACATCGCACATGTCTTCCAACAATTGTTCATCCAAGTGCCAGAAAACCCTGACCTGAGGAAAAAATGGCTTTTGGCATGTCAACGAAAATCACTGATATATAGGAGAAATCACTACTTTTTGTTGCGAGGATCATTTTTATTTAAGTTAAAAGCATTGTAACATTAATATTGTGTTTTCATCATTAGTGTTTTCCTGTATCAAGATATCAAATACCTGACAGTATGTAATTTTTTATGGTGTTAAAAACTGAATTTCATTTTTCAATTTACTTTTAAGGTTATTTGATAATCAGTAATAACAAATACAGCATATAAACACAATCTATGTATTTTACACCATACCAAATTAAGGGAAGGCATACGTGACAGTTGTAAATTCTTGTTTTAAAGTTAGTGTTCTGAAATTTTGCTGAAATTAGAATGCTTTAGGCACAACAGTAAACTTCACACATCAAGTTTCTATGTCCCACAATTTTTGGAGGGGATAACTGTTATATTTTAGGTTAACAGTTTCTATTGAAATTAAAAACACAATCCACACCAGACAATTTGCATATCCTTCTGACACTGGAAGACATCTTAAAACACTTGATTTCAAATGATGGAGTAGCCCGAACCTAGCTTTATTGCGAATGAGTAATATAACTGCCAAGCTTCCTAATTAACATCTAAAAGCTAGTGATATTACTGAACATTAGTGAGATTTGTTTGAACCAAGTTAAATTAAATACTTAGACGTACACCTAATAATAAGCATAATTATCTGTGAGCTTTTGACCCACAGATTTCGGCAACAACAAAACAATTGTTTCCAAAAAAATATGCAGTCATAATGGTATCCACACACGGAAGATTATCAGATTATGCCTTTTTATAATCTTCCTCAGTCATTATGCAAAAAAGGGTGCAAATAAAGCCCTAACAAACAATATAAGCCACCGTCAGTGCAAGCAAACAGCATGGCTTGTATATGTGGCTGATGGCTGCTACTAATTTGTGACATCACAACTTGATCCTGAGCAAGGCAGTATTTCTGTGAGACTTACAAAATGGTACTATTAAATATTTTTTCTTTACCTCAAATGGAACATAGCATATTACATTGCAATATTATTTCTTATTAATATGAGGATGGGCTTTTCATTTAAATTACTTTAAAAATTTATGTATGTTCCCTCAATTTCATGATTTTCTAGCCAAAATTGCACTGCTACTGCCTATTTATCTTTAGTTTATACTTTAGATTCCTGAGATGTTCCTTAGCACCTGTTTTCAACTTCCTTTTTTGTTTTTCCAGTATAAACTTTGTTGCAGTCTTTGCAGTTAAATTGGTATATTCCTGATTTTTCTGTTGCTGGTATGGTATCCTTTAGTTCAGAATGTAGTAGGTTTAGGATGGAGTATGGGTTTTTGGGTACCAAAATGATGTGCCTTTTGTATATTTTTTGAAACTGGACATGGGCTTTGGTATGGTATGTGAACTTCCTGTATGTGTATCTTTCTTTTTCTGCTGTTTGGTGGTTTCTTGTACCATTTTCAATTTTTGTGCCTTTTGGATATTTCTGTGCATTGTTTTACTATTGAAACCATTGTTTTTTACGGATCTGTAGAGTATCTCTTTTTCATTGTTAATGAGAGGTAGGTTAAAAGACCTATGTATCAGACAGATGAAGACGGCATACTGATGTGATTTTGGATTGTAGCTTAGAGTTTATATAGCAGTCTGTGCTATATGTGGGTTTTCTAAATATGCAAAATGTGAGATTTACCTTGCATTTTTGGATTTTGAGGTCTAGGAATGGAATTTGTTTTCCAGATTCCATTTCAGTTGTAAATTTAATTGTTGGTTCTTGAATGTTAATTAATTTCAAGGCATCGTGAATGTGTTTCTCTGGAATGATGGCCAATATGTTGTCCACACAATGATGCCACGTCTTGAAGATCGATGGGAAGGCTTTTGTAACCCTTGTTTCCAGGTACTCATAAACAGATCTGCTAAGATCAGTGAAAGAGGGCTTGCCATTGCTAGACAATTTCTTTGTTGGTGTATCTGTTGTTAAAAATGAAAAAGTTATACGTGATGCTGAGTGTAGTTAAATTAATGTATTCCTCTATTTCTTAAAATGAAAAATTTATATGTCATGCTGAGTGTAGTTAAATCAATGTTTTCTTCTATTTCATATTCAACAATCAGATACAACAACAAAGAAATTGTCTAGCAATGGCAAGCCCTCTTTCACGGATCTTAGCAGATCTGTTTATGAGTACCTGGAAACGAGGGTTACAAAAACTTTCTCATCGATCTTCAAGACATGGCATCATTGTGTGGACAACATATTGGCCATCATTCCAGAGAAACACATTCACGATGCCTTGAAATTAATTAACATTCAAGAACCAACAATTAAATTTACAACTGAAATGGAATCTGGAAAACAAATTCCATTCCTAGACCTCAAAATCCAAAAATGCAAGGTAAATCTCACATTTTGCATATTTAGAAAACCCACATGACTGCTATATAACTCTAAAAGTTATAATCCAAAATCACATCAGTATGCAGTCTTCATCTGTCTGATACATAGGTCTTTTAACCTACCTCTCATTAACAATGAAAAAGAGATACTCTACAGATCCGTAAAAAACAATGGTTTCAATAGTAAAACAATGCACAGAAATATCCAAAAGGCACAAAAATTGAAAATGGTACAAGAAACCACCAAACAGCAGAAAAAGAAAGATACACATACAGGAAGTTCACATACCATACCAAAGCCCATGTCCAGTTTCAAAAAATATACAGAAGGCACATCATTTTGGTACCCAAAAACCCATACTCCATCTTAAACCTACTACATTCTGAACTAAAGGATACCATACCAGCAACAGAAAAATCAGGAATATACCAATTTAACTGCAAAGACTGCAACAAAGTTTATACTGGAAAACAAAAAGGAAGTTGAAAACAGGCACTAAGGAACATCTTGGGAATATAAAGTATAAACTGAAGATAAATAGGCAGTAGCAGTGCAATTTTGGCTAGAAAACCATGAAATTGATCCTGAACCTATATTTTTAAACAGCATCTCTAACATAAAACAACTGACAGGCTGGGAGAACATTTTCATTTTGAGAAACAAAGGTCTGGTTTTCAACTTTGAATGATCTCCAAGCAACCTCAGCAACAAATTCCTTGAAAAGTCACCAGAGGACAACAGTGCGCAACAGTCTCCAGCATAAGCATATCACGCTCTGGCGGTCAGTATCAGGTTGATGATGGGAGCAATAGGCTTGAAATATGTTCTGTTTTACATAAATATAAGTGATGTAGTGTCAGTAAATCAACTCACGCATGTGATCTTAAAATATGGAAACATTCAGTGCTATTTTTCTGGGGGATGCGTTCGCCTAAACATTTTCTGATAAAATTTAAAAATCACGAAATTTCCGCATTAAAGAAGTAGGAAATGTGATTTTATAACTACCAATGGTTTCATTCACATTTATTGAGCTGGCTTCCATTTGAAGAGATTATATTAACGATAGAACTTATCACAACCTCCCTGCAAGCATCAAAAATAAACCAACAACAACCACCACATCGCTATTTATCTTCTCAGCGAGTTTCTTGTTTACAATTGGTTAATTCGTGTTTATGAATAGCATAGCATGTGCATGTTGTCTGAGCAGAGAATTAAAATCAGTACTCTTTGGATCTGAGCAGATCTGTTCCATGTTTGTAGGTAACGTTGCAGTGGTAGATGTGGTAAAGATTTGTTTTGTTTAGTACATCTAGTGGCTTATCGATGCTGTGTTGGGTGTATTGTACACTATGCATGTGCTTTTCTGAGTTACAAGACGCGATGAGTCGAAAAATAACGAATTATTCTATGTGCTCTCCAGCATCCAAGAAAATAAAACAGAGCAATAGTGAATGCACTTCAAATTATAATGCTGGAAGCTCGATGATGGTGGATAACAGTACAACCAAAAATGAAAGCACTGAACTGCCTGGCATAGTTAATTTCTTGTTTTACATGTAGATTATTTAGACTTTAAGGTAAACAAGTTCAGCCTGAGAGTTCCCCTAAACTTTGTTTTAGAAAAAGACCACTGGAAACATTAATAATTAAAGGCCACTGTCAGTAATACAGCTACATACCAAATGCCTTTGCAATAGCAACATTTCCTAGAACACCAATAATGGGCACCAGCACTATGGAAGAACCCAATTCAGCACACATCTCAGAGAAAGAAAGAGTACGATTTCCTACAGTTGTGCTGAAAGGTGGCAGTCCAAATGGTGGAAGTCCAGATCTCACATTGCCTAAAACAGAAACATTTCTTAGATAGTGTATTGCAAAATTTCATGTATGTTCAATGTAACTGTATATATATATTTCACAAACAAACAAAAATTGTGACATCTGCCTGACATTTCAGAATTTTTTAAAAAAAAAATGATTAAAATTAAAATGCAAAATATCTACAGAAACATTAAAGGATTATAACAAGAAGATAACGTTTAACACATGCAATATAAGTGATTATTTAAAATACATAAAGAGTCTTTTAGGACATGTAAACATATATTTACAATTTCAGACCATTGCACACCCAGTGCTTTGAGGCAGGTACTTGTGAATTTAAAGCATGTTCCGCGGGCACCAAAGAGTGGTCCTTTTACCTCCCATGCATTTTCAGGTACGTTATATCTCTCACTAAGGTGAGGAATGCATGGTTGGTAGATGGCTTCCTTTTCCTTGTTCACCTGTGTCGCCTGCTGTAGATGTTGCTCCATTCTTACAGTTGGATCAAGAATGAGACCCTTTCCTACATCTCTCTTGATGGCTATGATATCTGCTCTTCGATGGCTACCATCCTCAGACAGGCAATGGACCTCTTTATTGACCTCCCAATTGGCTCTACGAAGGGCTGTAAAAATGGATAAACGCACACGGTGGTGACGAGTGTTGCGAAATAATTCTCTCTTTGGGCAATATCCTAGTACATGCCCAAGGGTTTCCACTTCTTTGCAATTTGAGTGCCGACATAGTGTTGTTCGCTGATTTCTTCCAGGCACAGATCTTACTGCTGACGTGTTACATGAGATTTTGATGGCATTAGTCCATTAGTCCATTCTTTACTATGATAATTTGGGTTTGTTATGCAAATTGGAGTACTCATATTTAAGGGGAGATTAAAAGTTCTATCCTACCAATATTAAATTGACTAAACTCATAAGGCATTATCTCAGAAATTACTCAATATATCACACTCATGTTTTTATAGGATTTAGATGTATTCCTTAAGTTAGTTTATTAAGTAAGAAATATTTTTTTCCAAATTACACCACCCTTCGATTAAAATTAATTAGCAACTATTATTTTTTTAAAAAAATGTGGTTGTATATGGTTAATATGACACATACTTAATGCTTAACTTAATAACACTGATCAGAAAAGAAAATACCTGTATATGAAGGAAGAAAGAAGAAAAGGAATTGTCACCATATGTAAACCTGTAAACCTTCATCAAAAACTAAATGAAAATATTTTGAAGTATAAATACCACAGCAATGCTTACATATAAGACTATACGCAAACAAAAATATATATAAATCAAGGGGATAAACTTACACACTTTTTAAAATGCAAAATTGTATATTAATAAACAAAACTTTCTAGCTGGCATCTTACGTTGAGTCATATTAAGTCAACCCTAAATGGCTCCATTTAATATAATGTGTTAGACTTTCCTGTTACGTCCTATCGTGTTAAGTCACATTACATTAAGTCCATAGTAATCCCAGCATTATAAATCCAGTGGGTCACAATTTAATGCTTGCTCAAAAAGAATTTTTCTTTGTGAGTATTATACCCTATCTTCCCTGAGTCTGAAGGTATGGATGAGAGATTAAATGTGTGTGTGTGTGTGTGTGTGTGTGTGTGTGTGTGTGTGTGTGTGTCTGTGTGTGTGTGTGTGTGTGGTCTGCGTGGTGCACGTGCATGTGTGTTTGTGTGTGTGCGTGCATACATGATTTGAACTTAAAGACCACAATAACAGCCTGTGTTCAGAAGGTATGTAAATGGCTTAACATTTTTGCTGACAAGTAGTTATTTCACAAGTCAAACGGCTTAGTGCTTAAAAAATCATTTAAAATCAGCCATTAACTAGCTTTTGTTGAAAATTTGGGTGCACAATATTAAAAGCATAAACTCAATAATTCTGTTGTCCTAATACTGCTGTTGTGTGTGAAAGAAATGGGAAATCAGTTTGACTCTCTCCCTACTCATTGTTTCATGAAAAATTGGGGTTTAAAGGCATTGGGTTTTGCTCCAGTACAATTGAATAGCGATTTTCGCATTTGAGACATCAAAATAACTAAAGCAATATAGACTCTTTAACACTTTCTGTTGGGATTGCTCAACTACCTCATTGCGTAAGCATTCGTTTCATCATATACGAGGGCCGTTCAGAAAGTAACCTCCGGTTGATTGCAAAAAATTCACCAAGTTAAATAAAAATATTTTAATACATACATCTTACAACTACATCTTTGCACTATTTTTCTACATAGTCTCCATAACGATTGAGGCACTTATCATATCTGTTCACAAGCTTTGAAATTCCTTCTGCATAAAAATCACCCGCTTGTGCCTGGAGCCAGCCTGTGACCGCATCTTTGAGCTCTTCGTCGTCATCAAACCGCTGGGACCCGAGCCATTTCTTCATATGCATGAAGAGGTGATAATCGCTTGGCGCCAGATCTGGGCTGTAAGGTAGATGCTTGACAACGTCCCACTTGAAGGACTCAAGAAGGGCTGTTGTTCTGTGAGCAGAGTGAGGACGGGCGTTATCGTGCAAAAAAACGATACCGGAAGTCAGCATACCACGGCGTTTGTTCTGTATAGCCCGTCGTAATTTTTTTAGTGTTTCACAGTACACGTCTTGATTAATGGTCGTCCCACGTTCCATGAATTCAACCAACAACACCCCTTTTGCATCCCAAAACACCGTTGCCATCAATTTTCGGGCAGAAAAATCTTGCCGGGCTTTTATTGGTTTGGTAGGCGAATTTGAATGTGCCCACATCTTTGATTGTTCTTTTGTCTCAGGGTTCACGTACTTAATCCAAGTTTCGTCCCCGGTCACGATTCTGTTTAACAATGGTTCACCTTCGTCCTCATAACGTGACAGAAAGTCTAATGCAGAGGCCATTCTTTGACTTTTGTGGTGGTCGGTAAGAATTTTGGGCACCCATCGTGCACAGAACTTATGGTAACCCAATCTTGCTGTCACTATCTCGTACAAGAGAGTCTTAGAAATCTGTGGAAAATCAGTAGACAACTCCGACATTGTGAAAAGTCGGTTTTCACGAACTTTTGCATCAACTGTCTGAACGAGTTCGTCCGTCACCAATGATGGTCTACCACTCCTCTCTTCATCATGAACATTTTCTCGTCCACTTTTAAATAAACGTACCCATTCATGGACCACTCCTTCACTCATAACTCTTGGTCCGTACACGGCACAAAGCTCACGATGAATAGCTGCTGCAGAATATCCTTTGGCTGTAAAAAACCTTATAACAGCACGCACTTCGCATTTGGCGGGGTTTTCTATTGCAGTACACATTTCAAACGGCCACAAACACTAAACTAGTGCAGGTACGACGTTCACTCGACCACGGCTTGATGCCGACTGATCTGCTGAGTGCGTGAATGCACAGATGGCGTCGCTACTCCCCCTACTACCCGCACTGTGACCGATCGGAGGTTACTTTCTGAACGGCCCTCATATTTTGTCACAGGTTCCATGTATTTGGAAAAAAATTTGAAGTGCAGACAGCATCTGCGACACATGCTTATTCACTAAGTATTCACAAATACCACTATTTGAGTAAAAGGGTAGAAAATGAGGTTGTTGCCAGTTTTAGACCAATGCCAGTTACACTGGTTTTTCTGCATCATAATGCAAACGCATTGCAAAGGGACTGCTGTGTCATCAATGGCTTCATAATTATTTTCTTCACTGCTTTCTGCACTAGATTCATTATCACTGTCACCATCTTCCTCAGATTCTGTTTCATATTTATAAAAATCGTCATTTTCACTCTCTAATACACTTTGTATCAGTTTTCTCAAACCCTTCCAGTCATTGGTGCAAATTTTTTTCGCCGCAATGGAAGCTACTGACAAGAGTAAAATAATGCTAAGATAAAACTTCCTTTATTGAAACACAGGTGGTTATGTTATACTGATCAGAATTACAAACACCACATGCCAGCATTTAATTCCATATGTATAAAAATGACATCTATGTGAAAGAACCTAAACCATGTGGAATTATATGGAACAATGTAGCATAGTGAGCTGAGCTTGTCATATGATTCATATGCCAAAAAGATGCATGTGAGCCATGCTCGTCAAATGATGTGGATGGGTTAATGCACCTATTTCTAGAAAAATAACTTTCAGCAACTGTCCACTTTTAGTCCTTTATCCTTTATTATAGCTTTAATTAATGAAACCAAACAATAAATAGCATAAAATATTTAACTTGTTGGAAACCTGGTAAAACTACTACATGTATCATGGTGCAAATATCTGCAAAGAATGAAGTTTTAAACATTTGCTGAATAAACTCTTAAGTAATGTGTTACCATGTCCATTATTGCTGTAACCATAAAAGTTATGTAATTACCTTCTATACAATACTCTTACCAGTAAGTATAAATGGATCTTCTGTCTCCTTTGCATGGAATATGTATGCCATGACGGAACACAAAACGACTACCAGCACATTGCGAGATGTTGAAAGAAGCCACAGAGCTTTCATTGCAGCTGCCTGTTTATTACTACGCTTTCCATCTTTAGGTCCCACCTTTATGTCTTTCACCTTCTGTAAAATATACAAAGTAATATGAAAAAACAAGTTATAGTTCAGATTTTATGTTCATTTAATTTACTGCTAGCAAGTTGATACTAAAGAAAAATAATAGTAGCTAATGTTTAGCTAACTGAATGAGAAAATCTTGTGTTCACAGAGGATTCCTCACAAACTGAAGTACAAAGTATACAATGTGTTGCACAAATTCTTTATTAACTAACCATCAAGTTTTAATGAGAAGATGGCATTTCAGGGATCTGTTCTTGGGCCTCTTTTATTTATATTATACATTAATGATTTGGCAAATATTCTAAATAATATAACAGATATAAATATAACACTTTTTGTGAAAGATTCAAGTATTTTTATCAAAGGGGAGAACAAGGAGGAGTCAAATGTACATTGTGACATCAGTTTAAAAAATATTTTCAACTGGTTCAATAAAAATATATTAGTATTAAGCAAGGAAAAACAGCAGCTCTAAGCTTCCATAACAAGCTAAGTAAAAACCAGATATACCCACAATTAATTTTGGGACATGGTCAAATAAAATATGTACAAACTACCAAATTCTGGGGTCTAATATTGGATGAAAATTCAAGCTGGGAAAATCACACAGATACATTGACAAAAAACCTAAGTAAAATGTGTTTCTTAATGAGGGCAATCAAAGCCATGCCTAGTTTAAATGTTATTGGAGCAGCATACTTTGCATGTAATCATAGTTTATTAAAATATGGTATAATTTTTGGGGGAAATTCCAAAGATAGTGTAAAAGTTTTCAGAATGCAGAAAAAAATTAGGACTATAGCGGATCTCTCTAATGCAGCTAGTTATAAAACATGCTTTAAAAAATTAAATATTTTGCCTTGCCAAGCATTTATATGTATGAAACTCTTGTCTATATGAAAGGTCACTTAAGTTCATAACATAAATTAAGAAGTGCTTATATACAGGATGGAAGGTACTGCTTCGACCACACATTAACCAAGGATTCTACATGATGAGTGTAACAAATATGTCCAATACAATTTTTGTCAATAAAGAACCGTTTTGCCGAAAAAAAATAATTTGGGACAAACATTTGGAGCCATCTAGCTTCTTGGCAAATGGATATAAATGGTTTATTATTTCACTACCTGTCACACAAACATTGTGTGAACACTGTAGTGCCTTTTTATCTTAATTCAAATGAATTTAGCCACAATTTAATGCTAAAGTGTCGTGCAAAGTTTAATTTCTACGCGAAATATGGTAATGTCATGGGCCACTCGATATGTAGGTGTCACGTGTTCTCACAAGTTCGGGTGCCTGGGGTTGGGGGAGGGACCGCTTGGCGTTTGGTGTGAAGGTCGGAGGAGAAGGAAAGGTTGAATTACAATTGTCTGCAATATGAAGAAATTTACCTTATGGTCATGAATCTGTTCACATCAAGGGAGTACTTAGATATGGTGCTACTAATTTAAGGGGGAAATTCCCCTTAAGGATAAAAAATAAATAAAGAGGTACAAAATAAACACATACAAAAATAAAAAAAACATAACATTGAGATCACGTAAATAAAGGCAGGTGTTCCCATTTCGGTCATCACTTATATTGTGAAATAAGCCACTCTTTACCTCCAACTCTCCTTCTGTTTTTCCTCTTAAAAAAGAACAAAAGCAGCATAAAAATAATATCTCTTGTGAACTGAAAAGTGACTCAATATTAAGAACTTTAATTCAGTAATAATAAAACCTAAATAGACACGCACTATCGGCATAAATGACATATATCTTTAGTATTTCTTGTTGTAAAGTGCTTACTAATGTATTTAGACAGGATTATAGAATTTATTTCAAAATACTGACTGGTACTTGTGCTCTGCATTAAATAGTACTTGCAAACATAGCATTATCTTATGGAGTACATTAACTGTGCTCCAGTCCTGTGTTAGATATGGATTTAGTTTGTCCTATGTCTAGAGAAACTCCATATTATGTATACTTCCTTTAAGGATAGTATCACTGTCATGTTTACTTCTAGAGTTCAAATTCATTTTGCTTTCTGCTTATTTAGGTGCCTTCGTGACCACAGCTGTAACTTATGACGAGATTATTAGTTTTATTTCAGCCCGATAATCTACAGAAGAGCACAAATGTTTTAGAAAAATGGAGGGGAAGACTTTTATTTACTCGTGAATTAAAGGCAATTAGTACTGTTTTAGCTTGCAATGGATGGTGGTAGTGGCGGTGGCGGTGGTGGTGCATACTTGAACGAATGCATCATTTCAATTATATTCACACTTTTCAGGCATGGCAAATCGATTCTTGCTGATTCGCCCAAAATTGTGACTGCTTCACTGTTACGCAAATGCATAGTGATCTTGATGTTTTAGTGCAGTATTTGTACATGCCGATTGGATGTTTTGTTTACAACTGAGGCAGTGTTCACTGCCAGGCATGCACCAGTCAGGTGTTTTGTTTATATCTGAGGCACTACTGACCTGGAAGCACGTGCTGCTCGGTTCAACACAGGTCATTGGCATGTGCGAACACAGCACAGCATTGCCATTTATGCAACTGAAAAACTTTAATTTTTACAAAACTATTAAGCCTATCGAAATTAAACTTAGCATTTTATGTTTCTTACACCTGCATCTATTAGCTAGATTATTCTGGCCGAAACAGTACCTTACACCCTGTATAACACTAGAACTAAGCATAACTTATTTGTAAATTCACACAAGACAAAAATTTATGGGTTCACATATGCTGGTCTACATGGGTACAACAAGCTACCTGAATTTATAAAAATAGTAAAAATAGATTTTTAAAAACAAGCTTTTATTTAAATGTTCTAAAAAGGAGAAAAACTTTAAATTAAATCAAATCCATCAATTTATTACATTACACAATTTATATGATATAAAAGCTTGTCACGAGATCTACCTACTATATAAAAAACATTTTTTTTCTTAGAATTACTTATATCAAGATGAAGTTACATAGGTATTCTTATTTATCTGAACAAGTAAATCTCGCAACAAGCTTTTATATCATAAAAATTGTGTAATGTAATAAATTGATGGATTTAATTTAGTTTATTTTCTTCTTTATTTTTTAGTTATTGCTGGACATGTTTCTCAGACTGTTAATTTCATTTTATGCTTCATTGTTGCATGGCCATTTGCCTGTTAATTTAGTACAGTCTAGTTCTTCAATAAGGAGACTTTCTAGTGATTTGACTTGACATAAGGCCATGTACGCTCGACCAGCAGTGAAAAGGTATGAGCTTAAATAGACAATGGCATGGTCGACCATACTACCCTGCATTTTGTATACTGTGTAAGCCTAACATAATATAATTGGCAACATCCTTTGTTCAGCAGTACCATTTGCTGGAAATTCTCCGGAAACAGGGCCATATGATTTCTGTAATATGTCCAATGGCACCATTCACTAGACCTTTGGACACATCTATGTTGTAACGTAACATCACCTTGGCCCCAACAAATATATCTAACTCCTTAAGCAGCCCTCCTGTCTTGTTTATATTGGATGGTATAATATTATTTAAATCTATATTATCATTTTTTTTGAGTATCTATTACATTACCTTGTGCTATTATTTTGTTAATAGTTACACCATGAGCACTGAAGTGTTCGAGAAAAGTTTTATTGTGATTGTATACTTGTTGGTTAGTAGGATAAGTATACCATCTCCTTGAAGAGCTGAACGTGGACATCATTTTTTATTTTGCTTGTATTCTTCTCAGCAAACCCCCTTAGGGAGAGCATATAACTAGATCGCCATTTTGGACGGTCTGCCATATTGGATTTAGAATGATGTCACATAGCTAACCATGCATTGTCATCCAAACTAAATATGTATGAACAATGTCAAAGATTTGATTTGCACAAACAAACATTGCAAGTTAAATAAAAGTTGCTGAATCACAGCATAAATTTAAAATAATGTTATTACATTTCTTAAATGACTATAGCTTCTACAGCAGTGATTAGCTTTTAAACAGGCAAATATTGTAATTGTAAATATTGTATACTGTATTCTGTAACAAATACATGTTTTAATGAATAAAAATAAATAATTAGTTAAGTATTTCAAGACTGAACAAATAAACAGGAACACAAACAATTTAACGTCTCTTAATTACTTACAGGAGGTAAGTATGAATCCAAAAACAGCATTTTCAAAAGAGGGAGGGAAAGGGAGAGATGGAGAGGGAAAGTGTGAGGGGTGAGGGAGGAGGGGGAGAGGGAGGGACAGAGAAGTGGAGGGGAGGAGTAGGAAGAGAGGGGGAGAGCACATGGGTGCATCCATCCCAAACATTACATTGAAAATGTTTCAATGTTTGGTTTTCTCAAAAATGGCTTTAACAATTTTGATTAAATTACTATATGTTTAAGTTATTTCCATAACAAATAAAATGTATATCTTGAATTTGCTAGGGGTAGCCTCTGAAGTCTTCTTCATACTGAATGACTTTTGCATAACTGGTAAACCATAGGAGATGGACAAAATCTTGCTGCACAAAAAATTGAGATCTCGTTAAACCACACAATTTATGTTAAATATGCTTTTTTTTTTTTTTTTTTTTTGCAGAGGTAACCATTTCTGAGATATTCGTTGTTATTGGTTTAAATTTTCAAATACTTTTCTCACGTAGAAAGTCATTATTCACTTTTTCTGCTTGGTCATGCAAAGAGAATAGAATTTCAAAGCCATCATATAATGACCAGCTCTTAAAAGATTTGACTGTTGCTTAAGCCCACTGTTTCTCCTATTCCCATTGAACCTATGAGAAAATATGTAAATAAAAACATTTCTATAAAGGATTACCTCAATTAATTATGAAGTAGATAGAAAATTAGTGTTTATAAGAATAGGTGGTTTGTGTGAGAGTAAGAAGAGAAAGTCATGCGAGTTCAGCATATCAGACTTTTTAAAAAGTTCATTCACGATTCTTAAACCGAATAGGTCATATTGGAGGTGAATGAACGAAATGGGTGAAATTATGCTCATATGAGAAAAGCCCATTGAGCTTAAAGTTACCAACATTCACCTATTCAAAATAAGGGAGAACTTTGCAAAAAGCCATTTCCAGGTAGCTCAATCAAACCGAGATTCAAACTCAGAACCTCTTGAATGTGAGGAAAACACATTACACCCATACCACAGAGGTTACCAGAATCTATTTTTGTTGTACAGGTTCTTTTTTAAAAATATTTCTAATTGTGCTTTTGAGTTTGAAAATGCTGAATTGAAGCAACCTTAAAATTGAAATGTAAACAAACTTATACAGTAAAACCAGCTTAATTAAATAAGGATGGAATCAACTACGTGCTCATTGAGTTTCACTCATCAGCTTAAATAATAAAAACTTGGTGAGTGAAAGCATATCAGTGTATAGTCTTTTGTTTTATTTCCTATTTCTTTACCATAATCCATCATGATCATCATGGTCATCATCATCACCAAAACATTGTATAATCTTGGACCAAGACTGCTATTATAGCCGAAGCATGCAGCTGTTAAACATTGTAATTCAAATATATAGTATCAGACCGTTTTGTAATTCTGAGAATATAACTGTACTAAAAAGTTAGGAAACATCTGGGGAACACGTTCTAGAAATTATTGTGTATATGAATTTAAAACATAGTTACATGGGGTTTTCTTTTGAATTCTATCAAGCTAAGTGTGTTCTGAAATGTGATATAATTCTATGCATAGTATTTAAAGAGAGGATGATGTTTGTTCAAGTAGCTGTCATGTATTATGCACAGTACACAAGACAAAAGCAAGCATAATTTGTTTACTTTGAAAGGCACGTATTCTCTTCAGGTAATATAAATTCAGCTTGATGACAATGTTAGTGCATCAAACATGGCAAATATGAACACATGGTGTGTTTTTACAAGGTGTCTACAACAGATGGTTGTAACTTGTGAAACAGCAATATTGAATGTACGGTGCATGGCAGCAAATGACTAATTAACTTTCAGTATTTTCCAGTTTCACTACTATTTGAAACTGTTGAATACATATTTTATTCAGTTAGCAAAACACCAAAATTTGCAATAAAGACTACAGGCTTGCAAATGATAATTAAAATGGATGCCCACCAATTACACTGTTATATTATGTGTGCCACATGTGATCCAAAACCTGAGCACCTGCTATAGAATTAAAATCTCTTTGTAAGCTACATTTTACATTTGCCACTTCAACAAAATTCTTTGGAAGAAAACTGATGTTTGGATCCTAAAACATTTCACAAATGAATAAAAAGAAAATGCATGAATAGTATCTGGTTCTTAATTTTCCTTGAAAGTATGTTACATTAAGCAGTTATCAAATAAAGTCTGGTTCACAACTACTAACAATGGTTACGATAGCCATATCGAGAGACTTGAAATACATGTATTCAAATGGGAGTGTTCACAACCAACGGCAAGCCTTCCCGGGCCCCAGGAACAACAAGCAAGACTTGGCCAAGATTCAACTTTGGTATTGCTGTTACCAGGCATGACATATTAGATCCATTATGCACATATTAAAGACTTCTTCTTTCAACATAGAAATTCAAGGCAGCTGTGAGTAAATGGCCATTAGAGCTCTCACTAGTCACAATTCTGGGAAAATCAAACTGGAAAGAATTTCATATAATAATTATAATATAATTTTAATGAATGCTAGGATGCTAAAGGACTGATGCTTGCAGATTCCTCAGAATCAGAAATAAGACTGACGCTTCCTGTTTTCTCGGAATTGGAAATACACAATAGCTTCATGTTTAGATCTTCACTTTGTCAAAATTTGGTGACGGTTAATATGTTTTTATGTTGGTTGAATTGGAGAGCAGGTTAGAATTTTTTCATTAGTCAAAAGAAACAAGTAACATTCCAATCTTCAATATCCACTATCTAAATATCATCTATTTAGTCCTCCCGGCTAGGTCCGATGGACCCGTTGACCAACGATAGGTGTGGTCCCCCTTGCAAAATGGGGGTTTAAGTCGGGTGATGTAACTGCCACATTGTAAAACTGGTGCCCGTTAAGAAAACAGTTACATGAAAGCCACATACAAATGCTAATGGCTTCATTGCCAGATGCAAGGCACTAGAAAACAACAACAACAACAACAACAACAACAACAACATATCCACTATCTATTCCCATTGCCATTAGCGGGCTGTTGTGAACCAAATGTTCATGCTATTCATTATTGTTGTTACCGGATGGTTGTGAACCAGCCTTAATTGGCCAAAGAAGTATGATGTTATATTATTTAATTTCCTCTTGAGTCACCACGGCAGCTATGAGAAACCAATAACAATAAAATACCATCTTGTTTATTTGAAACACTTACCAGTTCCCATCAAACCAAAGATTATGTAAACAAAGTATAATATAATAAGTAAAACTCATTATTTCAAACCTATGTTCGAACATTCTACTGATTCTTAGGCAAGACACATTTATTGTAACATTCCCCGACTCTTTAAGGAAAAAAACAATAAACCTATGTAACTGGCAAAATGAGATAAATAAACAAGAAGTAATGTATACAGTGGAGCAGTATTATAGCAGATATTAGAATGAATTGACAGATATTTAACATATGTTCATCACACAGTTATTAATTACTTGCTTTATTCATAATGTTTATCATTACTGCGAAAAACGGATGCAACCTAATTTCAAATCAATTAGCTGCTTTAGAAGTTTGATTTGCTGTTTATACAATGTCCTGTTGAGTAATGAGTTTTTAAAAGAGCAACAGCATATACAGGAAACAGCAGTGTTAAATGGATTGAACCTGGCCATCATAAGGAATATGTCAAAAAAGAAGGAAAAAGAAAGTTTGCAAACTAATATTATACATTGACACCACTACCAAACACAGAATGGAAGTATAAAAACTTCAGAGAGAGAGAGAGAAGTGTTAGCAGGCTGAGGACAGCTCAAGGGGTGTCATACATGTACCTGTCCTTGTCAGGGCTTAACCACTGTAATGTACATGTGGGGTTTGCAAGGATGGCAGGTGTACTTAAGGTAGCAACATTTGCTCCTCAATGGAAGCAGATCAGGTTACAGCTGTCCTTGTGTACTGCTGCTGTAATGAAAGTATCAGAAAACTTACCCACTATCCTTGGGCTTTTAGGAAATTTGAACAAATTTTCAAAAAGATGAACATAAGAGTAGCACCACAAAACAAGTTCAGTCTGAAGAACTTACTAAATAAGCTTTTTAAAAATACAATCCCAAACACATTAAAATGTGATATCTATCAGATCAGTTATGAAGAATGTGAGAAAAGCTACATAGTCAAAATGAAAAGAAACTTGGATATTAGATTAAAGGAACACCAGAGAAACATTAAACTAACACAAACAGAAAAATCTGCTGTCATACCATTTTTGGATAGAAAACCACAAAATTGGTTAAAATATAAAATTGTTAAAATCAGATAGAATCAGGACTGATAAATTCAAAGCCATATCTGTGATTTGAACCATGGATCTTCTGCTTTAGGTGCAAGCTGCTCTATCCACTGAGCTACCATGGCATAACATTAAATTCCCCAACCGATGCATATTTTCCCGGTAGACCACTAGAGAATCTCACATCTGAGATAAGTAGCCCAAGGGCAACTTACAATAGTAAGTCATGTCCTGGGTTTAATTAAATAACCTCTGGATGGTAATTGTTAATTTATGCCAACCAACTTACTGCTGCACGTGAAGCAGAAAATCCATGGTTTAAATCCCAGCTATAGCATTGAATTTTTCAGTCGTGATTCTACGTCTTAAATATTGCCCACAAATATCATGTGTCTAAAACCATCAGTAAGTTGGTTGGCATAAAATAAAAATTACCATCTAAATTGTTAAAATCACTTACTACATCAGCAGAATTGAACATTTGGGAACAAATTTGCATAACCAAAAATGGTGATAACGTAATAAACTTCAAAATCTTGTCATTAAACAAAGTATTAAAACTTTACACCTCTAACAACAGATGGCAATGAGACCAAAGGGGAGGGAACTTCAGTCACCAAGCAACTGAGGATGAGGTCCAATGACCTTAAAAATGTTGCGGTAATTCCAACATTTTAAAGTGAAGGTGAATGTAAAACAAATGACATAAAAAAGAACTCAAACATAGATAATTGAATTTGTGAATATTGCTGCTTGTACAACTTCCATTCTGTTCAATTTAGCCTCCAAAATTCACCAGTACTATTACAGCCTAATTAATTAACCATTTTTATTGCTTAATTTATTTTGAAATTTAATTAGCAGTGAAAAAATGAAAAAGTGAAAACCTATGAACAAATTAGTATTATTGTAGTTTTAGCCAGTCAACGCCTAAGGCAGGCTTAAGATGGATTAAGCAATTTCTGTTCTGAATTTCCACCACCCATACCCATGGAATTTAAATTAATAAATTTGTTCAGTCCTTCAAAGCCATAATTTCATGATTATTGGTAAATATATTTTGACACCAAGTAGCATGTAGTTGCACAAGTTGGTGTCATTCAGTTCAGAGGTGAGTTAATTGTTTGAACAAATCTTGCCAGATGTCAGCATTAACTCTTCATTTGCCAGTGGTATTATAATTACTTGTATAGGAAAGTGTGTTATTCATTATTTTAGACATAACACACTAAATGGCAGAGCTTTATACTCCTCTAATTTTATTGGTTGGGTGAACGAATGAAAGTTACTATCACTTTGAAGCATAGCAAGTATAATCGCTAAAGCAAATGAAACATCTAATACTGATGGAGGCTACCAAATAATGCAGTTGTTTGTGACTATCAAATAATTTAATAGTTTCCATTTGGACTGCCCAACACTACTCATAGATGATTTGGTCCTATTTGGCATTGTGCTGCCATCTGCTCTTCTGATCAATTGAATGATGTAATCAACAATAGGGATTTCAAAATTCACAATCTTTTCTTGATGATAAGGTTTTCTTCCAAGCGCTTAGTTCTAATAGCTTAATTATGTGTTTCACTAATTTTATTTCCTGTTTTATGTTGCAATTTTTTTTTACCATGATTGCTGAGATTTCAAAGAATGAAAAAAACATTTGCAGAATGTCAAATTTAAGTATATGAATATATGGAGAAGTTTGCTGTAGTACATCACTTTTGGTCATTAAATCACAACATAAAATACAATATAAAATTAGTGCAACACATAAACAAACCTTAAGAACTATGCACTTGGGAGAATATTCTTATCATCAAAAACCACTAAAAGGTAATGAATTTTGAGATTTTTATGTCATTCACTAACCAGAAGAACAGAGTGCAGGTCCAAACCATCTCCAGGAATGACAGTGAGCTACACAATTGACAACGGGGAAGATATTCCCAGGAAATAGTCTTCATTAATAACAGACATAAGTTGAGAGAAAAAAGTGTTAAAAATTTGTTGATTCATTCTAACATAAGCTGTCAATAGCATGTTGCAGTCGACTCACATGTCAGAAATTGTAATGTCTAACTCATTAGCAAAATTAATAAAATTTTATTCAACAGCCAGAGAACTGTATTGCTATTTAATGAGCTTAAATAAAGTTGTACTTATAACAATAGTCTTTACAACCTGCATGGTTTTTGTCATCCATGCAAATAGTCTCATAAAAACAAACTAAACTAGTGAGTTAAATTTCACTATTCTGCCTTTGACTGAAGATCCTGTAAAAAAATCTGACAGTGAAAAATGTGGTATCACTTCAGCAAGTATCTGCTGCAACTTCAGCATTCAGCAAAATATTAATGAATATGGAGCACCATATTAGTATACTCACATGATAACTTTTGATATTGAATGATAAAAAGCATCACTTTCAGATTTACCCTGAGAAGTAGTAGTATAACAATGCAGAAGCAACCAAGTGTGGTGTCCCAAGGCCTTGTGTAGGGCAAATGATTCCATACTTGAGATACTGTATCAATGAAGCCAGAAGATTGAAATTTAAGTCCCAAAAGACCCTTCAGTTGAGAGCAAGCAATTATCACAGAAGTTGCTGATGTGAATCCCACTGTTACTGGTATAGAGATGAAATCCACAAGCACACCTGCAATGAAACATAAATAACAACACAATTGTCTATAAACTTGTAATTCCTACTGCTACCAAGTTTCCATATGACCATACTGCTTATTGATGTATTCTTTCCACACTTTCACTGATGCCAGTGCACTGTCAAAGAGAAACATACCAAATCTGAAATTTATACAGCTATTACCTTTGAACTTACTGTGCTTCTGAATAATTGGTTCAGAAAATCACTGAACAAGTAACTGAGTAGGATGGCTCAGGCAGTAAAATCCGTGGCCTGCATTCAGGAGGTCATGGGTTGGATCCCTTGGTTGTGTACTCTGACATGGGTTTTTCTGTGGCTTCCCCATGTCACTTAGGCAAATGCTGGGGTACATTAATCTCTTCTCCATGGAATCCATTCTCTTCATTTCTCATTTCCCTCCTTTGTCATCTTTCAGGTTTGGCTGGTAGCACAGTTCGTTCTGGCAAATCCAGACAGATGGCATAGTGGCTTGTGCACTGGAACCTCTTCCCTGGCCCTCCTTGGAAGTTGCTGCCCGGGCCACAAGGGTCACCTTGTCGCCCCCTCCCTGGGTGGAGGACACACTTTGGTTATGCTCCAGGTGTCAATATTTGTAACTGTTACAGACTTCTGTGCATCTCTGGGCTTTGTTGGCTCTGCTCTCTGACAAGTCTTTGGTCTCATTTCGCCTCATCCCTTCCCCCTAGGGGGGTGGTAGCCTGCAATAGATCCATGTCGGGGTTGCAGTGTGTTGAGGTGTCCCACCTCTGTGACGTGCGCATGCACACACGCATACACACATGCACACGCACACACGCATGCACACACACACACACACACACACACACACACACACACACACACACACACAGAAGTAATTGGTGTCACATGCATTAGGTCAACGGTTTTCAACTGGTGCAGTTTGTTTATAACTAAGTAAAGGTTTTTCATACTGCACTTTGTGTGTACAAAATGTTTTCTGGTACATTGGTTAGTATATCATATTTTTTAGAGATTCTTAGACTAAATCTTCAAATATTGATAGTCTTTACTGTGTATCATACTGTATTATGAGATAGAATACTGATAAATGCTTTAAATATAAATTAGATCATAAACACATGACAGAGAGATAACAGGTAAAAATTCTTGCCTTTACATGTAATATTCATATTTTAAGTTTCTAAATACCCATCTTATTTTTCAAATTTAATGTATGTCTTTAAAATTTCCTTTTAATCATTAATTTCTAATCAATATAAAATTTCTCTGTAAATTTATTAAAATATTTACTCAGAAATACTGAGCATTTAACAGATTGGAACACTCTAATACATAACAATACATTGTTTAGAAAACTGCATGGTATCTATACGTATATGTTGTTAACAGTGATAGGATGTAGTTGTGTAAAAGTAATTGGATTTCATGTAATACAAGTAATTATTTCTTTTGGTCATTCTTACTTGTAATCACTATTTTTTGCAAAAGGTAACTTTTACTTCCAATTTGCTTTTGAAGACAAAACTGTAATCATTACATATTAGTAACTGATAAGATTGGAACAAGAACTTGGCAATCTTGTAATCTTTGTGCTTGCTTAGGACAGGATGTGCAGCCACACTCATTGCTCGTTTATTTTTTCCAGCATTCCTTCAAGTGCTCTTGTGAAGTATCTCTTCAATAAAAGTAAAAAATTACTCTTATCCAACAGAGTTGGGCTTGGTAATGAAAATTTTAAGCACCAGTTGATGTGTAAAGTGATTATTTACATAACATACAGCAATAAATCCTTAAATGAAGGAACATTATGAGCTAGTCATGGTAATAATGCCATTTCATTCTTAAAATAAGGATAGAGAGGATTTATGGATTGCATGGTATCAATAAAGAAGCAAAACACCAATTTAAATAGAATTCTTGCTTATATGGAAAACTGCATTTTTCTGCAGTAGCATAATTTTACCAAATCAGTACTCAAATAAAATATTTGCATATTTTATGCTGATTTTGTATTCCTCATCTCATAAGTTTAGCAGAAATGTAAATCACAGTTCATGCTGTTTACTAAATGCAGATAACACAGTTCTGTACCATTTTTAGTTCCTCTTTTATAATCGATTGGTTGGAAATTGCACACCAGCAATAGCCCGCGGAGATGTGTCTCCCATCGCAGTCAGCATAAGCCTCGAAATCTGCATAGCAAACCAAGTCGTGTAGGCAATTTGGTTTATTGACCACTCTTACATCATCATTTTTCCCAATAGTCTCAATGCGAATGGCACAAACGTTCAGGGCATGTTACTTAAGGCATTTATTGCAAAAGTGCCTTACAGTCCGAGAACTATCATTTAGAAATGTATCAAGTTTAATAATTAATTTATAACGCATGTTGCCAGCATAATAAATATGAGTGTATTCTTGAGAAGCACCTAAGGAACGAATATAAAGGACAATACCTCTTCTATTAAATATTTGCAGGTTGAATCTACCACAGCGTTCGTGCCATGTGGGGAGCTTGGATATATGCACCCCTGTAGAGGTTAGAGTCCCAACTACCCTCTCGAACCCACCAAGATGCCTCCTGTTGTCACCTGGAATGTAGGTGTGCCAGAGTGCAATAGTCCCCAGCAAGGTGTCTGGCATAGACATCCATCACTCGTATTTCACGAATCACACCATCCGTAGCATCCATCTCCTCCACTTCCGTGCCCAAGGTGTTTCGCTCCGAAGGTGCCGCATGGTGCTATAGAAAACCACCATTGATGCATCCGGAGAAACGACATTCCAGATCCTGCCTCTGAAGGGAATATCTCCCCAAAGAAGTCTTGAAGCTGTAGATGGTCTACGTCCAGAATACTATCCACCTTGGTTCCCATATGTATAACGATCTCCTCTCCATTTTTCACAAACACCACAGAGGTATGAATGGCTAATTTTATGGGAAGTGCACTATAAAATTCACTGCATCGTCAAAATTATCCATTGTCCAGCACCCAGTAGCAGGAGTCGACGGTCAGTGGACGAGCCATGTTTACGACGAATTCGAATATGTGAGAATTTGGAAAGAAAGATGCTCCTTTTATAGTGCATAAGGCAAGTGCTGGCGGTGCGCCATGTACTTTTGCAACTCTTGCGACAGCCCATAATCTCTGGCCCGTTTTGCGACCATCAGCTGTCGCCAACGCTGCAGAACATCAATATATATTTCTGGTTATAGTGTAGCTTCTACGATTCCAGGCTTATTGTGTTGAGTTGTTTATGCGAGTGAAAATGTCAAATGAGAAGAAAAGACAAGTTAACATGACAATGGAAATTAAATTGGATGTATTAAAGAGACCAGACAAATGGGAACATATTAATATGTAATAAATTTTAGAATATGCTATACTTTAGTTTCCTATAGTGTGTTAGGATATGTATTTATGTAATTTGCAGTATTATGTTATGAGTTGTGAATAACAGATCACTTATTCTGTAAAACTTGACATTTCAGTAACTTGACAGCCTCTCAGTCCACATTAAGTTGAGTTATCGGGATTCCACTGTAGTAAAAATATAAAACTTGCTCTCTCCATTCTTTTAGTGTTGGTTATGCTAAGAAACATCCCAAATGGATTTACAGAATATTGGATTGGAAACAATTTGGGAGATTTTCAATATAAATGGATAATTTGGCACAATGAAGGTAAGATGGTCAAATTAAAATAATTGGATACCACTAATGCTGTGATTGCTTTAAATCATTTACGTCTAAATAAAAAAATATTTGGAAAATTTATTTCAAAACTTTTATTTTTCTGAACTGATATTTTGGGAGTAGACAATGCAAATCTGTATGTTTAAACAGTGCTCTGGGTTTTGCAGTTAAATAACTGCATTTGAATATACGGTTGTTAAAACTTTTTAAGAGTTGTACTCCAGCAAAATATTTTACATACCTACTTTCTATATTAGCAATGTGAACAATCAAATTGTTCACCACATAAAAACTCAACAGGATATCCTATGGCTTGCACATACATACATGAGCACAATCTAAAAGTTTAAAGAATATGTCAAACTATGTTGTGAGGAAGATTTTACAAACATGAAAACACAGAAGAAAGGAAAATGAGATAACAGTATTTAAAGGTACTGACTTTGGAACAAGCCTGTACCACATGCTAGGGCTTCAATGCCTTCCTTCTCACCTTGACTAATATGTTTAGTAACTTACTGCTGCATCTGCTGTACTTTGATTATTTCTGCTTCTTAAACCATGATAGGATAAAAATGACACTGCATGAAAAGAGAAAACTGGAGTACTCTCAGACACAGAAGTACAAAATTGAAAATTGTGACCAAAATTAAATTTTCAGTTTCATGTCCCCTTAAATGTACATATCTCTAAAGCAGCATTACTCAAAAGAGCCTGCTTGAGGAGGGAGAGGGAGAGAGAGACAGAGAGGGAGAAAGGGAGTGTGTGCGTGTATGTGAGTAACATGAATTTATCTGCCGATTACACACTTATATGTATCTCCTATACCCTTCATAAGAAATGATTCTTTCCATCCATTTTGTCCTAATTAGCACAAATATTTGTCTAGAGAGGATTTCAACTGTTGTGTTGTCCAATGCAGAAGCAGGTGAAATGTGAACACTTCTATAAAATTCAGAACTCATAGCTTATTTCCAGTAAAATCATTTGTTTGGATAAAATGTTTTAATTAAGAAAAATTGAGGTTAAATGTGTGAAATATTTTGTAAACACCGGGTTTTCTATGGAGCATATAAGAAAATATATGAAAAGATATTGGATTTTAATTGCCGTGACTGATGGGTTTGAAGACTTTCTGATTTTTAAGAAAACATCTTAATTCTTTTTTATACATATGACTTTTGGAAGAAGTGCCTCTATTTGCATTGCTATTTTAGATAGGTAAAGTTAAATTGTTCACATACTCAGAAAAGTAAATTGTCATACTGTGTAACATGCAATTTCAGGTTTTGTGTTTTAAAGGCTTTAAATATTTTCTTCTGTTCTAGATGGTGAACTAAGCTGTTTCACCATTGGAGCAAGATAACTATGTGGTAATGCATGAGATTTGCATTTGGAAGATCCCGGGTTTGATTCCTGTTTTTCATGGTTTTCCCAGGTCAGTAGGCAAATGTTGGAGTGGTTTCTCATTTACCACTATTTCCTTTCCATCATTTCCCTTTTATTCCATTTCTTTCTCACCCTTCAGGTAAGCTTCAAGGTTTTATGGTGTATAAGGTGCCAGACAGATGGTGCAGATGCTTGCTCAAAGGAAAGAGTTGCCCTGTGAACACCAGAGGCCTGCTTGGTCAATGGGTCATTCATTGATCCCTCTAGGCAGTTCGAGCAATGGGGTGGGTCTTGAGTCTGGAACTACTGCTAGGGCTTCTGTGCATTTCTGTGGTCTATCTGCCTGCAGCCTATAGCCTCTTGTGGTTCCTTCACTTCATCCCTTCCTCCTGGGGAATGGTAGCCATAATAGCTCCATGTAAGTCGCATTGTGTAAGGCAATATGTTCCACCTGAGTTTCTTGCCAGTGTGTAAAGACATACTTGCCACCCTACGTAACATACCACAACATACTGCACAGTTCTGCTCTAGGGTAAGTTGCCATTATGGGTACTGCCAAGTACTGGCAGAGACCTGCGACGGGGAATGAGTGAGGTTGCTATGACCATTGCCCAGTGATATATTGGCTATCATCCTTCACTGACCTCCCTCTACAGCCGTGCTCTGTGCAACTCTACTGCGTACTTGCTGTACTCATGCTAAAACTTGTGGATTTGGAACAGCCTGGTGTAAGGTGTCCCCCTCTGCTGTAACACCTATACTAATACTGATACGCTTTTTTATCTAATTTTGAAAAATATACCACTGAAGTCACTACTGAATGACTGGGTGGTGTTTTTAATAACTTTCTACCTTGATGATTAATAATACATCACTTTTATCATGTAGTGTATTGTCATGGAACCTTCTGCTACGAGTTCCAGTCTCACCACTAGAGCTCATCTGTCTTATCACTGAGATACCTGCTAGAGCCAGCGAGCCTGGTGTGTGACATTTTCACATGGTACCTGCCATCATCTGAGTGCATCTGCCTTGTCAAGCAAGCATGCAACCTGCACCTTTCTCCCCTCTACTGCATCATCACCCCTTTATATAAGCCGTGTTGGAAAGCCTCTATACTGAGTTGGCGGCAGCCTCAGACCAAAGCACATATACAAACCAGGAGGACTTGACAGCAAGCATGACAAGGGTGAAACAGCATGGCAATAGTTGGTAAGATCTATCCATGATTTATTGTGTATCGCAGAGAGCACTATTATGGCCTGTGATTTTGCTGAATTCTTATTCTTGTTCTTCTGGCCTTTTCTAAATTGATTTGTAGTTCTCTGGATCCAGTGTTTTCAGTCAGAAAGGGAGTTATAGGTGTGAGCAGTGTATGAGCGCCAGGTTTACTCCGACCATTTTGGAAAGGTTCTGGGGCAATTCGGCATTGCTAGTATTTTTGAAGTGCTGAGTTGCACAATACTTTGCAATGCCACAAAAGCAGCAAACCTGTATATATTGTATATTGTATTGAGCTTGTATAAGGGAGTTAAGCTTTTCTATTGTATATTGTAGAGTGTATGTGTTGTACTAGTCAGCCTTCATACTGTATTTCTCTGTAGCTCAGTTTTGTCAGCGAGGTTTAACAAGTTTTCTTTGTAAAGATAGTTACCAGCTTGTTTATTTTCATATCAGTTTAATTCACAAAGTTAAATGGAAACATTTGTATACCCATTTGATTAGCCTTCTGCTAAGTAAATGCCACTTTAGCACAGGAAACTTCATTCGCCATTTGGTACAGTAACCAAGTTATAATATATACCTCACTTTTCTAATTCTATTTTTCACTGTAAGATATTTAACCAAGAACATATATATATAAACTCTGTTCATCTAGAGATTAGAGGAGACGTAAACAAAGCCACGTGCGTTTTGACCACAGCGCGCCCTCTTGACGCTTTCGCCGTGTAAATAGTCCCCTGAAGAAATACTGTTACTAAGGTCTGAAATGTCACTTAATGTTTGCTAAAGCATGAACTAAGTGTACTAAGCATAGTTAAAGTGTAAGAATACGCAGTTAAGTGAATCTGTAAGCAACCTAATTCATTCTGCGCGCGCATTATTCAGTATGAAAGTAACATGGCGGAACAAGTGAGTGTTGTAAAACATAAGCGCGGCAAACCGTTGCGAAGTAGTGAAAAGACAACAATATTGAACGTATTTAACAAGTTCTGCGAGAAATATCCCGAACTTGCTATCGAAGACATGATGAAATTAACATCCGAGTTTGCCGGTGTGTCAGTTGCAAGTATTTACAGCCCACCCAAAGAAAAATCGTCAGTTGGTGAAGATCCGGCAAAAAGCCACCACGTGTCAGATAAATGGTGGATGTAGTTTGCGACGAATTTGTGAGTGTGAGATCTGCAATCCGTCGAAAAGTTCACCAGTCCCTTGTTAACAATGAACTCCCACCTTAAACAAAGTGCTGTTGGCAGTTAACTCTGATCCCGATCTTCCAGATTTAAAACGAACTTCCCTCCACAAGCTGCTTCTGGAGATTGGTTTCGAGATTGTGAGCAGGAAATGAAAAAGTGTTATTGTGGACAGAGATGACGTAAGTAGCAGTTAATTTCCATGTGCTACACGTTATTTGGATCAAGTAAATATGTCCTTTTAGTAGTGTAAAATGCATATTATACCTACGCGTAGCGGTAGGTAACCGTGTTGCGTCATTGTGAAAGCACGTGGCCGCGGAGTGATACAAACCGGTGCTTTGTTTATATCTCCTCTGATCTCTAGATGAACAGAGTGTATATATATATACACTTTCCTTGGACTTGTGGGCCTTTATTTACAAGCACATCTTCCATTGAATGGGGTACAGAATAGGATATTACCTTTACCTGTGGTTGATCCACACATCCTTAGCTTCCTGTGCAATATTTCTCTCCCATTTAATTTACTTTAAGTTGGCAATTTCTGCCCACCCTGCCTGGCAGTTACGGGAAAAGGGTCTTGCAGTGTTTAGCTGCATGATTAGAAGTCCGGGATTAGAAGTGTTGCAGTAATCAACACTTCTGAAAAAAACTTTATCGTCTCCAATTTCACCACAAAAAGATCAGAACGAGAAATGTTATTTCATGAGCAAATTCTTTTCCATAAAAAGAGAATGAAACTCATGAGATAATCGTATCTGTATAGCTTATGTATTTTATTTTACATTTTCCTGTGAAAATGGAAACTCCATACTTAAAATAATCCAAATGTGCTATTTTATATCTAAAACTTTTACATACCTAGATGCAGCACTCCCATCAGTAACTGTGCACAACCCGTAAGAAAGCAAAGTAACACAGCAAAGTCTGCATTTTTGCCAATCACTTGCTGGTATGTCATTAGAGCCATAAGGGCTGTTGGTCCAATTGTAATGTCTTTACAACTTCCAAAGATCATATAAACAAAGCAGCCAACAAATGCAGAGTATAATCCATACTGAAAATACAAAAATTATACCATAAAAGTATACCATTATTACCCTTACCATTCATTCAAATTAACTGAGGATATACCTTTCCATTGTCCATTCTTTGCTCCAACTGAACACAAACATTTCAACTTTCACAAATCCCTCCTTCAGTAAGTAACTAATGAAATTCCTTGAATATTGATAGAATACTTTGAGGTAAGAGCATAATTTAAATATCAAACTTACTGGACTGAGGAAAGTAATTACTTAGGTACCTCAACAATTGACAGTGTCTTACATTGTAGATATAATTTCTAACCTCAAAATTATATTCTATTGAACCTCACTTATATGTATTCGCTTGTACATTTTTGACAGATATATGGTAAACTTTTTAGGCACCAAATTTTGTCCACTAATATTTAGCCCATTGTTTATTTTTGGTTATATATTTTATCACTTATACATCACATATTTGGTCTGAATGTATGAGATATATTTATTTACTTATTCATCCATACGTTATGTTTATGCTATGTTAAGATACATTATGCATGTTTTCTGTATGTTGTAACCTTGCTGTTGTAGCACAAAACAGTTGGTAGTTAGGTGAGGCATCAATATTTACAGAATCCAATATTGCTTTGAAAGTGTTAACAATACAATAACAATACTGTTATTCTTCCCCCAGGTTGCATCTGACAATGCTGCTGATGTCCATGATCAAGACATTTATTTTAAAGGAATATGTATAAAAGCGTGGGTTTGTAATATATGCATTAGAGTGGTCCTTATTTTTCAAATTTGGTATTGCTTCACACACGTCCTCTAGTTTTTTTCCTTTTGTTTTAAGAAGAATTTTAATATCTATTTTGCTGAAAGTGAACAAGAGAAACCTGTGCCACAGTGGCCAAGAAGTTGCATCATGTTGGCTTATTCCTGCTGATGAATGTGCTCGATTGTTGCCATACTGTCCACCTTCAGCTCAGCCTCGGTTTCCATTCAGCAGCATTGTGAATATATTCTAAAGTAAGAACAAATTAGAAACTACAAACTTCACTTATCTTAGTATTATGAGCTGGACACAGCTTGAAACCCAGGGTCAGCAAATAATACTAAGATAAGTGAAGTTTGTAGTTTCTAATTTGTTCTTACTTTAGAATCTTGTTGCTTCACTGTTAATAGCTTTAATTTTTCCTTATTTAATTGTGAATATATATTTACATCATGGTGAGTAGTTTAAGAAGTACTGACATGGTAATTTATATAGTCAGTGAAGCTACGCATCAGATCGGTAGACATAAATTAACATCTTATCGGCAAGTTATGTCAAGTCTTTTTTATAACATATGCAAAACAAAACAGCTATCAGTGAATGTGCTAATTTACTTTCATGTGAATGTGTAATTTTTAGTAGAAAGGATTTCTACAAAAGCTTTGCCTCAGTGCACAAAGAAATTTATAGACTTATATTCAGAGTGGTGCAATCTGAAAAAAAAAAAGCTCCCTGAAAGATGAACATTCACACAGAGTAAGCTTTCTCCAATCCAAAATAATTTTTTTTGATGCTGCCCAGGCTAATGCTTTGAACATGATAAAAACAGAAGAGGATAAGCTCTTTCTATTACATAAACGAGAGCTTGACTGTAGAGGTTATCTTTTAGGTGTTGATTGGAAGTTGGTGGCAAAAGAGGAAAGGGCAAGGGTTAGAGTTAGGAAAGTGGAGGTAAGGAAGATGAATGGTGATAACAGTTCACACAGAGTTTTTGGAAATTATTAATGATTTGTCAGAAGAAACAACAAAATTAGTGACTTTGATGATGATACCATTTTTACAGAACCCTCAACGAGCTCAGTTTTAATTTCTGGTAGAGATGCAACCTTGGATGGAAATAAGGTAAATTCAGAAAAGGAAAAACAACGTGGAAGAAAGCATTTTATGACATAAAAACTAGCTGCTGTTTTAAACAGATGTCAGTTAAGTCAGAAGGTTGCTGCATTCACCCTTCAAGCTACAGCTGAGGCCTTGGACATAATGTTGATGAAACAACAATTACTTGTTATTAAATTCAAATGTATCACGAACAATTCAGAACAAAACAGGCAGAAAATGAAAAATATTTGTTTAAAGAGAAGAATCCAACTTTTGCATTGGGCTGGTAAGCTGACATAGCTATGGAAAAAATTATTGAGTACATTAAGAAAGCAGAATATTTTTAATTCCATGTCATGTGGCAGTGCAGTTTACACAAGTTGATACTCCAACATGCAGCTCAGATTATTTATAGTCTCTGTTCCATATGTTATTATCTATTAGACACTCAAATAGCCTGTGTCTTGAATCACCACTCACATCTATATACATACTTGCAAATACGCATGATTGACAGTTGAGGTAGGCGTGTTTCCTGCTTTATTTTCAGCAATTGCAATTAATATCTTATGAGGCAATCAGTTTTAAATTTGCAATCGTATTGTGGCATTCATAAGATGGCTACAACATATGCAGAATAAAAATACCTAAAGAGATAGATTTCCTTAGTTTGTATAATTTTATATTTTGCAGAGAATTACTCAATAGAAAAGAAGATAATGTATCAGTTTTTATTGATTTCCAAAGTGCATATGATTTGATATGCACAACAAAACTACTAAAGAAATTAAAAAAATAGAGATACAGGATCCAATGTTTTCATGACTATGTCATTTCCTAACTCAATGCTTTATTGCTACCAGATATGGAAGGAACATATCTAAATATAAACAAGTACACCGTGGCTTACCACAAGGCGCAGTGCTCAGCACTACACTTTTTAATATATTTATTAACGATCTGCCACAAATACAAGAATCAGGTGTGAAATGTGCACTATTTGCCAATGACTTACTAATGTGGATTTCAAAACCAAAAAACGAAAGTACAGAACTAGAAAAAACCATGCAACAATCCTTAACCAACCTACAAAAGTGGACCAAAGAAAATTTAATGATTGTTAATACAACAAAATCAAACTACCAAATCTTTTCACTAAGGAAAAAACCATTAAAAATAAAACTAAATTTTCAGGGTCAACAATTACCAGAAACAAAGGAAGCAAAAGTATTTGGGAGTTATATTTGATACCAAACTTACATAGACAAACAAATAGAAAATGTAATACAAAGAGCAGAAAGGCGCCTTTCACTGTTAAAACATCTAACAGGAATGAAGTGGGGATGTTCCAGAGCAACTCTTAACATGACATACAATGTACAGTTTGTTCACCAGCTGAAGGTCCCTGGCAGGAATGCAGCCAGCCACTACACCAGTAAACAATTCCCAATAAACAATGATATCACGAGCAGCAATTCTGCTTCTAATCGCTTTTATGATAATGTTACCAAACTTGGAATGCATATTCACACCAGATTAAATCAAAGAAATCGCTCAAAATAGCACATTTTAAATGTTATTTTCACTTCATGCAGTATAGTTAGTTTAAAGCGTAAACAATGTTTTCAACTACTCTGTGTTTTTCCTAATGATCATTTTCTGCCTTTTTAAAAAACACTGCCAATCTGTTTCAGTCTTAAGTGATATATCCTTGAGTGTTATATCGCGCAATTTCTGTAAGAATAAGTCAGCTGTTGCATTTCTTTAAGTATTCGTTTTACCTTGGCCCAAACTAGTCCTATGGGATTGAGACCACACATGTATGGGGGCAAGTAAACCAAAGTGTGGCCCAATAGAACCAAAATAACCAATAATGACGTTATAACAATTGAGGAAGAATTCAGTCTAATAACTTCTCATTCCCTCCTGCAGGATCAAAAATGAAGTATTAAAATTTCGGTCAGTTAATAGCATAGTACAGTGAATAGCATGAAAGTAATAGAAGAAGGCAGTAATACCTTTAAGAGCCTCTTTAGGTTTGTTTGATTCAGGCATCCTGTAAAGATATTTTTTACACATAGAACTGTCACTCTGAACCCCTTTGTTCTGCAACACAATAACATACACAACACTCCTAGGTGGAGGATTATCTGTTTCTACATTACTTTTACCACTACTTCCGACACAAAACTAGTCACAAGTACAGTTTTACAACTGAAATTAAGAGAAACTAGCAGCGAGTAAATATGGCACGAATAATATTGGATGTAAGTTGGCAACATGAACAGCAGAATGACTATGCGGATGTTTACAAAACTAAGGTTACACTACTGGAGTGTCCGCCCCTGCTCTTCATTCCCTTTAGACCATGAGGTGGTGAACAGACAGTATATATAAAGCCTTTATTTACTTACTGAAGCAAAGTTCTTATAACAGCAAATACAAAAATAATTCAAATCTTTCAAAACCAAAGTCTGAGACTAATTACAGGTGCTATCAAAACCTCACCAATACCAGCTATGGAAATACTAACCAACCAATACCCCACTGAATATGAAATAGAAAAAACAGCTCTTATTCAACACAGAAAGTTGATCAGACTACCATTCAATACATGGAACAAGAGAAATGTTACACTAAAGTGTATACTAAAGACTTAGGAGAGCTTTCTTTCCAGAATTCAAGACATCAGAAGAATGTAGACCTTTCTAATTCAAAGGAAAACTTCATGTATAAAGTCAATCTAACACAAACATTAGACATCAGAAATTATTTACACTTGACAGAAAAAGTTAAGAAAAGTGATACTCCAACTAGCTTTGTAAAATTATTGGCATTAGACAATCCATACCAGATTTCCGGAACATGAATTGCTCCATATTTATACTGTTGGATCACTAATATCAAACCAAGATGGAGCAGGGGCTGGAGTTGCATGTCACCTCTTTTCCTATAGCAAATCTTTAAGTTATGGAGCTACAAACTTCGATGGAGAAATTAAAGCAATTCCAATGGCCCTAGAAACTCTTTTGTACAGAATTTCACATTTTCATTAAGCAGTTATTCTCTCAGATTCCAGGGTGGCAACTATAGCAATTACTTCCAAGATGCCACCAAAAAACCAAACAATTATAGAATGTTGGAAAATCCTTACCCATCTAACAGCACCTCAAAAACACCTAGACTTCCAATGGATATCAGCTTACTGTGCACTGAGTGATAATGAGAAAGCTGATTTTCTTGCAAAAAAGGGTACCAGCAGTGTACAGAAATCTATAGATAATCTACCATTTTATGCAGCTAAAAGATTAGTCAACTATGAATTTAAAAAAATTATTGCAAAATATTACTGTGAAAAATCAAAGAATAAAAGATGGGAACTACCAAACATTCAAACAGTAATTCCTGAGTGTCCTCGAAAAACAGCAGTTGCAACCTTCAGGTTGATTACAGGACATGATTGTCTGGCAAAACATTTAAACAGAATTGGGATATATTCTTCAGCATTCTCTCCTCTATGTGATCTGTAAGAGGAAATGGACCAAGACCACCTTCAAATATGCCCAGCCACTTCTAGTGCCCCATCCATCAGCAAAAAATATTGGAGAACAAGAGTATTGATGACTTCATTGTCAGAAATACATCATTAGCCAACAACAACATATTTTGCACAGGTTATATTAATAATGATGTTCCCGTTAAGAAAGAAAAAACAGAAAGGGAAATAAAAAAGTAATGTTAAATAGGATTTGAACTAATGTTAGCCCACCACTCTGGATTTGAGCAAAACACACCTTAGCCAGTTCTGCTATGGTTAACACATGAATTTGGTCTAACTGATTAAGCTCACATCTGTAAGTCTAGCGCCCAACACTGGAATCATTTTAATTCTAGTCCACAACTTCACAAAACACCATAAGAACATATTTTCTGCAGGTGCACTGAAGTGCACATGTACTGGTCTACAGATGACATGCTAGCTACTCCATTTTTTGGGAAATGCATGTCAAATAACAGATTTACATCCATTTTGTGGTGCCTTCATTTCACCAGCACAGAAAATGTAAATGATAAACTACACAAAATTAGGTCAGTTTTGGAATATATTATTTCAAAATTCAAAGAAAATTATGTGCCTGGTGATAAGGTCACCAAAGCTTGATGCTTTGGAAGGGCGGCTTAGGTTGGAAGCAATACATTAAAACAAAGAGGGCCAGATTTGGCATAAAGAGTTTTGATCTTTGTGAAAGTAAAAGGGGATATCTATACAATAGCTGCATTTACACTGGTCAAGGAACTGATAATACCAGAGACAACGATTTGGGGTTATCTGGCTCCACAGTAATGCACCTGATGGAACCTATACTTGACCAGGGTAGGACTATATTTAGATTACTAATACAGCTCCCCTAAATTATACATGGCCTTATACAAAAGGAAAACAAACACAATTGGAACAGTATGTTCAAATCATATTGGTTTGCTGAAGAATGTGAATACAAAGACTCTAAGGAGAGGAGAAATGCAAGTGCATCAGCTCCCACCCTTGACCTACATTACTTGGCAAGATAGGAGGGTGGTTACAGCATTGTCCAATTGCAGCCCTAAGATTTTGATGATTGACACTGGAAAAACAGATGCCCACACCAAAATGTCAATTTTCAAGCCTGATGTTATCCTGGAATACAATATGTAAATGGGTGGTGTGGATCTAGTAGATCAGGTATTGCAATCATATCCCTGTTTACGAAAAACAGTTAAATGGTATAAAAAGATATTTTTGCATCAGCTGGATATCACCACACACAATTGTTTAGTAATTTGGAGAACTCTAAACCCACACAAGATGATGACCTACCTGGACTTCCGCATATCAATAGCTCATAGCCTAACTGAGCACTATAACAGAGGCCTCTTCATACAGGGGGTAAGAAATCTTCAATCTCTGCACCCCTTAGACTTGAAGGAAAACACTTTCCTAAAAGGATACCACCGACAGCAAAAATGTTGCGTCCTTTTCGAAGATGTCCGGTGTGCCGCAAAAAAGGAGTTCGTAAAGAGACTACACAGTATGCTATGAATGTGGAGATGTGTCCTTATGTGTCCATCCATGTTTTGGTAAGACTATTTATTCTAGAATTTATTATAAAAGACAATTAAAATAACTAGGGTTAAATAAGCATTAAATGCATGCATGAACAGGACATCACATGACGTCCATATTGGTTCTCCTGCATTTTAAAATTGACGTCATATGACGTCCATATCCGCTTAAAGGTTAAAGGCTTACTGGTTTCCCGACACTGTCACTGGGTTTTGATGTAGTGAATGCACATGGTGGGTTATATTTTTTTGCATTCTTTTTGAATTTATAATGATACCAGCATATTGTGTACTTGTTCTAAAGTTGTGGTGACTTTGTTGTTGATCTTGAGTTCGACCTAATTTTCAACTCCTGAATAAAAGAGGTAATTCGAAAAGCTGCTTCTCCAACCGAGAAAGTCTATTGCCTTGGTCTTGAAACGATGAAACTGATGTTTCGGCATTGCACACAGATTGATTGGGTATTGTAACTTCGACAATTTTATCGGTCATAGAAATCTTTGTCTCAAGCATGATTTCTTGACTGGCTGTTAAAACTGATCTTGCATTTGTTGAGAGGTGTTGCAGGAATATGGTCCAGAGAAAATCTTCCGTAATTTGTTCACCTGCATTTCTCTTAAAAGTGTTGTTGGTTTCTTAATCTCCTGATTCAACTTCTGTCAGTTTCTTGGCTTTGCAGTACTCAGACTCCTCAAATTCTGTGATGAGTCATACTTTCAGGTTTGTGTACGGCTTGCTGGATAATGGTCTCAAAATTAAGTCTGATATCAATTTGACGATTTCACTATTAAGTGATCCGAGTATATAGTGGTATTTGGTTGCTTCATTCATTATATTTGCAGTAATAAACTGGGATTCCATCTTGCAGAAACCAGATTTTTACATTTTTCCACCAAAAGGATGGAACTTTTACTGCAACACATGCAATTTCTGTGTAGTCACTATTGCTAGCATCGATAGCCATCATGCAGTTGTGAACATGCCTTACCGTACATAATTACGTAGTTTTAAATAAATACTTGTAGTTGTAATTAATGGATAAATTAATATCTATTTATTTAAACTACATAGATACAATGTTAAAACATTCTGACACACATCATAACAAAACGATTTCCATAGCAACAACATTTGAAAAGAGTAAGCAATTACACCAACAGTATTCTTCCAAATTAACTTATATAGCCACAGAACAGTAATCTTAGACAAGGATGACTACACAAAAAGAGTAACAAACTAATTCAGCAGGGTGAAAATGAAAAAGTTCAAAGCAACCCATTGAACTCCTGCATTACTGATATCAACAAAACTATAAAATACACAACAGTAATATCAGAAAAAGCCAAACATAACTTCAAACCAAGCAACTCCATACTACCAAGGTTGTATTGCCCACCAAAGACATAAATAGGATGACAGATGTGACCAATAGTAAATAACAAAGACACACCAACTTACCCATTAGCCAGATGGCTAGTAAATAAACTAAACTCCTTCAATAAATTCAAAAGCCTACACTTAAGAAATTCATCAGAGCTAGTCACAAATATTGAAAATTATAAGTTAAAACCAGAAGAAATACTTGTATAATTCGATGTAACTTCAATGTTCACCAGCATCCCAACAGAACAGGTACCTTGACTTCTCAAGAACTGGTTAGAATCAAAGTACCCAAAGCTTATTAGCCAGCTAATAAGCTTATGCATAAAACATTCTTCATGTTCAATGCCAATGCTTACAAACAGACCTCAGGACTTCCAATGGGAAACCTTTATCACCACCATTAGCTGATTTGTTCATGAGTGACATAGAAATGCAAGTAACAAAAGCCATTTGGGTGAGATATATGGATGATGTCTTTACCATCATACCAAAGCAGCTTTCAGAAGATGCCCTAAAACTGCTTAACCTACAGAACCCAGCATTAAAATTCACCCTATAAACAGAAAAAGAAAGTTGGCTACCATTTCTGGAGCTGAAAGTCATGAGGCACAACAGCAAAATAGAATTTGGCATTTACAGAAAGAGCTACATCAAGGAAAACAACCTTAACCCAAAGTCACATCAACATGCAATATTTCACAGCTTAATACACAGGCTAATAAACATACCATTGAAAGATGAAGAATTTAAAGAAGAACACCAACACAACAAAACAATAGCAACAAAAAACGGATTCAAAACAGATTTAATCGACAGACTCATAAGAAAATATGAAAAACAAAAATAGATAAAAGACATCACAACACTGAATAACAGATCCAACCCATAACCTACACACAGAAAACTCACATTCCACCCAAAGATGCACAACAAATTCCAGAAACTGTTCCAGAAGCATAACATTAAGCTAGCCCCTTACAACAAATTCAACCTGAGAAACAAGCCATCCATTAAAAGGCACAAAACCAGCCACATCAAAATCTGATGTGTATCAAATAAAATGTGAAGATTGCCCAAAAATACACACTGGCCAAACTAAAAGGATCCTGGAAACAAGACTGAAGAAACACATCAGGAACATAAAACTTAAACAAATTGACAAATCAGCCATAGTGCATTATTTCTGGGAAACTCAGCACATCATAAAACAGGATATCAAGTTATTAAACCATGCAAAAACTACAGCTGAACTAATAAATAACTTGGGAAAAAATACACATAAAGAAGAATGTTCAACTAGACATGAATTTTGAAACACTATCAGTAGACGACATTCCTGAAGTTTACATCCAGCAACCCAAATAGCAGCACAATCACAACCACAACAGATTCTTCCTCTCCAAATGCCAGTTGAGAAACCGTTAAATGAAGATGGTCTTTGAAACGTGTCTGTTTCAGTTAAGTAAGTTAAGTGAAACTAAAAGTATCTATAGGACAACTCAAATACTTCTACAAATCATATCAAAATGAATTTCATATATTAGAAACTATTCTAAAGTCAGAGTGGGTGGGTTGGTTGGTTGCAGGCTGTGTAAGTGTTCAAATCTACTCTTAAAGCCACTGTTATATGCATTCTAATTCCTTAATTTACTATTTTTTATTATTGTAATGTTAAATAGCTATGGAACCATTACCCTGCTTTCAAATACTTGTCATATGAGGTAACATGATGTGGTTATAATTCCAATGCTTACTAACATTCCTTCATCCCCTGTACCCATACATATTACTAGCAATAAAATTGATAATACCTGTGGCTCTAGACCAGCTAAAGTTGCATATGCTAAGCTCTGTGGAATGACAGTAAGACCAACAGTAACTCCAGCTATGATGTCACTAATAAACTTATTAGCATTATAATTTGGTAACCATGACAAAATTGGTATATGACGATGTGCGGCTCGTTTCAGCTTCTGAATGTATTGAGGCCTGTTGCCAGGCTCACGTTTTGCTGTGGGAAGAGACATCTGCAATAACCTCAGCTGCTGTGTGATTCCACCTGGAAAAAGAAAAATAATGATACCCAGTGGTAATTTCAAGCTGTGACCTATTTAGTACCATCATAATCTAATTTCTTACCTCAAACCCACCTAAAATAAAACAAGCTACACTAAAAACACCTTTCCAATATAATCCTATTTGCAGTTAAACCCTATTGAGGGGTATGCAGCAAAAATATTCAGATTGAACCTCAGCCTGCCAGTAGGATGGATGGATGGATGGATGGATGGATGGATGGATGGATGGATGGATGGATGGATGGATGGATGGATGGATGGATGGATGGATGGATGGATGGATGGATGGATGGATGGATGGATGGATGGATGGATGGATGGATGGATGGATGGATGGATGGATGGATGGATGGATGGATGGATGGATGGATGGATGGATGGATGGATGGATGGATGGATGGATGGATGGATGGATGGATGGATGGATGGATGGATGGATGGATGGATGGATGGATGGATGGATGGATGGATGGATGGATGGATGGATGGATGGATGGATGGATGGATGGATGGATGGATGGATGGATGGATGGATGGATGGATGGATGGATGGATGGATGGATGGATGGATGGATGGATGGATGGATGGATGGATGGATGGATGGATGGATGGATGGATGGATGGATGGATGGATGGATGGATGGATGGATGGATGGATGGATGGATGGATGGATGGATGGATGGATGGATGGATGGATGGATGGATGGATGGATGGATGGATGGATGGATGGATGGATGGATGGATGGATGGATGGATGGATGGATGGATGGATGGATGGATGGATGGATGGATGGATGGATGGATGGATGGATGGATGGATGGATGGATGGATGGATGGATGGATGGATGGATGGATGGATGGATGGATGGATGGATGGATGGATGGATGGATGGATGGATGGATGGATGGATGGATGGATGGATGGATGGATGGATGGATGGATGGATGGATGGATGGATGGATGGATGGATGGATGGATGGATGGATGGATGGATGGATGGATGGATGGATGGATGGATGGATGGATGGATGGATGGATGGATGGATGGATGGATGGATGGATGGATGGATGGATGGATGGATGGATGGATGGATGGATGGATGGATGGATGGATGGATGGATGGATGGATGGATGGATGGATGGATGGATGGATGGATGGATGGATGGATGGATGGATGGATGGATGGATGGATGGATGGATGGATGGATGGATGGATGGATGGATGGATGGATGGATGGATGGATGGATGGATGGATGGATGGATGGATGGATGGATGGATGGATGGATGGATGGATGGATGGATGGATGGATGGATGGATGGATGGATGGATGGATGGATGGATGGATGGATGGATGGATGGATGGATGGATGGATGGATGGATGGATGGATGGATGGATGGATGGATGGATGGATGGATGGATGGATGGATGGATGGATGGATGGATGGATGGATGGATGGATGGATGGATGGATGGATGGATGGATGGATGGATGGATGGATGGATGGATGGATGGATGGATGGATGGATGGATGGATGGATGGATGGATGGATGGATGGATGGATGGATGGATGGATGGATGGATGGATGGATGGATGGATGGATGGATGGATGGATGGATGGATGGATGGATGGATGGATGGATGGATGGATGGATGGATGGATGGATGGATGGATGGATGGATGGATGGATGGATGGATGGATGGATGGATGGATGGATGGATGGATGGATGGATGGATGGATGGATGGATGGATGGATGGATGGATGGATGGATGGATGGATGGATGGATGGATGGATGGATGGATGGATGGATGGATGGATGGATGGATGGATGGATGGATGGATGGATGGATGGATGGATGGATGGATGGATGGATGGATGGATGGATGGATGGATGGATGGATGGATGGATGGATGGATGGATGGATGGATGGATGGATGGATGGATGGATGGATGGATGGATGGATGGATGGATGGATGGATGGATGGATGGATGGATGGATGGATGGATGGATGGATGGATGGATGGATGGATGGATGGATGGATGGATGGATGGATGGATGGATGGATGGATGGATGGATGGATGGATGGATGGATGGATGGATGGATGGATGGATGGATGGATGGATGGATGGATGGATGGATGGATGGATGGATGGATGGATGGATGGATGGATGGATGGATGGATGGATGGATGGATGGATGGATGGATGGATGGATGGATGGATGGATGGATGGATGGATGGATGGATGGATGGATGGATGGATGGATGGATGGATGGATGGATGGATGGATGGATGGATGGATGGATGGATGGATGGATGGATGGATGGATGGATGGATGGATGGATGGATGGATGGATGGATGGATGGATGGATGGATGGATGGATGGATGGATGGATGGATGGATGGATGGATGGATGGATGGATGGATGGATGGATGGATGGATGGATGGATGGATGGATGGATGGATGGATGGATGGATGGATGGATGGATGGATGGATGGATGGATGGATGGATGGATGGATGGATGGATGGATGGATGGATGGATGGATGGATGGATGGATGGATGGATGGATGGATGGATGGATG
>CM060962.1:164480898-164635898 GCA_030765045.1 Tenodera sinensis
CTAGCACAAGTTTGGTGTACTTGGCGTGCTAACTTGATTATTGAAAGAAAACTAAATTGGCAGTACTGTGTACTGCCACGCCCCCACCGCAGGTGTGCTTGAACAATAAAATATTTATCTTTATCTTTTGTGAATAGCCTGTTAAGCCTCCTTCATTCTGAATAAATTCTGTATACTTTTCAATAACTGGTAAGCCATAAGGGAGAGATAAAACCTTACTAAACAGAAATGTAGATCTTGTTTAAAGCACAATATCATATTTTTTTGTGAAATAAAGCATTTCCAAGAGGTTTACTGCTACTGCTTTGAATTTTCAAATACTTCATACTTTTTTGAAGTACTATAACATCATATGTTTGTTTCTTGTTGTCATACAGTGAGTGGAATTTCAAAGCCAGTATACAGCAACTTGTTTTTTAAAGTTCTCACTTGCTTTAGCCTCTTATATCTACACTGAAATATGTATTGCAAGTGTTTCTGTAAACATTTAACTCTGACAACATGAGCAAGAAGAATAAGCTTTGGTAGGAGCAGTTTGCAGAAGAGTTAGGTGAGAGAAAGTGTTATAAATGTAACAACTCCAAAATTTTCTTTTTTCAGTAATATTTGCCAGTTTCTTTTTAGAACATTCTAGATGGTTTTCGTTTTTACACCTGTTTAAAAATGTGATGCGTTGCACTCACATGATTTTCTCTACTCTTGTACAAACTCTTCTTTCCCTATCTTCTTCATGTTAATAGCAATAAACATTTGCAGAAGTTATCTTATTGCTAATTTTCTTGTAGGTGAAATACAGTAGGCTTTAAGCAATAATCTGGTTGCTATGTAATGGGTTTGAAATTCCATTCTCATGCATGGCTAAGAGATAGTTGTTGTTGTAGTGTTTAACGCCCGCTTTTACTACTACGGCACCACAGGCGGTGACACTGATGATACATGGAATGAAGATGGAGCACCGGTGGAATGAGATGGCGGGGGAAACCGGAGCACCCGGAGAAAACCCGCCCTGACGCCGCTTCGTCCACCACGAATACCACATGCGGGTCCCTGGGATGAAACCCGGGCCGCCTAGGTGGTAGGCGAGCGCCGGCTAAGAGATAGCAAAATGAATAATGACCTATTTGATAAAAGCGTAAGTATTACAAAATTCAGACAAACAATAAGGAATATCTCTGAAATGGTCCACTCCACTCCACACACACACACACACACACACACACACACACACACACAAAAACCATTAGACATAAATTGTGTGTTTTAACAATATCTACCTTTTTCTGTAGTAAGATTTTGTCTATCTCTCATGGTTTACAAGATATGCAACAGTCATCAATACTGCAGCAGGCTTCTGAGGACATTCCCAGAAAATTCAATGTATACTTTTTGTCACAAAAGTATCTTACATGTATGGTATTTTAATTAAAATTTTAGAACCATTTATGATAAAAAAAAATGTAAAAAAAAGATCCAAATATAGGCTAGTCTGGGGTGTGGGGATGTGCTGCATCCTTCAAAGATATTGAACTAAAATACCAAGTTTGGCATTCAACCAACTTTACATTTTTTGTGTTATGCTATTCAACGGTTAGTATGGGTCTAAAATATACATAATTCTTTTTTATGTATTTGCTTATAAGTGCATAACAATTTTTTTCAACATGGACATGATCCCGCTTTGCAGTAAATGAAGTTTAAAATGAAAAACACTTATTAAAATCTTAAAAAATGCTTTATTTATGCAACACTATTCTCATAATGCTATTTTGTTGCTTTTATATCATAATAACTGATGCACAGTACTAATTAAGAGCTTCATTTAATCAGTTGGTTGATCTTGAATGGACGCAGTATTACAAGCCATGATGTTATTTCATTCCAAAATCGGAACTTCTCATTCGGAATATAAATCAAAGTTTTCTTTATATCCACAATTTTTGAATGGTAATACTGCTAAGTAGGCTTTGCTAGTAGGTAGTTCAAGATCCTCCATAGTGTTTTGTTAAGCAAAAAGGGTCACCTGTCAATCTAGCAATATGCACGCTGCATTCAGTCTCCCCTGGTTCATCAGAAAAAACTGCCATCTCAGGTATTTTGAGACTGAAAATGTTATTTTGTTAGATTTTACTACATTTTTTCAATAAGTCATTAACCATGTGCTCTTGTAAATCTTGGGTCACCAAGCCCCACACCAAATCCAATCTTCAAATGACATTTTCTTCACAGTAAACTTCCCAGGAATTTTGAGGAAGTGTTAATCAGAGCAATTACTTCATCAGTTTCATAATATCTCTCTACTTTTGTTAGTTTTCTCTTGTAATTCCAAAGTCATTGTCATTAGGCATAAATGAATGTTTCCTAATAGGAAACACCAAATTTATTTTGTCAAATCTCTTAGTTTCACAAAGAACCATCATAAGGATGTGATTCTTGTTTTGACCAGCACAATTGTCACCGAAAGGGTGCAAAGTTTTAACTTCATCTGAAATTTTGTTTTGTATGTACCACATAAGTATACAGTATACTTCTTTTGAACCTACATGATAAATAAAAGCAGTCACTTTCCAGGAAGCAATGTCATGAATTCCAAAGACACTCACTGTGAGTTACCTGAAATAATAAGTACCTTGCACTGGTATGCACAGTAACGCTATAATAGCGATGCAATTTACACATAATCCAACTTGTTTAGGGTCTTTTTTGCATTCCTCTGTGGTATCCTTTACTTTGCTGTAAAACCTTTTAGCCCTCCTATTGTGCATCATAAGCTCTAGTATTATGGCTCCTTTTTATTTTCAACTTGAGCTCCTCACAGGTCACACATGCGTCTTTTGCAGGTTGACCAAAACTTAATAATTCTCTCTGAAATACAGCCAAAGAAATTGATATGACAGCCTCTTCTCACTACCAGGTGTAGTTAAAAGGAACCATTGTTTAAAGCAGAAGAGGAACAAGTCCAGGACGTGTTTCCTGTCTGCAGTAAAAGCAAAATTCAAACTGATGCCATATCTATAAAAATGATGACAGACATTAGCAGTAAAGATGTGTCTATCCATTTAGAACTGATTTGTGCTGAAAAGTGAATTTATGAATATTGAGGAGCTTTTCTGTAGGTAACAGTTCATATGTTTATCTATGTATACTGTTATGAGCTTGGTATTATGCATTGATCATCTGACTTTTTTACAATTGTGGTAGTAATTTATAATGTTTGTCATCCATATCTTATAGTTGTATTTACTTCGATATGCTCTTGTACTAGGTACTTGTATTTCCACCTGTGTATACTTCACATCAAATAAAATAGAAAACAATATAATGCTTTGAATTAGTTTCAACCTTCAGTTACCATGTAGTAACCTTTATTGTTCCTAGCTTCTTAACCTTGGGTAATTGCTCATTATCACATATTTAGTCTAATACATTGGCCATAATACAAGTGTTACAACTATATATTCTGAACACTTTAGAGTTGATTCAGAAATGCTAAAGCATTTATCTCTAGTGCTCAGAAACATCTCGTGAATGGCTCTAATTGTGATGTCAGTGAAAATAAAGCAATCACAACAGAAAACATTCCTTCATTTAACATCTGCTAAGCACAACATTATCCAGAACACTTCAAGACTAGAGATTGCAAGTACTGTAGTTGGTCACAGGCACAGCAATGACCTACCCTCTCAAAATCCCATTCCAAGGGCAAACACAAATTTCTTTCAAGTCTCTCTCACCACAAATGTCTTTTTTTAGGAAAAAAGAATATTTGGGTCTTGGGATATGGAATGTTAGTTTTCACATTCCTTGTGTTATTAGCTGCTGTGCTTAAAGAACTGTGTATTTTGGTGTTTCGCTTCTCTATGTTAGTATAAAATATGGATCAACGGTTAAAACTGGATTTACTAAAAAGACAGAATAGTGAAGTGCTTACAACTTCAACACGCACTGAAGAAAAAACACAAAAGTTAGGATTTACAGCATTCAAGAAAATCTTTAAACCAATCTCAAAAAGCTGACATGTTGAGACCCAACCATCACATTGCCTGTTCCAAGTTGAACATACAATATTTTTTTAATTCCATTTTTTATGAGAAAGGCTTTATGTCACTTAAGATATTTTTTTCAGGGATGCATTATCAAATGTTAGCATAATACTGTAATCATATTATGTGGGAGAAAATTTAATGGCCAACATTATGTGAATATTTTATGGGAGCCAACCCAAACATGAGAGATATTGCCAGGTGGCTGTGGCCCTTATACAAGGTTGGGAACCACTGCTTTTGTTGAGCATGATGAACTATGAAGAATTTTTATTTGCAAAACCTATATAGAATATCATCTTTAACCCTTAACTGGCGTTGCGGAGTCCCTGGGACTCTGGCAAAAATAAATGATTTAATAACGTCAGTGTTTTTCCACCAGATGGCGCGTGCTATTCAGTACCTTCCCACGGTAGGGAGAACTGTTATGCGCTCAGTCGCCAACTGTCTGTCGACAATGCCAGTATGCAAAGAGTGAACCTGAGAGTCTGTTGGACTCCGCGACGCGCTTAGTGTAACGCTTCCGACACCGCGACTATGTCCGCGAATCCTAAAAGAATTAGACTTACGGATCCTACCTTTGATGAAACTGTTCAAAGATGGATTGAGGAATGTGACTCAGAGTTTTCAAGCCAAGATAGTGATAGTGATACCAACATTACTACCAAGGACGCTATCACAAGTGATCATGAAACAGCTAGTCAGGTTTCGAATAGTGAATCCGAGCATGATGAGGTGCAGGCTATTGAGACTGAACAAGAAAGTGGCACAACAGAGGAGGTAAGCAATACAAGTTATCAACGAAACAATTATTTCTACGGAAAAAACAGATATAAATGGGCTATCACTGAACCAACCCGAAATGTTAGAACACCCGTTCACAATATACTTAGGCTGCCACATAATAAAACTGCTCTGGCCAAGATTGAACCACTCGAAGCACAGCAACAAATTTTCTCCCAAGATATACTAGATATCATTGTGCGTTATACTAATTTCAAAATTGAGATGTTTCGAAATAAGCCGGGAAATCAAGACAGTAAAGAGTACAGGGAAACCAATTTGGTTTAAATAAATGGTTTTCTGGGACTTCTGCTACTGACTGCTGCCTTCAAGTCTAATAATGAGTGCATTGAATCAATCTTCTCAACAGATGGGACTGGTCGGGAAATTTTTCAGCTGGTAATGTCAGCAAAACAATTTTCAGTTTTATTGGCTTGTCTGAGGTATGATACTCATGAAGAGAGAATGGTGAGAGTAAAAACTGACCCAGCTGTAGCTGTATCTCATATATTCAAAATATTTAATGAAAGGTCTCAGTCGGCTTATTCTTTGGGAGCCAACGCAACTGTGGACGAAATGCTGGTTGGCTTTAGGGGCAGATGCAAATTCAAAATGTATTTGCCAAGCAAACCAGTAAAATATGGCTTGAAAGTGCAATGCCTTGTTGATGCTCAGACCCACTATACATTCAACGCCTACATATACTGTGGTAAGGGAACCGATTCGTTAGAGGATATTATGGAAGAAGAAAAACGACTTTCCATCCCAACTCGAGCTGTTATTCGCCTCTGCAAGCCTATATTTGGAAGCAACAGAAATATTACCGGTGATAACTGGTACCCTTCAGTAGAGCTAGTAGACTACCTTTTCAAGAATAAACTTACTTATGTTGGAACTATGAAAAAAAAAAAAAAAAAAAAAAAGAGAAATACCCAAGGAATTTCTCCCTTCCAAATCAAGACAAGTGAGTTCCACACTGTACGGCTTTACAAGTAATAAAACATTGATTTCCAGAGTGCCAAAGAAAAACAAAGCTGTTATACTGATTTCATCGATGCATCACTCCAAAGACGATGTTGATGGTCTGCCTGAGATTAATGCATTTTATAATAACACAAAATCTGGAGTAGATGCTGTAGATGAAAAAACCAGTAAATATTCATGCAGTAGAAGAACACAACGCTGGCCTATGGCTCTGTTTTACAGACTCGTGGATATGTCTTCAATAAATGCATACATCATCCATCAGTCATGTGTCAACTCAGAAAAGCTACAAAGAATAAATTTTTTGAAATTATTGGCCAAACAACTGTATGAACCGCTTCTTCAGGAAAGAGCTCAGAAAACAAACTTATCAAGAGAGCTAAAAAGCGGCAGCTTCAGAATTTTGAAGATAGCGCCTGCGGCACCAGCTGATGCACAAGACGAACTTCCTAGAAATCAGAGGAAATATTGTTCTACATGTAACCCAAAATTGAAGAGAAAGACTGCTTATTTATGTGTTCAATGCAGAAGACCAATTTGTATGCAGTGTTCTAAAAAAATCTGTGTTGAATGTACTGAAAATGTAGAGTCCTAAACATTGTGTTGTTTTTTCTTGAAGCATTGTCAGTTTTTTATTATTGTATTTTAGAAGTTCATGTGTTTTTATTTTTTGTATTTTAGATGGTACCAAACATATTTTCGGTAAGAAAAGAGCTCATTTATCAGTTTTTGTTTCTCAATATAAAAATCAAAGAAACACAGTTAATTTTTGTTCCAAAAAATTGGTTTCATATTCTTTTTGTGTTTGGTTTGTATTTCATTCTGTTATAAATAAAAGTTTATTTATTTACATGCTTTTAGTTAATTATACATCCAAAAATAAATAAATGTATATGTAACAATGGAATAACAACAACTTTTATTTCTGAGTACCAGGGACTCTGCAACGCATTGAATGTAAAAATTTCTGGCTACGCCGGTAAAGGGTTAAGCTGGATAGGCATGTGATGGATTCAATTTTAATGATCAAAGCCTTAAACAATCCTGTGAAAGTCAACATTTTCTGAGTATGAGTTAGAATTTCAGAAGGAAACAACTGGTAAATCACCAGTTTTAAATACCAAATCAAAACACATGGTAAGCAGCAAAGTGCCCTCTCACCAGAGCAAAACATTTCAACATACTGAGTCTGCTTAAGTATACTCCTTCAGTATAATGTCAACAATTAGTTTATAAGCAAACAATTGGCCATTTTGTAGGAAATTGGCCTTGTTTACAGTGATTATTAAACTTCTCTGGTTGGATATATTGAAACTTGTGCCATTGACTGTGTTACAGATTTATTAAACATTTTTCAAGATTGAATATATTTTCTTATGTCTTATTCATTCATTAATGTTAATACAAAATAATGAAAAACAATACCTATACTTCTTCTACTAGTTGCAGTTACTTATGCTTTTTGTCAGATATCTCTTAACACAATTTTATACATGCATTTTTATGTTTTAACAGGAAAGAATAAACTAATTCATTTTGATGTACATCTCTGCGTGCAATTTAACACACTTTCATTAGTCTTTCCAGAACTAATAATCTCACCAGGCCTATAACTATATTCCTATTCTGCTGCAGTAGAATGCTTGCAAGTATATGAAATGGCCAGTCAAAAAAATAATAATCTGATGTGTTACATTCACATGACTTTCTCAATCCACTATCACTTATTACTCCTAATATTACCTATAGTAAGTAGACAAAGTATTGCATTTTACCCAACAAGTGAATACCAATATTTCACAGGAAACATATGAACTGAGGCTCTCTGAATCCCAAAAAAGCATTTTTAGAAAAAGGTGTGTGTGAATGTGCATGTGCATAGGTATATGCATGTGCAAGTGTGTGTACAGCATAACTCAAAAATGAAAAGTTGGTTAAATACGAAAGTTGGTAATTATGTTCAGCGTCTTCCGAGAATGTGACACATGTTTAAGATATTTGCATGATGACTAAAATGCATATCTTGAATTTTCTGGGAAAAGCTTGAGAATTTCTCTTCATTCAGAAGGAATTTTATATAAATTTACATAAGAGAGAGATATATAAGACCAGGGACATCACTTAGGGGAAGGCTGTTCCCGCCCATTTAGCTGTGAGAAACAATTAGATTATTGATTATTATTGCTCTATCAAAACAAACAAAAAAAAACTGTACTTTCAATACTAATATTTTACACTAACGGAATAGAAGACTATTTTTTTAAGCTGTCATAAAATTCACATGAAAATTCAGGAAACAGCTTCCAGCAAACTTAAATGCCCCAAAGCAGAAAGTGAAATAATGCTCCTGCAAAAGGCTATAGAAGATAGACAAAAAAATGTACTAAGCCAAAAAAATATCACTTTCTTTACACAATGCAATTTATTATAAATAATTATTTTATGGTTATGCTAATGGCTTCATTGCCAGATGCAAGGCACTAGAAAACAACATTATTTTATGGTTCAGTTATTTTCCAGATATATCCTTATTATTGGTTCAAGTTTTTCAATATTTTTGTCATTTTTTATGCTGCTGCGTCTGTTCAGTTGTAATAAATACCAAGAGTTTGGTATTTGTTGGAGTGAGTGGAGTTTAAGGGCCCGGGTATTTGTTGGAGTTTTAATTTTTGAGTAATGGTGTTCATGCGCACGCGCACGTGCACACAAACACACACACACACAAGCATCTTTTTCTAAAAATGCTTTTCTTGAATTCAGGAGGCCTCAAAACATATATTTCTGAGAAATCTTGACATTTTATTTTTGGACAGAATGCAATACCTTCTCTGCCTACTATGTACACCCATGGACCAAAAATATGAGTCATATCTGGAATACCATGCTACTTTATCGGCAGATAACTCCACAAATACCAAATAACTTCCAGTTTTCAGCAAGTAGGTATGTCTGACTGTCTATCTGTTATGTATGTGTGAATGTCTGTAGGTATATAATGTAAGTATGTATGCGTTCCCGGGATGACTCATTTTTTTTTGTCCATGGGGGCACATAGTAGACAATGTAAAAGAAGTAAACAGACAAGAAAAATTTTATGTATTGCATTCACATGACTTTTTCTACTCACTCTTCTGCAAACTATTTTTAAGAAAAGCTTATACTTCTGTCTTCTTCTTAATTGGGATAAATGTTCATTACACATTTTGTTGTTGGTATAAGGATACAGTACGCTAATGTGATAGCCAGATTTTTAAAAAGTGAATCATTATAACTATAGTCATCTTACAGTTAAAAAGTTAAAATTTTAATTTGAACTATAAGATTACTGAAATTCCACACTCCTGTACAACTATAAGACAAATGAGTATTCACTTTCTACTGGAAAAAACTATGGCTATGACTATTTGAAAATTCAAACTAGTAACAAAAACTACCATGGAAATAGTTAATGCCATAAAAAGTGACAAATTGTGTGCTTTAACAAGACCTACATGTTTGGTATGTTAAGATTTTGTCCATCTCTTTTGGTTTACCAGTTATACAAAAGACATTGAAAATGAAGAGCACTTCACAGGCTATTTCCAAAAAGTTCCGGAAGTACACTTCATCTATGATAACACATCTCCAAAATATATTTAATCAAAATCATTAGAACCATTTTTATAAAGTAAAAAGCTACAGACTGTTTTCCATGTAAACGGTAGTTTAGAGTGGGGGGGACTTTTTTTAAATTCTTCGAGTCACATGATTGACAGGTGTACTTAAATACCAAGCATGGTATTTAATTGACTGTTTTTTAGTTATATCGTTCACAAACACATCCATATAGATCTTTCTTTCTTTTTCTCTTCACTTTTTGATCCAGGAGTCTCAAAGGGTGCTTTTCACATGAAAAACTGGTATCAAATGTTCGGGTGGAATGAAATACTTACTATAGGTACATAGTACAGAAAGTAAAAATCAAGCTTTGTTTTTGTTTTTATTTCCCACAAACTATTAAGTGATAGATCATTCAGTTATCAGTTGTTATGCACCTCAAATTCACCGGCATGTACTATTTTCATCTCATCACTTAGGACATATATGAAGAAAAACTGAACTTCATGAAATAACATTAACAGTAAAAAGAATAAGCATACCTTTACACAGTTCTGTATTTGCATTTGAAAAATATTAACATCAATAAAGTATTATATATTTAAATATATAATTACATATGTGGTTACCTATATTTTCAGGGGACTGAGGCCTTCTGGCAGCTGAAGGTATTTCTAATTGCACACCAGGAGAAAGACTTCGAAGCCTGTGGACAGCAACCAATTTTACTTTGTATCACTCTCAACTTCACACCACACTGAACCACATCTTATATTGCTCTAATCCACAGCCATGAAATCTGTCCCTGCAGCTCAAGTACCCAGTTTCTTAAAAGCCTTGAATCCATGCTGGCACATAAGGAGATACACACACACACACATACACACAGAGGAATTTCATTCCTTCATGGCCCTTGAAAATAAACCAGTTCCAGCCTGTTACACCAGTCAACATGGGTTGAGCTAAGTTTTTATTTCAGTACTTGAAAGCATCATCAATGAAAACCAAAACCTTGAGGAACCCGAAAGCAGGGAAAGTGAGCATTAAAACTGAGCAAAAAAGGGAAAGTAATAACGAGCTGCTCCAGTTAAGTTCCATTGTACCTAAACCTTGCAAAGACAAATTTCGCAAGCTGTTCATTGACCTTGATAAAATGCCACAGCAAACATTCAGCCAAAATAGGAAAACAACAGAGAAGAGTTAAAAGTGCTGCATTACTTTAATGGAGTAGAATGAGTTTAGGAGACTTTTTTCTGGGAGAGACCTCCTCTTCTGCCTATCATGATCTTCTTCCTCTTCTTCTATGCCCAGCAGCAGGTTTTGTCAACCTGTTTTTGCTACTTTTTATAGTACCTAGATGTGTTCAACTTTTCTTGGATGGGTATACATTTCTCATACTACATGCTTTAATGTTCACTGGAATAATCAGTGACTAAACAGCAGCAATAGCTCTTTGACAAGAACATTTTTTCCTACAGTGTTTCACTGATTAAAGTGCAAATACATAGACACAAGTTTGATATTAACTCAATTTATGATTGGTCATGGTAAATTGGACATTATTTGGAATGATTCAAAATAGGTATTGATACCTGTATTTGTGAGGACATCACCCAGACTGTACCATGACCAACAAAAAAAGACGGGCTACAGTGTAAACTGCTGTGACGTAATTCTCCTAGTCTGTTCATGGCCCAATGAAATAAAACCACAATCGCCTAATTCATCCATATTCTAAACAACCAAAAAATTGCTCGTTAAATTCATACAAAAGATACAGTTTTATCATGATAATATACAATATTGGCCATGTATCAGACAACCATTACTATGTAACTCCAATCTGTGCCATAGCCTACCCTTTTTGTTAGCCACGACTGTACCTATCTTCTATTGAATGTCCTGCTTTTCAATCCCAAAGATTTGAATTTATTACTAAATTAGATTATTCTCAAAATAGATTCCAACAGCCTTTGTCAGGTATTTCAGATAAGAAATGCTGCTACAAGAAGCTGTGCGACTTTCTCAATTACATTTTAAAAAGACTTTAAGATAGTTTTCAATTATTATTTATTTATGCCAACAAACTTACTGTTGGTGTTTTTAAACACACAAGCCGTGTGTGCGCAAAGTTTAAGAGGTAGAACTGGAACTTAAAAATTCAATGCCACAACTGGGATTTGAACCACAGACCTTCCGCTTGCCGGCCGGACGCTCTAACCACTGAGCTATTGTGACAAACTGCCAGAATGGCATTAAATTCTCAAGCCAGTTCGCATTTCTCCTGGTAAACCACAAAGGCAGTCTCACATCAGAAACAATTACCCCAATGGTGACTTACTATTGTAAGTACTTTATATCCCAGGATTAAATAACCTTCACATGGTAATTATTATTTATTTATGCCAACAAACTTACTGTTGGTGTTTTTAAACACACAAGCCGTGTGTGGGCAAAGTTTAAGAGGTAGAACTGGAACTTAAAAATTCAATGCCACAACTGGGATTTGAACCACAGACCTTCCGCTTGCCGGGCGGACGCTCTAACCACTGAGCTATTGTGACAAACTGCCAGAATGGCATTAAATTCTCAAGCCAGTTCGTGTTTCTGATGTGAGACTGCCTTTGTGGTTTACCAGGAGAAATACGAACTGGCTTGAGAATTTAATGCCATTCTGGCAGTTTGTCACAATAGCTCAGTGGTTAGAGCGTCCGCCCGGCAAGCGGAAGGTCTGTGGTTCAAATCCCAGTTGTGGCATTGAATTTTTAAGTTCCAGTTCTACCTCTTAAACTTTGCCCACACACGGCTTGTGTGTTTAAAAACACCAACAGTAAGTTTGTTGGCATAAATAAATAATAATTACCATGTGAAGGTTATTTAATCCTGGGATATAAAGTACTTACAATAGTAAGTCACCATTGGGGTAATTGTTTCTGATGTGAGACTGCCTTTGTGGTTTACCAGGAGAAATACGAACTGGCTTGAGAATTTAATGCCATTCTGGCAGTTTGTCACAATAGCTCAGTGGTTAGAGCGTCCGCCCGGCAAGCGGAAGGTCTGTGGTTCAAATCCCAGTTGTGGCATTGAATTTTTAAGTTCCAGTTCTACCTCTTAGTTTTCAATTGTTTGTTAAGTAATTTTTTATTTCTACTTAGAATATTATTGATATGTAACACTAGAAATTAAGCATATTGTAAATAATGTATATAACTGTATAACTGAAACCCTAGCATACCGGAAGGTAAAATAGGTTTCATATTACAAGGAAATTCAATAAGTAAATAAATGTTCAGTATTCTTTGAGGAAGTGTCTTGTTTTCAGTATAACCTTTTCTTTTCTAATTGTTTCAGGTCCCTTTAATTTTATGGTCATATCATGATGGATCTGTTAGGAGATACCTCATAGATCGTGTGTAACAGAGTTAGCCTTCTAGGTCTCATCCCTGTACCACACCATCTAGCTTCACATGTTTTCAAGGAATCAGTGCAGGGCAACTATATCTCAGCCTGTGTCAGGCAGATGGCACTAGGGGTAGAACCTTTGATTCTGTGGTTGTGTGTTTTATAGTTAATATGTTCTCTCATGTTAGAGGGTAGATTCAGGACTGAAAAATTCAATGCCATAGCCAGGATTTGAATCACTGATCTTTCGCTTCATGCACAGCTGCTCTAACCATGTTCTCTTATGCTCCTGTTGTTGAACCCATTGCCGTTGCCAGTAACCTATTTACATATCTAGTCTTTAGTATCTGGATTTCGCTCCCATAAAGCACAAATGGTATTATTAGGATTTTTTTTATATTTACTTTATATTTTGATATTTTTAAATTACACATATGTAGTATTAAAGACTTGAATGTAAAAATAATATAAATGGATTATGTTAAACTGGAAGTATAGTTATTCTATATTTTCAAAATAAGAACATCTGAAATACTTAATCATCTTCATGCAAAAATCGCTATATAGCTGTATTTTAATGGTAGTGTTTAACACCCATTTATACTACATACAGCACCATAGGCAGTGCACACTTACTATGCGTGAAATGAAATGAAATGATAATTGGGAAAGGAAATTTGGTAAGGAAATGCTCCAGATCTCCCCAGCATTTGCCAGGAAAACCTGGAAAATGCAGTGGATAATATTTAAGTTTAATAATTGTTCTTTCAAACTAGCCAAGGGCAGACATTAAGTAGGAAATCTGTGTCATACTTGAAAACTTTAACTTTGAAGGTTTACCAGGACACCTAAATGAAATAGGTACCTAGGTTTAATGCATGTAGGTCACATGGTGGCTCAGTGGGAGAGCATCAACATAAAGTCCAAGCTCTGTGGTTTGAATATCTGCCATGGTATTGAATTTTTTTAAGTTGCTTCATACCTCCGCAGATATTTACTTTGATTACAGTTGTGTAAAAGAATTTCTACAACAAAAATTCTCTCTGTCACTCTATCTATGGTAATTTTGGTTTATATGACATAAAATTCCAACTCGGAACAAAAATGACATTTCATAAAAAACCAGGTCCTAGTCATAAGACATAAATGCTATGCTAAAACAGTGACAGTGACTGCTTGTTTCTATAAATATGAAAGAGGATTTTATCAACACATTGGCCGCCTAAGTGTGATGCTGGAAGCAATCAATGCAGTGTGTAAATACCATGAATCCATCAAACAGGCAGTAACCATCCCAAGAACACGTTCGGAACTATTTTCTCAAGCGCATAGCTGTTTTCCGGTGCACGTGGCTGCAATTATTACAGTGCTTTAAAATATTGTTTCAATCTGTTAATCTTTCAAATATAAATATTTTATTATAGCTACTTGTAGCGATGTCTGTAGTAAACGAAAGCGTGTGAACTTGAGCTTAACGCACGAACTGGAGGTAATTAATAGGGTTACCAGACGTCCGGAAATTCTCAACATGCCCTACATTTTAATCATTTGTCCTGCATCCGGGGGGGGGGGGGTGTAGAAAGGTCTTATATGTCCTACATTTTCAGGAACAAGCAGTGGATGTTGGAAAATTAACTGGCAACATAGAAATAATTAATTGGTTATTAGTCGCGACTGCAACATGGCTACCCCGGCTGCAGTCAAAGAGCATAGTTGAACGAGAAATTGGCAGCCAGTATATGTACTCCGAGGCAAAAGGTTGGTATTCTGTGGAGGCGAGGCGAAGCAACGCGATGCATTACTCTCATGCTTCCGTTTGCATTTTGGTTATCAAAGAACAAGGAAGTGGAAAATTAACGATTAATTCATAGTGCCTTTGTTACAAGCCGAAATGCCGAAACAAAAATGGAAATTCAATGATGCATTGTCATTAAAGTATAGTGCTTCAAGGCAGGAAGAAGAGAACATGTTTCTGCGCACAACACTACCTAATGTTGAAAGAGGTTTTTGCTAATAAGAGCACAGTGAAGAGATAAAAGGACCAGATTAATTATTGATTCAGACGCATGTATTGTTTTAGTCAAGTATAACTTTAAGAACTTAAGTTGTGTGGCATTTCTTGATTATATTTCACACAAGCTAAATGTACGCAAGATTAGTTCTTCAGAGAAGTAGACTATCGATGATCACATTTAACATTGTATGTTTCAGGAGATTAAATGTATATAACCTGTGGGTGTATATAAATACCTACCACTTAAGTTGCAACTTAACCTTACTTTTGCATTGACCGCTAATACCCTACATTTTTGTCATATACCCTACATTTTTCACTATTGTGTCCTATATTTCCATAAAACAATCTGCTAGCACCATTTAATATACATTAAGTTAGAAAACGGTGCATCTGTTGCTCACGTTTGTGAGCTTTGTGGTGTGAAGAAACAAATGTTTCAGTTATTTGCAAAAATAAGGAAAAACTTTAACAGGTTTTGCTTAATTACAGTGTTAACAGCTCAAAGAGTAGGTAGTTCTACAATACGAGATATAAACCTCGTGAAATTCGCCACACACGCGCAGTTTGTTCAACGGCGTTCTGCTGGCCTCGTTTTTCCAAATGCGGAGTTACGGACTGCTGCCGATAAATTCGCAAAGATAATGGACACAGAATTTTGTGCGAGTAATGGTGGTTGTGCCGCTTTCGAAAAACACCGAATATTAGCAATAGAATAGCATGTGCTGAAACTTTAATTGCACACTTGAACACGCTGAACGAACTGTTTCTTAAATGCATCAATGAACTGATTGCATTTGAGGGGCTCTTTTGTTTCGGATTTTAATGCAGAGGAGGCTGGTCTTTATTATTGCGTTGTTTCAGGAAATGTCTTTGGGCACTACCATGAATCCAGCACATCTGGATGAAAACTAAATAAGAAGCGAATTTCTGTACTACTTCGTGCAGATGTTAATGACACGCATCACCCGTGGTTGTAGAAAACCAAGGAAGTCTCGCACTTTGAACATCATGCATCGGCCATTTATTCCAACTCCCGGAGTGCTTGGTTTGCATGCACTAGAAAGCCTAGGCCTAGACGGACAAAATACTGTTATCAGAAGTTAGCCAATAGAATAGAAATTTAAGCAACCTGATGTGCTCCATTCACATCACCTTCTCTACTCTTGTGCTAACTATTCTTAAGAACTTTTACTCCTCTCTCTGCTTCATGTTAGTCGAGATAAACATTTGCAGAAATTATGTTATTGCTTATTTGCTTGTAGGTGCAAAGGGAATATGGGAATACAGTAGGCTTTGAGCGATAGTCAAATATTTTAAAGTTGCTCACTATATGAAGGCTGTGAAATTCCGTTCTCTTTGCACGGCCAAAAGATAAAAAGGTGAATAACGACCTTCCATTTGAGAAAAGTATAAGTATTACAAACCTCACAAAAATAACAAGGAATGCCTCCAAAATGGTTCACTCTACAATATATATTTGAACATAAATTCTGTGTTTTAACGAGACCTACATTTAGGTATAGTAAGATTTGGCCTATCTCTTATGGTTTACCAGTTATGCAAAAGTCATCAACAGTAAACAGAGCTACATGGGCTATGCCCAGAAAATACAAAATACACATTTCATTTGCCATAAAAATATGTTAAACATATGGCATTTTAGTCAAAATCCATATACACACATTGATCTTTTTCTATTTTTATTTATTTATTTTTTTTTTTGATTCAGGGGCCTTCAAAACATAAGTTCCCGGTGAAATCTCAACCTCGAATTTTTGGGTGGAATACAATACTTCCCCTACTTACTATATGTAGCAGAGAAAGTAAAAAGGGCAAGGCAATGGAGATCGATGGAATTCCATGATAATTCTGGAAAAGGCTTAGTAAAGTTGAAGAAGGTCTGAAAACTATAACATAATTGCTAAATAAAATTAAGGGAAGTAAAAATATACCAGAAAGCTGGAAAATAAGTATGGTAGTACCGACAGATACGTAGTATATGAAGGAAAAGGTGGGGTGAATACATCAGAGAACTATAGGGGAATAAGTATATTGTCTATCCTGGGGAAAATATACACAGAAATAATGCCAGAAGGATTAAAAGGGCGGACAGAATCGGAAGGAAATGTATCTGAGTTTCAAGCTAACCCTAGGAAAGGTAAGCGAACAACAGATAACATTAGTAATCCAGGCCATAAGTAACAGGTATTTAAAAAGGAAATGAGGAAGGGTGTATGTTTTTTGAAGATTTCTAAAAGGCATTCGACACTATCAATACACAAGCGCTGGTGCGAAAATTACGTATAAAAGGCACACGTGAGGTCTTCACTGAGGGAATAAGAAAAATATACGAGAACATAAAATTCTGTGTATGATAAAAACAGAATTTACGGAGATGGCTGAACAAAGATTAGGTTTAAGACGTAAACGAAGTTTCATCATGTTTAACTCTTAGGGTTAGGGACTGTAGTGGGCACTGTCCTATATCTATGAAGAGATGCCAGGACTGCTGTATGCAGATTACCTAATGGTAGGAGCTGTAACTGTAATAGTCTTGCAAGGAGCAATTAATCAAATACATTAATTTTATATATAAGGGGCTCGAGTAAACGTGTGTAAATAAAAAATTATAGTTTTAAAAAACGGAAATAAATTAAGAAAAGATGAACGATGGTTCTTGAGTGGACAACAACTTAAGGTAGTAACGGAGTTTGATTATTTAGGAGTAGGATTAAGTAATGATTGTGGATGGGAAGCACGCGGTAGGAAGATGATGGCTGCCACGACAGGATTAAGAATGGGTAATTTCCAATCAAATGGTTGGAAAGGACGTACGAAGCAGTGGTTGAATAAAAAAATAATGTATGCAGTAGAAATATGGGGTCTTCGAATCAGACAAAAAAGTAGGTAACATATACAGTTTATTTTGCAAAGAACTTTTGGGATTAAGTAGATCAGCCCAAGGGAAGTAGCATTGGTAGAACTAAGAAGAACAGGAATAATTATGGAAAGAATCTCGAAGTACTGGTATAGGTTCCTTCAAAGAGAAGATCAAGACATACTGAAAATGTTTGTGAACCAACATTAGATGACTTCAAATAAGGATGGCTGGCGGGCAGGGATAGAAAGAGAGTTGGAGAAGATAGAAATGGGAGTTGTTTGGCAACTAGACAGAAATAAACACAATAGGTTTTAGAAAGCATTGAGAAATGGGATAAAAGATACAGAAGAACAAGAAATCTGGGGAAGTCTGGAAAACAGAGAGCGATTAAGATATACAGGGAGGGGGGGGGGGGGGGTTGTGTTGACTTAAGTAGTGGATAGGAAAGGAAAGATTTAGCACGGGCGAGAACAGGGGCAATGTTCCTTAGAGTGTTACGAGGGTTGAATTGGGAACATGTGTCATGTGGACAAAAAGAAAGTAAGATACATTACTTGGTAGAATGTAAAAAGCTACATAAGTGGAAACAAGACGTTTCAGATCCAAAGTGGCGCAAACTGAGCAAGAGAATGGTTGCTGTAAGAATATTAACAGTTAAGGGAGGAAAACGAATCAAAGATATGGGGGAGTTTACAAGGAAAATTAAGGGTAAATAACTATTGAAATAAAAAAAAAAATAAAAAAGGAAAGGAGCAGGAAGGCCCAAATAAAGTAGCTATCAGGGAAGAGAAAAGAAACGGAAAAGAATAAGGGCTAACTGAAAGCCAAAAGACCAGGGTGTCAGGCGTAAAGTAGCCCTTAATAAAAGATAGGAAATCGGACTCCATTTGTACTAGTATGTAAGTAGTTTGTAAGACTTGGCATAAACGTATCAAATACTTTTGGAAGTTCGGTACAAATAAATAATGCAACTGCAAATCTACATGCATCATTTTACTTTCTCTGCTACGTATTGTAAGTAGGGGAAGTATTGTATTCTATCCAAAAATTCGATGTCGAGATTCCACCGGAAATATATGTTTTGAGGCTCCCTGAATCCAGAAAGAGCAGTTTTAGAAAAATATTGCGCGCGCGTGTGTGCGTGTGTGTCTATGAACAGCATAACTCAAAAACGAAAAGTCGTTTAAAAACCAAAGTTGGTACTTAAATTTAATATCTTTTAAGGATGCGATAAGGAGATTTTGAAGAAAATTCCTCCACCCTAAACTATCCTTTATATGGACAATTTTTCGAAAATTTTGATTTTCTCAAAAATGGCTCTAACGATTTTGATTAAAATGCCATTAAGATACTTTTATGGCAAGTGAAACATCTATTTTGAATTTTCTTGTTATGGCCCTTGTGGTCCTGTTTACTCTTGATGGTTTTTGCATAACCGGGTAAACCGTAAGAGATAGACCAAATCTTACTATACAAAACATGTAGATCTCGTTAAACACACAATTTATGTCAAATGATCTCTTTTGTGAAGCGAACCATTCCTTGTTAGTTTTCAGAATTTTGCAATACTTGAAGACCATTCTCTAATGGGAGGTCGTTACTCATTTTTTCTCTCTGGGCCATGCAAACAGAACGGAATTTCAGAATCATTATATAGGGAAAGTTTTTAAAACATTTGATTATCACTTACAGAAAATTAGCAATAAGAAACTTTCTACAAATGTTTATTTTGATTATGATGAAGTACATTGAGGAACAAATGTTTGTAGGAGTAGTTTGTGCAGGAGTAGAGAAAGTCATGTGAGTGCAACACGTCACATTTTTCCTGATTGGTTCTTCAATCGCTTTGTACTGTAAGTGAAACGTTATCAAGAAGAGGCTCTAAAAACCCCACCTAAAAATGTGAAAGCTGTTCTGATTCTTGATAAAAGCACCTGTTCATCCTAATGCTGAATAAAGAATATACAACTTCGCTAACAGATACAACCAATGGCCCAGGGAATAATTGTTGCCTGCAAGAGATTGTACAAGAAGTACTTTGAAGAGGTCATGAGTATCTTGAAGGATGAACATGATGCTAAAAATGGTAAGAGAGGACTCAGGACAGTGGAAAACCATCACGCATATACGTAACATTAAGTCCGCCAGTTTTAATTTTGTAGTCGCTTGGAATGAAACGAACATCACTACGTTAGCTTTAGTTGGACAAGCTGTTAAATGGAATGGAAGAAATCAATTTCAAGCGGTTTGAAATTGTCGATCTTTATGAAACCCTGCTGAAACCTGGAGAAAACATTAGTGAAGAGGATACTGAGTAGCGGCTAAACATGGAGGAGGGTGATCCAGGCTAGCAGATTCTCAGCAGAAACTGTTACAAAAGATAATGAGGACGACGAAGAATCGATGGTGTCTGGTCCTAAATTATCAAAGTATGGGGTCATATGGACGACATCGTCACATACATCAAGATATCTTTAGATCCTGAAGAGTTGGCTGATCAACATTTCAGGAAGTTTGGATCGTTGGTTTTTAAGAAACAACATTCAGCGAGAACATAACTAAAGCTTGGTACATAATTTAGTTAGCATATATTGGAGAAACTATTCCCAAATGTTCACTCTAATAACTTGAAAGTTGCATAATTTGGAGCTCTTAAACCCTGAAAAATGTCTAAAACATTACAGCTGAGAAAAACGCACAGGAAAATTTACTTATAAAAACCAGTCCGAAATTGAGCGTATGTACCTTTTATTAAATGCAGTACATTTTTATCTAAAACATAATTTAAAACAGATTAACATACGAGAAGCCAACTTTCAGAAACACTTCTGGAAATTTTGTAAAAATATGTGCGAAATAAAACACTAGTCTTAATGTGCAACCAGGCCCTGCACTCAGGATTACGTGTAACTCTCATTTTCACCCCTTAACAAAAATGTTTTCAGAGAATCAACTATAATGATTAATTAAAAATGGGTCCTCAGTTGTATTTTTTCATCATTTTTGTCCAATTTTCCCCTACCCTAACAGCTAGAGGAAGAGATTAAAATTATTTTGAGTAAAGTTCAAATATTATTTTAGGAAAATTAGTGACACCAAAATGAAGATGAACTATAAATACAGTTTAAAGTGGATTGACAACAAATTACTTGCATTTTAGCACTGACTGAAGCTTATTGATATACTCATCTCCAGTTATTTTGGGTTCCATATTAGCATGACAGTACCTATAATCTACTTCCCCAATAGCTTCAGGAGATGTGTTTGTACTGGGGTACCCAATCCCTATTTATTTTGTTACATTTTCAACTTTCCAGAAAATATTTCGAACTCAGGCCTCCATAAGATCATTATGCTTTGCAATAGGTCTTGAAAATCAAACCCTCCTATATACCTTAAAAAAATCATATCCTTTCACCTTCACTAGTGTTTCAATGTGCATTTTAGCTGATTCTCAAAGAAAGCGTTGCTCAAACCAGCCTATACTTTCATTTTTTCATATACAAAATTTTTTATAGTTATTCATGTTCAAAAGACTTGACTGTGACTGTTTCTGCTCCAGAACCACATGCAACTCTTGACATTACATTAATCATTTGCAGCTGAGCAAATAGAGGCACCTAGTAAGGCACCTCAAGAAATCATAAGCAGTTGGTCACAAAAGCAAGTAGCAGCTTGATTTTATTTATGCAATTATGAGCAGCTGCTCAATAAACAGGGTCAGCATGCAACTGCTAGCAAGAAACTTGAGGAAAATTGCTTTATCTATACAAAACTAGCCATTTCTAAGAAATTATAAGATGCTAAATGCCCTGTTCTTTTTGTCTTAGCCATCAGAGAAGCATATACATTGAACCCTCAATTTAACAGCTAATGGGGCCAAAAGGGGTCTGTAAAATTGGAAGTTCATTAAGTTGCAAATCATATGATAAATATTTAAAATAAAATATTACATTTGACATTGTGCTATATAGGAATTTAAATGTAAAATACTCAATGTGCATTTCATATTTGTAACAAAAACCCTCATATCTTTCATGTGACCCACCATAATTACATGATTATTGTAATTCATATGTCCCAAATGCAAGAAATATTTAGAGCAAGTAAATCGAACAGAATTTTAGTTTTGCATTTTTTTGTAACTTCAATATTTGCAACTTTAAGTGCACTTATCTCATTAAACACCCAGTCTTAACAATGTATGTGCATGTATAAATAAATAAGGAGTTTAAAATTAATTTAGAAACTATGAATTAAAATGCTAATTTTAAATCACAAAATGTAGTACCACTTCAGCTTCATTTGTCACATCAAAAGCACTCTGATCCCTTGTATGGGGCATTCAAAGAGTAAGTGTACATGTATCAAGTCACAGTAACAAAGTTTTAGGAAAAAATTGAGTAGGTTTTTCTGAATATCTTAATTCCTAGTAGGTATATGCTAAGTGTGTAAATAACCCAAAGTAGATGCTTATGGTATCTGTATACATATTAATCTTTTATACCAATAAAGCATCTGATTTATGGTTCTTAAGGATAAAATATGTCCAAGACATATAAAATGGAATTTTGATTCTCTTATAGTTTGGGTGGTTCCCTACATCTTAGGATATTGCAGTCATTTGTTGCATTTTAAATTGTATGTGTCCATATTATTAGTCATCTGTAACTTTAGAATTTATTATCCAAATGAACTAGCAGTAAAATTAGTTATAATATTTGAACCATCTTTTAGTGGATAATGTCATTTGTGCATCTTAAATTTGAATAGCTGGAACAAACAAGCTTGACATTTAATTAAAGCCAAGCATGTAGCAGCATTTATTTCATGAAAAAATTATGTTTGATTTTTTGGCTTATTCATCTAGCCAAATATAATCCTTATGTTCAAGAAGAATTAACTGCAATGCAATGCTTTATGTGAAACACATTAATGAAGGATATTCTCACTGAAAATTCAAGTGTGTCATGGTTAATGTACATTATCCATGATGAAATAATTAGGTATAGTTTCAGTTCTTCAGTACAGATTTAAAATGCTTAACACAAAAGCTGATATTTATGTAAAAACAAGCTACTTACATTTCTGTGCACAGAGTACTAAAGCCACACTGCAACTGTCAGAATGTTAGATGATAAACAAAGGCTTTCTCCATTCTCTGACCTTGTACTCCTATTACATGTGCTCCAGCAGTCTGCTGTCTAGTTTTACCACTTCCCTACCACACAAAGAGAAAGAGAAACATAAAAAAAACAAACATTAAAGTGATAGATAACAACAAACTTATCATAATAATTTCACCACAACTTGTATTGCTGATGTAATTGCAAAATACTGTTTATACACGTTATAGAAGTTAAACTTTTAAGGTATCATATCTTCTTTGTGTTGCTGCATAATTTATTGTTAACAGAATGTAAAACATTAGTTGAAGACAGACAGGATGTTAACAGTAAACAGTTGCTTAAGCAAAGACTAAATGGTAAAAAGTACCAAATATGACATTTTTAGTTTTTTGTAGTTTAAACAATTAGGATTTTCCCTTTAATTTCAAATACATATTTTTTTTCTATCAATGTAGGTACAATACTTATATTTTAAATATATTTTTAAAAATGTTACAACATCTGCAGTTTTCTACTGTGAATTCTGCATCACCTCACTGAACTCCAAGTACACACTTTGAAGCAGAATGGTAAACTTTAGTCCATCTTTTAGCATAAATTTTTCTCCACAAATGGTTCTTCTATTAAGTATGGCAACTTCTGTGTAGTCAAGGCAAGTGAAATAATGAACCAGCCATATTTGTGACATGGTATTTCAGTTATTAATTATTTACTTAGTAAATTAATAAATAACTTGTTTGAGATTTAAGTATTGAAATTCAACTCAAGAACTCTCCTCTTAACTATTGATAGTCATTCTATTGATCACATGCTTATTTATATTATATTTTGTTTTTTTATATCTTAACATATTTTGAGTTTTATTTTAAAGTTTTTATAACTAATACTTACACGGGATGATTGTAAAGCCCACTGATAAACTGTGACATAAAATATGGAGATTGTTTATTTGAATTTACAAAATGGTAATTCTTTGCATGCTCTTTAGGAGTAGCTCCCCTGCCGAGTATACTTGAACTGCCCTACTGTTGGCAGGAGATCATAACCCTTAAGGGATGCTACAGGCTAAACTAAACCCTTTGCTCTACTTGAATGTTCATCTATCTTACTGAAAGTTAATTGTATGTAGCATATGAAGTTTCTAGAAAGGAGTTCAATCTGTTCTTCCTGATGCTTATGTTAGGTACATAATCTATGTTTATATCACATGATATTATTTTAAGTTTAGCTTTAAAAACAGGTGAGCGGTATACAGCAATTAAAATCAGGGGCATATGCAGAAAGTACATTTCAGGAATGTGGGAGGGGACTGCTGACTGAAACAGGAATAGCTGAAACTCACAATTTCAGTGATGCCTGCATTTGGTGGTTACTCTTGGGAGGTTTATCCACATGAGGGAAATATCAAATGGAATCTCTGAATATAATATGTTGACTATTAAGGATTTCAGGGTCATCATAATGAACAGGTGCCCTAATGACATAGTTGTCAACGGGCCCTTAAACACTACACACTCACTCATAATGAAAAAACAACTTTTTGAAACAAAATGTATACCGAAACTGTTCATATGCAAACATTTATCTTAAGTTAACTCGCAGCAGTTAGATAGAATGGTTTGCAGGTCCTATATAAAATAAACAACAGTGGGTAGAAAAAGTCAGGTGAATGTAATATGATTTTTAAACAGTAATACATTGAGTGAAATCATATGAGGTAAACATGTTTACAGAGAAAGTATTAATGTGGTGTTGGCACCCCCATTATTTGTATATATGGAAGAAGTGCAACTGCTGATAGTCATATCATAACCATGGGATAAAAATTTAAGTCTAGAAAATAATGCAGTACAGATATCAAATTAATATGAAAACTTGATTATGTGACACCAAATTTCACATGTTCCATGATTAGGATCTTTCGAGGGCTATTGTCATCAGCTGTAGACCCACTGGCATGAACTGTTTCACATGCTTCCTGTTTCTATTTGGAGACCACTTGGTGTTGTGATGTATCTGTTGAGGTCACTCAATGCTGGAATATTAAAGTTTATGACTCTTTCAATGTTTTATGATACTATTTTTTTTTCATATTAAAAGTTCTGCTGCGTTCTGGAGGAGTTTTAATGATTGTTTTAATTCTTGTTTTATCTCATGTATTTTTTTTTTTTTTTTTTCCAAAGATGAGTGACAACTGTTGATATTTCTGTTTTAGTCTTATATTTTGGAAATGCTTTTCTCACTTGTTCCCAAATTTCTTTCTTTTTCCAATAAAATATTTGGCCACAATCTAAGCAACTGATTTGATGGTTGCCAGGTTCTAAAAATTGTGATGTTTGGTGTTTTGGCGAAGCATTACATGGAGGTTTCAAATTATACTTTTATGCTGGGGCCAGGATTATGTTATGCTTTTTAAATATTTTACTGAATATCGTGTGCCCATGGGCAATATGTGAATTTACTGTACTGTGATTTTTCCTTGGATACCTTGAACTTTAAAGGTGTCTTCTATGGTATTTTATCTTTTTACCAGTTTACAGGAAAATGTATACACTGAACATAAATTAGCAATATTGTCAAAGCATTGTTACAAAGAAAAAGATTAAAATAATAATATGCAATCAAATATAATATTTATTTTTACAAACAGAAGTTGCACATGATAAGAACTCTGTTCAAGTGTGAACCTTTAGGTAGATATTTCAGTGCACTGTGGCAGAAATTGTATGTTGAAATGTATCGGAGAAAAGATTAATGCCAATAATGAATATGTCAAGTTGTTTAGACATAACACATGTAAGTATTGTATACACAATGTGATTATCAAAATTGTGTTTCTTAATCCATGTTCCAAATCTATTGTGAAATGAAAGGAAATATGTTTGAGATTGATCATGACCATATGATCGACGCATCACAATCGAATCGATAAATAGCCATTCAATCATGGTTGCTATGCCCATAACTGTGCACCTATAGAGAGGTAATGAATCATTACTAGTGATATACGTATCGCTAAAGATGGTCGCATATTCATACTCCAGTAGTGATGCGCCTTCTATAGCCTCTCCTACCCAATTCCCATCCTCATCCTGCCCGTGGTGCACCCTGCTTTTAACAGATGAGGCTCTGGGGACCGAATCACAGTGGTATAACTGTTTCATCTAAAATGGAGGAAATGCCATTTACATATGTGCTGGCCTATCACAGCACAACAGCGTCCCTCAGAAGCGCATGAGGGGAAGGTCGGTGGATTTAAATACCACCTATTTAGTCCTCCCGGCTAGATCCGATGGACCCATTGACCAACGATAGGTGTGGTCCCCCTTGCAAAATGGGGGTTTAAGTCGGGTGATGTAACTGCCACATTATAAAACTGGTGCCCGTTAAGAAAACAGTTACATGAAAGCCACATACATGAGTATGAGTCCTAAAGATAAACATTCCGGAGTTAAAACTGTCCCCCAATCGGATCTCCGGGTGGGGACATCTTTAGGCAAATTTCATCACAATTCCGATACTTTAAGAATTCTACAATGGAATGCAGGAGGCATGTCCCAGCCTAAAAAACAAGAGCTAAAAGACCAAGATATAGATGTCTTCACAGTACAAGAAGCCAATATATCAGAAGAACAGGAAATATACTTTGAAATGGATCAGTACACTACACATATACTTCCAAAGGCTCGTCAAATAGCAAGTGGTATTCTTACAGGAATTAAAAGAAATATGAAAGCTACTATCAAAATCCAAAAAACAATGGAAGAACAAGATAAATCAGAAGTAGTTAAAATTGAAGTATGGAAAAGTAACTACCACTATAGAATTTACAGTATCTAAAATCCTCTAGACAACACACTATATCTAAATTCTATTCCCATAGAACCCAAAAGTATTTTAATAGGTGATTTTAATGCACACTCCCCTAGGTGGGGCTACAGAGATATAAATTCAGCAAGAAGAGTCATAGAAGACCTATTAAACTCATTAACAATGGAATTAATATTTAATCCAAATGATCCACCCACTTACCTTCATTATAATGGTTCAGGTACAAATCCTGATCTTCTGATGGTGTCACCTGACATAACTGACAATACAAAAAGAGAAATAATAGAAGACCCAGGTTCAGGCCACAGAATCACCATAAACTCCATAAGAGGTCTAATAAATAAAAGTAACAAACCAAAAATTAAAAATTCTTGGAATTTTAAAAAAGCAGATTGGTCCAGTTTCCAAAATGAGATAGAAGGGAAGTGTAATATACTGTTAGAATCAGAGTTCAAGTCAACAGATGAAATGAGTAAAAAAATTTGTGAAATATTGACAGCAGCCAAAACACATATCCCCAAAGGAAAGTTAAAGAAATATAGCTACTTTTGGTCTCCATCTTTATCTAAGTTAAAACACGAAAGATATATAGCAAGAGTCAAAGCCGAAAGAACCAAGTGTCCAGAAGATGTACAAAACTGGAGAAGAAAAGCAGCCATTTTTAAGAAAGAATTAATTACAGCAAAGAAGGTCAGTTTTACAAATTTTGTAGAACATATGGACTATAGGAAAGATGGAAATAAAATATACAAATTCCTTAACAAAACAAAATTACCAAAAAATACAACTGAACCATTAAAACATAATAACAAAAGCTTAGCTACAGATAGGGAAATAGCAGAATCCCTTAACAAGTTTTATGCTCAGTCACAAAGAATACCCCAAGCATATAAAAAACAAGATAAAGCTATCCAAAAAACTATCAGAGAAACTAATAAGCAATAAGATATACGAAATGATATTTTTATTCAGGATTTTAATGAAACAGAACTGGATTTAGCAATAGAACAATTACAGAACAAAAAATTCTCCAGAACCCGACAAGATCCACCCAGAGTTTATTAAACACCTTGGCAGGAAAGGAAAAGAAATCCTACTTAAACTGTATAACACATGTTGGAGAATGACTGTACCTTCCGACTGGAAAAAAGCCATTATCATCCCGATTTTAAAGAAAAACAAACCCTCAAACAATATTAATAGTTTCAGACCAATATCTTTGACCAGTGTTATTGCAAAAGTGATGGAAAGAATGGTTGCATCTAGACTTAACTGGTTCCTAGAATATTACAACTTAATTAATGGTTCACAGACCGGCTTCAGACAGAATCATAGTACAAGTGAAAATGTACTCCTACTAAGCCAAGACATTAAGGAAGCTTTCAATAGAAAGGAGGATACCTTAGCAGTATTTATTGATTTTAAATCAGCATATGACTCAGTCTGGAGAAACAAATTAATTGAGAAGTTGCAATCAATAGGTGTGAAAAGTAACATGCTTAAATGGATAACTCACTTTATTTCACAAAGATTTTGTGCCACAAAATATAATACATACATTTCCACATATAAACAAACACACCGAGGACTTCCACAAGGTGCTGTTCTGAGCACAACACTCTTTAACATATATATAAATGACCTTCCATCAATAATAAAAACTTTAGAAACCAAAATTGCTTTATTTGCTGACGATGTAGTCATTTGGACTTCAGACTCTCCAAAAAAACCTGAATTAATTAAAGACAGAATAGAAACAGCCCTAAACAAAGTACATGAATGGAGCTCCAAAAACCTCATGACTATCAATGTGGAAAAAACAAATTATGAATTATTTACACTAAAATACAAACCAGTTAATATTAACATAAATTATAATGGTAAACCACTCAAAGCAGTCGATGATGCCAAATACTTAGGCATCACTTTCGACAGAAAGCTAAGTTGGAAAAAACATATAACAAACATCTCAGAAAAGGTTGAAAAGAAACTGCAAATCCTGAAAAGGTTAGCTGGGGCTGCTCAAGGAGAGTCCTTAACACAACATACAAAATGTATGTTAAACCAAACCTCTTGTACTGTTCTGAAGCTTTAATAACAGCAGCAAATGCTAACATCAATAAACTTGAACAAATACAAAATCAGGCTCTTCGTCTAATCACTGGAGCAGTTAAATCCACACCTGTTGATGCCATGCTTGCCTTAACATGGACCCCATCAATAACAACAAAAATAGAAGAACAAGCATTGCTCCAACACGAGAAAATGTTACGACTGCCAAACTCTAAATGAACAGAAGAGAACCTCCCCCCTTCAATCCTTAAAACTCATAGTAGTTTCCTAGAAAAGGTAACACAGATTAAATCCAAATCGAACATTCCTAACACCAGAGAAAATCTACTTATAAGAGAAAATCCATTGGAATTATTGCAACCTACCTTCAGTTTGGAATTAATAGAGGAAATAAGTAAATCAGACACACCAAAAGAAATACAAAAACTTCTAGCTCTGGAAACAATCAATACTAGATATCCCACAGAAGAATGGCTGCACATATATACTGATGGATCCTCCACAGAAAACCTTACTGGAGCTGGAGTTACGTGCTCACATTTTTCCTTTTATCATTCTGTTGGCAGTGACACAACAAATTATGATGGAGAAATAGAGGCTATATACATTGCTCTCCGACAATTATTAAATCTTCCCTTAAATAAATTTAACAAGGCAGTAATTCTTTCGGATTCTAAAGCTGCAATTCAGGGAATATGTTCAAATACTACGAAGAAGTGAACAAAAATTAGAGAATGCTACAAAATGTTAACACAACTCCAAAAAGTTAATAAGACTGTTCATCTCCAATGGATTCCAGTACACTGTGGAGTCATAGGGAATGAAGCTGCAGACTCACTTGCAAAGAAAGGCACAACAATAAAACAAAAGTCTAAATTCAATTTCTCATATTCCTCAATAAAATGCTTGATCCTTAAAAAATTTTCTCATTCATACCTACAAGAAATAGAAACAAATGCCAAAGATAAAAAATGGATTACACTACTTTCCAACCTAGATATAATCCCCCAGAGACCAAGGAAAACAGCGGTTGCAGCCTTCCGACTACTGACAAATCACGACTGCTTAGCAAGTCATCTCTATAGAATAGGTGTCTCAGCTTCACCAATATGTGTCCTGTGTAACGATCCAGCAGAAATGAACGAAGACCACTTGAAGACCTGTGAAGCATTAAGATCAGAAGAAACTACAGTTCGAAAGTATTGGAAAGCATGAATGCTAATGGCTTCATTGCCAGATGCAAGGCACTAGAAAACAACAACAACTTTATCTTGCTGTTTACTAGGCCATGGTGAAATCACTATACCGAGTGAAAGGGAAGTCACTACATTAATTTAAACCAGTGATAGATCTCAGTATTTGGAACACATTTTGTATCTTATGTTTTTGTCTCTGACCATTTCCTATGGAGATATTTTAGTTTTGTCAAAAATAAGCTGGCAACACTGCAGATTGTGTAGGTGGCACTTTCGCTAGTTCAGTACATAAACAAACCTCCTAATAGTGCGTCTTGAGAAGATAAACACATACTGTGCCTTGTCTTTCTTGTTTCCTGTGCGAGTGTAGGCCAGTCACAAGCATTAGCTCCCAAAACATTACATGAAAAGTGAAAGTGCCCAATCTGTTTACATGCACAAACCAGGTCAATTCCCTGACCAACCTCAATGCAACATTGTCGACATACTTCACGTCTCAAAGAGCTGCTAGTAGTATTCCTTCACGTCTTTTAAGTGATTAATTATTTTGAAACCTGTGTGATGTCTTATAATTACTACTAAAGTTATGTCAGAAATGTTATTCTACGCATCTTACAAGTAACAAACTGTTATCTTCCTACATTCTTATGGAATTATGCACACAATTTAGATAAAAAACCATTTATTTTTTCGAAATTGGCTGATCAAAAAATAAAATGCCATTTGACTTTTCTGTTTGTAATGCTTCTATGAAGCACATATTAGAAGGAATTTAATGATTTCCCTTCTGCCCTGTATAGTGTATGGTTTTGATCTGTTATTGTTTCTAGTAGTTGTCTTTGCTTAAAAGTGTAAAGGAGTTTTATGCATCATGCCATTGAAAATCGAGTGTTACTGTTGTATTGGGTTGAAACTACCTTGTATAATCTAGTTATTCGTGTGAGTATCCAGGAAGGAGACACTCGACCTCTATTGTAAATTTAATGGATTATCTTGCAGATTAGTAATTCCAAAGCATCTTCTGTAGACCTCTTGCATATAATAGTAAACATATCGTCCATGTAACAATAGCAACTGTTGAAAATTAAGGGGAAGGCTTCCTTCATGTGTACTGCAAAAACCTCATAAATAGTTTGGCCCAGAATGGTGATGGAGAAGTGAAGAAGTTCTGTTGGGTGCATAATTCTGTCAGTGACACTAATCACAACTTCATTTAGTTTCAATCCAATGGAATTCAACCATTTCTTTTAACAAAGGTATTAATTTTCCTGGAAACAGTGATGATCCATCAAAATAACCCATGATAGGTTCTACTGATATGTGATGGATTTTATCCATTAGTTCGTATGAACTCTAATGCGAAAATAAAGATGAGAGATGAGCTTCTGTGTCAGTCATTTTCAGAACTCATAACCAGGATTTCTCTTTGCTTCTGAAGTTCTCACAGAAATAAAATATTTTGAAATCAACTCATAGTAAATTATGAATAACGTCAAATATGACAAAGGTAAAAATGCTAGTGAAAATACTAGATACTATTCCGATCACCACTTGCATTAAGCGAGAGGTTAAATCAGTTTCACAATCTTCATACACGCTGGCGAACAAAACTCTCAATTGATGAAGTAATGGATGAATCACCAAAGATGACAGGAAGACTTCCTATTTGGCTCATTTAAGAATGCACCAAATTTCAAAATTAGTGTAAGTATTGATTCCATAGTACAAGTAGGTACCTTAAAATATAAATTTTATGTTATATGGTTATATACTTGGATTCAAAGTATGAAGTATATTCTGTCCCATAATATTATGTGAAATTATGTCAGTAATTGTGGACACCAAGTTACATGGCTTGTTAAAGAGTTACAAGTAGCACAAAATTCACTCCTCTTGAGTAAGCTACTTTCAATACTATTGAGCCGAGCAATCTTTTCCACTTTCCTTTTGCGTCTATAAACTGGACTGCTCATAACCAATGATTAATAAATTAAACATGTAAATGAATACAGAAAGCTAAAGCTCTAAGGTTGTGCGACTAATAGCCTAAGGACTGAGAAAGCACCACTACTAAAGACATTTCAAGAAAACAGCTTGTCATAACCAGGATTCTCATTCTTGCATGTCGAATTTTTAAATTGAATATTTAAAGCTTTCTTCTATAAACACAAGTTAGCCTGGAATCATAATCATTTTGTATGGATGGTAGAGAGTTAGATGCACCGAAAGAATCCCTTTTCCAAATATCTTTTTTTATTGTGACAGCGGCCGCTGGCAAAGAAGATACCAAGTGTTAGCTACCTAACACAACTGTTTATAAGCATCGGTCGGTAAAGAAAACGCGGCCGGTAAACAAGGACAAGCGCAGCGAGAACAAAGGCCCGGTTCTACACAGTCCGAGAAGCTTCGAATAAAAAATTAAAAAATTACTTTGTTGTTTAACGACGCTGTCAATTGCCAGGATCACATCAGCGTCGCCGGTGTGCCGGAATTTTGTCCCGCAGGAGTTCTTTTACATGCCAGTAAATCTACTGACATGGAGCTGTCGTTTTTAAGCACACTTAAAAACCATCGGCCTGGGCCGGGTTTGAACCCGCAACCTTGGGATCAGTGAGCCAGCGTCTAACCAACTGAGCCACCCAGACCGACGAGAAGCTTCGAGAAAACATATTTCCAGAGAGATCGACGGTACTTAATTCTCTGCTATATAAGCGGGTCGGACGGTGGGTCGGTCAAGATTAAGCCAGCGAGCGTTGAGGCAGTTTAGGCCTGTATTACACTATCACATTTCTGTCATACAATGTGATAAAACCTTTGATCATAAATAAAGTGGCATTAAATGTAACCGAAATTGTAATTTGTCACAATATCTTTGATAATGACAAATCTCAACTGTGCTACATTCATAGTTCTTTATCAGTTTTGCATGTTGTGTAGATAATTTACTACAGTTTGAACAATGATGCTGCTTTTGTGATCATAAAGTCACAAAGGCTTTAACAATATCCACAAAATACCTAAATAGCTTGTAATTCGTATATTCACGAATGTATAGTTCAATTTAGTAACCCTACTATACTCGTGTACTGAACAGCGAAATAGCACTTACAATAACTGTAAGCCTCTTTTAAGGACCAAATTTATTGAAAACATTTAAAAGTAATGTTACATTTGTATTACTTTCTCTGCTCACTCTAGTTTATTTTACGTAGCTTGTAAAAGTTGTTCTTACGAAAGCTTCTTGTTCTATCTACTTTATGTTAAACGTTTGCAGAAATAGTTTCATTACACTAGATACAAGGGGATGGATAAAGGAAACTGGATTCAGAGTAACATATCCTTTGGCGCTTAGCTTTTTAACATTTCCACATCTCGAGAAACAACTGAATAGCGCTGTGCTTCAAAAATATGCAACCACTGAGAGAATCAATAATAGCGGATCATTAATAACTGATATCTAGGAAATATCCAATGAAACATAAAACGTATTTTAAATAAATTGTGAGTTTTAAACGGATCTACATTTCTGTATGGTGCGTTGTCATCTACGTCCTTTAGTTTACCTTCAGAATGAAGATGACTTCACAGGCTGTTTCCAGAAAATTCAAGATATGGATGCATTTGCATATACATTTTGTTACATAAATATCTTAAATATATGGCATTTTAATCAAAATCGTTAAGTCAATGAAAAAAAAAATCCATGTAAAAAGCAGTCGGGGTGGAGAATTTCTTTAAAAACTGCGCGTTACGTGGTAGGTATTTGTCCGACATTTCGTTTTTTAAATTATGTTCTTCAGTCCCAGGCACATACAAAGACAATTTTATAAACTTCCTTTTTTAGATTTAGGGGCCTCAAAACATATTTCCAGTGACATCGGTATCGTACTTTTGGATGCAATGCAATGCTTCCTCTACCTACTAGATGTGTTGTAGAGAACGTAAAACATACGTTAAAATGGTTGATTAGCAAGCACTGTTCTAATAAATTGCAGTTGGTCGTTTTATTCCAAATGAAGAGAGAATAATTTTTCACCTCACAAGGTTTAAATTGGAGACTATCAGTCATTACCCCATTGCAGACATTGATAAAAGTGGGTCGCGACCTTCGAACTCCGTCCTCCACTAAACAGAGGAACAGCTTCATTTCCAACCACGTGCTAGCAAGCGATGACCGTAAATGAAGGCCATTGCTAGAGCGGGAACTTTTATGTAGCATCACTTAGCAAAATTGTACATAAATATGGAGTGAACAACAGTGATAAAATGTGTAGAATGGGGAAAATATGTAATATCAAATATTTAATTCCAACTTATCATTTTCTTAGTTACAAGACTCAAATCATATTTATACATTGTGGTTTTAGCACAGTGAACAATTATGTATATTTCAATGTTTTCTGGGATCATTGAAAGGCGTTTGCCACTGAGAATGTTCTTATAGACACATGATGTAACTGGGGCAAATTTTAGGAAGGGAATTTTTCCTGGAGAAATGTCCTAGGATGGCTCAACGTCATCTCCATTTAGAATTTGGCGTACACTATGAAATGTTGAATAGCCAAGATTTCTCTAACACATTTTGTAATTTATCTAATACACTTGCATCAGGTTCTCCATGCACAGCATTTAGTTTTCCAATAGCATCCTCTATGACAGCAACGGAACTTGCCAGTGGCGTAGCCTATCACACTCGGGTATGTAACCCAACGAATATTGTAAAATTCGTTAAAATATGACCCAATTTAAACAGAACTGCCTTTCGCAGTTTTCATCTGTTATCATTTTCTGAAAGAAATATTCGATAATACTGTGAGCATGATTCAAAAGAGAATCTCTTTGCTGTCAGAACTTACATCTGTAAATCAAATATATGTCTCTTCAACATTTGCGTCAACATTTAGTAACGAACGGTACAGAGTTGTTCTTTGCTATCAACGTCATGAGTTTCACCTAGTATCAATAAAACAAAGAGGACATCAGAAATTTCTTTCTTAATTCCGTATGTCATGACGGCACTCACACTTGAAATTAAGTTATTACTATATCAGGTGATGTTGCACGGAAAACAGTCGATTTTTCCAAGTGCTCCTTCAGAGAGGCGTCATATACTGCTGATTAATTTAAATATTTAATATAATTGCCTCTGCTTGAACATCCTTCATTCTCATTGTGACCATAAAAAGCAAGTGCCTGTTTTCCTAGAGAACATACAGCCCATTCAAAATGAGAAAGTAAAGCTCTGCTATTTTCCACTTCATTGTTATGCTGTTCAACTGAGAGCTTATACCAATTATTCAATGAAAATTATATTCCTGGATTTATCCCAAACTTTTCTGGTTGTTTTTCGCATATTATGTGATCACAATAATAGTTGTGTTTTATGGTCGCCTTATAAATGCTATTTAAATCTTCATAACCACTGGAATTTCAAACTCACTTTTCTTTTGAAAAAAGGATAAAACATTTCTTTACAGTATTAAGACACAGCCAGGATTCACTTTCATAAACTTTGATGTTGAAATGCCTTATACATTTTTTAATGTTCGTCGTAATACTGAGTGCGCACTTTGGAGGGTCTGCTTTAATTACATATTGCTTTTTAGAGAAAGTTTAATGTTTGAAAGCTTCTTACGTTCAGTTTGTCATCCACACAACAATTTATTTTGATTTTCGTAACAGCAACGGCACGAAAAACCAGCTTTGTTTACTGCTCTGGCTCTGATTCATTTGGTGACCTCTCGGATGTGATTGCCTCTGTCGCATACCTACATTCCGTAATCCTCGTGAATTTTAACCTACATTTTGCTTTAATGAGTAACCAAGTGTCTAAATCATGATCAAATGTCCACAAGTGCACACATACAAGAAGCAAAACAAATCGCGAATCATTCTTTATTCTCGACTTCAAATGGAATAATGTGAGCGCGATTCTCAGTACATGTGGTCTAGGCTGGTACTTACCTTGGCTCAGGCGCACAACACTAGCTGACGACAGATACCGTTGACCCAAGTTTTGTTTCCAAATACACTGCTGCAGAGTGGCTCGAGTTCAAATCATGTTTACGAAAGCTTGATTTTTAATGATATTAAAACAATTATGTACAACAAAATTATAACGATCACCAATTTGGCAATCACTTTGACGAAAATTGCAGGGTATGTAATACATCTGTCACACCCATTGACGCTACACCCCTGGAACTTGCATAGGCAGTCCTGACGTTTCTAAATGCTTGGTGCTTGATGCTTTCTGGAAGCCAGCCGAAGTTGCTCCTGAAGTAGGCAACTGAGGAAACCGCTTCGGAGTGGCTAAAGGCAACCTGGGATAGATGCAGCACTTTCAGGACAAAAAAATCTACAACAGTCTTTATATCATCTAGATGCTCACTATAGAAATTAATTGCTTCTATCCACACCTCGTAAATACTGGTTTCGGAGGTAGTGGTATCTCTGGTAAGAGAGCACTCGTGGAGATTTTAGAAAAATCTTTTTTGCTGCTGAAATTATCCTACTCACTTGCAGAAATTTAGCTCTAATATCTTCGGCAACACGTTGCAGTCGATGAGCCAAGCAGGTAAAATGGAGCATATTGGGATAAAACACTTTCAGAGTAGTTGCACCTTGAAGTGTATAGGCTGCAGCATCTGAATACACCACTAATACCTTCTCGTTTTACACGCCAGTTGGCCACAGAACCTTTGATCCATATTGACAAATCTCGCAATAGTTGAGTGATTTGTAAAGTTGAGCTGTTTGCAGTAGATCAAACATGGTTTCGGGGTGCTGTCAGGTTCTAGCTTTCCCACCACAAGATTTGCAATAAATCGACCCTTGGCAACCGTTGTTTCATAACAGCAACCCATATGAAAGCATTTCCTATGTACTCTCTTATGTTGTCCATTATCTCATCATAGCAGGCTTGCAAATAATTCTTGCACAGCGTTGATTCATGAGGAACATACTGCTTACAATGTATACGAATAGGAAAATGCTAAGTATGTAATTTTATGTTATATTACTAAAATATGTAATATGTTCACAAATATGTAAAATGAGATTGTTATATTAAACCTAACATACTGCTTTGTAAATATATACTTTTATATACTTTTCCCAGCATCTAAATAGCAAGGAAAAAAGATGTAATTACATAGAAATCCCAGCTCTAGCCATTACTCACTTCTGCTAATCTTAGTCCTATGTCCTCATACTATACCCATGATTAGGCTGAATAAAACTACATAACAGCTTCAAACGACATTACATTTATGCTGTTTTCTTCAGTATGCACGCGCCATGTGACTTACTGAATGGATCGGATCGCTTGTCTAAACTTAGTGTGTTGTTAGCTTCCCTGGACGAAAGAATACTCAGATAGTAATATCAAGTTATCCTGAAAACGATTTTCTCTAGTGAGTGTCTAATATGTCCGGGTATCTTGTGCATTTTCCTGCACTTTATTATTATAGGAACCAGAAGAACAGTCTCGTGATCGAACAGCCTTGATCACGTGAAGCCAAATTGGTTCCCTTACCAAGGGAACGGCTGGACACGTTTTAAATGCTGTGACGCAAGAACCGGAATGCGAAATTACATACCGTAGTGAGCATCAGCATGGTCACCTGTCTGGTTTGGCATTTTCAACATTATTGCGTGGACCTCGCCATACTGACGCCATGCGACTTTGTCACCGAGGGTTGTGGAATGGGATTCAGTCAAGAGACAGGAAAAGTTACCCGAATTGTAGGTTTATGCATCAACAAAAGGCGGTTCAGCTAATAAGGAATGTGACAGAACTGAACCGATTATAACGGAACGAAGTTGAAACAACAAATCAAAGAATAGTCAAGTTTAATCGTATAATCTCCATATCTTGTGGATATTTTAAAATTTTGTATAGTACAAGCATTTTTTAAAATGAGTATTTCTATTGTGATTAAAATTCATTCTCTTTCTGTCTAACTTTATGTATTTACACAGAAATGCATAAAAATGCTTATGTAATTAAATGTCCAACGTTTGAATACACTAACACTTATTTATCGCATACGTGTTATAAGTGAGTGTTATTTTGCGAGTAGGAATGTGCACGGAATGAGGTGAAAACCGAGCAAAATAAAATAATTTTTAATATAGGCAATGACATTGCATTCTTTAGTCTGATTCTACCCTTTCCAACCTTACCCTACACATGGCTGAAGAACAATTAATTTCCATAATTACATTTTTTTTTCTTCGTTGAATGAAATCCTCCTCTATGTAGAAGGTGTAAGGCATACGCCACATTTTTAGTGCCAATCTACCTATTCATTTAATTTATTTAGGATAACTTCATTTCAACTCGCTGTCTTACTCTGTTAATACTTTAAAACTACTGAATTAAATATTGTGCCGAAAAAGACCCATAGACGTATGAACCCACTTCAGTGAAAGCACTGTTCAACCTCTTATGAAAGTGGCTTTCAAACTGTTGGACAGTTACACATGCAGTTCAAATCTTCCTTCTTCGAACTGGTAACTCTGAGGCCAAACATTTCATGTTTACTTACCTACAGTACTTACCCATACAGTTAAGAGGAAGCATTGTATTTCACCCATCAACTCGATGTCGAGATTTCACCGACAATAAATGATTTTAAGCCCCTGAATAAAGTAAATAAATAACCAAACATTTTAATAAAATGACCCGTGGTGTGTGTGTGTGTGTGTGTGTGTGTGTGTGTGTGTGTGTGTGTGTGTGTGTGTGTGTTGGTCTTGGTGGCGGTGGCGGTGGCGGTGGTGGTGGTGGTGGTGATGATGGTAATGGTGATGGTAATGGTGGTGGTGGTGGTGGCGGCGGCGGCGGCGGTGGTGGTGGTGGTGGTGGTGGTGGTGGTGGTGGTGGTGGTGGTGGTGGTGGTGGTGGTGATGATGGTAATGGTGGTAATGGTGGTGGTGGCGGTGGTCGTGGTGGTGGTGGGGATGGTGGTGGGGGTGGCGGTGCCGGCGGCGGTGGTGGTGGTGGGTGTGGTGTGTGTGTGTGTGTGTGTGCGGTGTGTGCTGTGTGTATATGTACGTGTGTGGTGTGGTGTGGTGTGGTGTGATGTGTGTGTGTGTGTGCGGTGTGTGCGGTGTGTATATGTACGTGTGTGTGTGTGTGTGTGTGTGTGTGTGTGTGTGTGTGTGTGGTGTGGTGTGGTGTGTATATGTACGTGTGTGTGTGGTGTGGTGTGGTGTGGTGTGTGCGCGGTGTGTGCGGTGTGTGCGGTGTGTATATGTACGTGTGTGTGTGGTGTGGTGTGGTGTGGTGTGGTGTGGTGTGGTGTGGTGTGGTGTGTGTGTACGTGTGTGTGGTGTGTCAAAACGAAATGTCTGCTAATTACCAAACTTGGTATTTAGGTTCAAAATCTTCCAAAGATACGACACCGAGATGTTCAAGAAACTCTCCCCATTCAAACTACACTTTATATGCAACCTTTTTCGAAATTTTCTCAAAAATGATGATTTTTTTTTAATTAAAATACCATACCTTTAAGATACTGACATGACAAATAAAATGTGTATCTTGAATTTTCTAAGAATAACATAGGTATACATGTAGATTATTTACTTGTATATAGTTGCAACTAACCATAATTTGTATTGTTGATACTTTCATTTATGTATTTATATCCCTTTGACGCTTGGTATGCTTTGTTTATGAAAGCCTCCATTTGGAGGAAGCTAAATTTGTTAACAAAGTAAATAAGAAGCCGCTAAAGCTACAGAATGGCAGGTGCACAGCATAAAATTAGAAAGGAACAAATTACAAGTTCTCTAACGATGCTGGCAAACTTACCTAAAACGTTATTCTTCGTCAAATGTGAACTTCCCAGACTAATTCCAAATGGGAATCCCTGCGCGTTGTTTATAAGACGCATATGCAGAAAAAGGAGGAATTTAATGACTTCAGGGGAAGTGATATATTCATGACGTGAATTTTAATGATAGGTATTCGCTTGTTGCTTGGTTCGGAGTGCGCAGCAGGCTTGACTACTAGCCACTATTTTTTAAAAAATCAAGGCCGCCAGAAACATGTCCCCTTATGCGATAGCCTTGAATTGTTTTTGTTTGGCGCTGTTCCTTTCTGTGGGCACACATGACAAAATGAATTATGTTTATGAAACCATGAACATTCCCATTACACAAACTGCACCTGGACATGCTGTAATAAATAACAATTTGCGAATAAACAGAGATCAACCATGCGGAAATACTTTGGCTGGTTTCTTGTTCGAGAAAACAAGTGAACAAATCCCACCAGAATATATTTATGACTGTGTTGACGGTTGAGATACTGTTAGGCGTTCACAGCTTTACACTTTCTTGTCTCTTTGGTTTTAGAAAGCTTCGTTAGCTACGTGCTATGTTAGTGGACGTGAAATGGCTTGTTTATCCCACCTAGGACCGTGAATATGGAAATCAGTTCTTTTCCCACATCACGAGCCACGAGCCTTCGTGTAATGACTAACAAGCCGGCCACAGGTGCACCCAGGGAAACGGATACAGAGCCGTTCTTCATGACCATAGTTGCTTGAGCGCTTGGCTTTGGTGTTCGTCGGATGGAGAACTGCAGGTTTGAATCCCGCTTCGGCCATCGCATTAGTCGTTTGTAGGCACTGAATCATACTTGAAAACTGCAATGTCACGCCCAAACTCGAACTAAGGGTCTTCAGCCTTCCGTGATGCTCCTACCAGCTGCGCAACCTAAAGAAAACGCGAGTCACCTACAAAATAGCATTGTGGACAAAGCATTAATTATTCTGAATAATGTGACAAATATAATTGAGTTTTGAAACTACGACCATCGTGGGATTTCCTGCGCAACAGACGGTTAAATTTACTAACACCTGAAGTGTTCTTGTAATGTTTAACGCCCGCTTTTATCGCAGGCGGTGGCACTGATGATACTTGGAATGAAGTTGGAGCACCGGTGGAATGTGGTGGCGGGGGAAACTGGAGAACCCGGAGGAAACCCGCCCCTGTGCCACGTTGTCCTGCACAGGTCCCACATGCGATCACCTGGGATCGAGGCGGCGCCGTGGCCGAGCGGTTAGCGCGCTCGCCTACCACCTAGGCGGCCCGGGTTCGATCCCAGGGACCCGCATGTGGTATTCGTGGTGGACGAAGCGGCGTCAGGGCGGGTTTTCTCCGGGTACTGCGGTTTCCCCCGCCATCTCATTCCACCTGAGCTCCATCTTCATGTATCATCAGTGTCACCGCCTGCGGTGCCGTAGTAGTAAAAGCGGGCGTTAAACACTACAACAACAACCTGGGATCGAACCCGGGCCGCTTTGGTGAGAGGGGAATGGCTTAACCACTCGGCCAATGCGCCGCTTACTCCTGAAGTTGATATCCTATATAGGAAAGGTCGAAAAGTGACTCGCCAGAAATTTGCATTCCCCTCACCATTCCCACTCCGAATAGCCGTGTTAACTAGCAAGACAGGCTCAGGCGGTAACGTCTGCTACCCGCATTTGGTCATCCCGGGTTCAAACCCCGTGGGTCTTTTAATTTGACTTGATTTTTCTTTCTTTTTTTTTCTTCGTGGTTTCCCTCAGCCGCCAAACTGATGGATTATTAATGCCACAACCAAAGTTTCGCCTTAGATCGAAAACAATAGCAAACAATGAAAATATAAGGTAATGGCGAATGTTCTGTCATCTATCCACAGATAACGACAACAGGTAGATTGTACGGCGCCCTAATGTCATCTGTTCTGCAGGTATAGTGGCCTGGCACTAAGGTCTCTGGGGACACGTGTCGAAGTTGCCATCTGCCTGTCACGTGTAGAAGCAGAAGTAGGTACGTTGCCTAGCACTAACGCCTCCGTGGAGGGGTGATGAAGCAAGATAATATGGATCAGGGATGAGACCTAGATGGCTAACTGACCGAAGCACTAGGTATCTCCTAAAAGATAGTCGCGATATGACCGCATATATAAAGCGGCGTAAAATAAATAGAACGAACAACAGCAGTGTTCTGTATGATATGTGCTGCGGGTAGTGTCATATAGCTGATGTTGGTAAGCTCAGTGAAGGAAGGTAATTTACTACTCCTCACCGAGCGGGATGGCCCTGGCGGCCCGCATTCGGGAGGTATCGGGTTCGATCCCCGTGGTCGACCTTCCTGACCCAAGGCTTTTTTTCGGAAGTTTCCCCGGGTCGTCAGGCGAATGTTGGAAAGGATTTCCCTATCCTACGAATTTCCTGTCCCTCCATTTGTTACATTAATAATTTCATTTCACCCTTCATCCCATTAGGTTTCTTTCAGGCTTCGAAGCATCGGCGAGCGTCGTGGCAGCAGCATGGCAGGCGGAACGAATGCGCTCTGGAAGTCTCGTCCTCCGGACTGGAAGGCGAGCCTATGGGTTTCCGTCCTCCCATGGGATGCTACAAGTCCGAGGGGGAGGGGAGCCGGTTTCCGAGTCCCATGCCCCCCTTGGGAGTACGAACCCGAAGGGGAGGGAGAGGAACCGGGCTGAGCCAACCTCCGCCAGAGTGCTTCTAACTGGACAAAATATAGGGACCCTGCCACCTACTCTGTCGTGGTAACGTTCCGGTCACCCTTAGGAACCAATCGCCTCATTCATCCTCCCGGGAGGGTACCCCCATCAGGGGCATAGGTACGACAGACCAACTTTCGGTCGATGTGCTAAGTCCTCATCCGCAAGTTGTCATAGTCAGTTATTTTTATTTATATATATATTTTTTTTTACCTTGTCGGTGGCCCACCAAGGAGTTGATGGGATCTGGGTATATTGTCTCCATAAGGAGACCCAGTTGGCATCAAAAGGCTGAATGTACCCCGGGCCAGACCTCCCAGCGAGGAAATGTCCCCACGCTGGTACTGAGGATCCAACCCGGGTCCTCCGCGCCAGAGACAGGTGCGCTACCACTGAGACGGTCTTACTAACTTATTAACTTTAAACATATTTCACAATAAATTGAACAAAGTTAATGCATTCTCGCTGTGGACTGGCAAACAAATCTTCCTCTGCATTTCCGAAATAACCAATCCAGTGTCATAGCTGGCAGTACCTATCACCAATGTAGTTACAAATTTTGATGTGTTACATTTACATGTGTTTCTCTAACCTCTATCGTTTATTAGTGTGTATACATACTACACTATTCTTATGAATGCTTATTTTTCTATCTACTTTATTTTAATCGAGATAAACCTTTGCAGAAACAGTTACACAACACATTTAGTTATATATGCAAAGGGAATAGCGATATTCAAAGGACCGAACGCTACATGCTGGCCTTAAAATCCCATACTCTTTTCGATCCAATCGCGAGAATCAGCTGAAAATCGATAAGACTTTAAAAGAACGACTGCGTCGTGCGTATTTCATTACCCCGCTATGATGCACAATGGGGCAAGGAACCTAAAAAGGTGTATTTAAATCCTTGGCGTTATATTTTGCACCCAATCTGTTACATAACAGCTATTGGCACTTTTTGTGACATTCGCAAGTTACTTAGCAACATAAACTACAGATCTTTGTATCAGATTCATCAGAATTGATGTCTTCATCTTCACTTTCAGGAATATCCTCTTCCGCTAGTACATTTGGAAGTTTAAGCATGCGAAGTGCTTCCAGTGGACGGTGTTCAACTCTCTTCCTTTTAATCTTTCTTTGTTTGCCATTACTGGATCACTACTGATCATTGACCAACAGCGAATGAAGCATATCTTCCTTGGTTTTAGATGTGCTGCACTTCCTTGAATGATGTTCTCTGCATGTTTTAATCTCTTTGTAACATGCCTCCTGTGCCTCCTCACTCAGTAAAATTGTCCTGTAAGTAATACCTCAGGCCCGTGTATGAGGCATTTGTACATGATTGGTAGCACGCTGTACCATGGACATAGTGAAGTAACATATCTGGCAGTATTTTGAACAAACAATGGAAATGTGTCTACGTTTATTTCAATAGCACTAGTCACAACTATCAACACACAATAAACTTTGGTTAGCTCTGTCTTCTTGGCTTTTAAGAATTCAAACTACTTTTCCATTTCTTTGCTCCCATCTTTTCATGATGCTAACACGCTTTTTTCTCGTCACAAACATTATGTGAGAACTTAAACCTACAACACAGAACGGAAAAGGTGAAATACAGTGACACTCTTGATGGATGCGCAACTGTGGCACAATGTGCGAATGGTGGCGACGTAATGTGTCCTACCACCGTCGTCCTTGACGTTTCAACTGATGTATGAGCACATACAGCATTGGTTGAGAGGGGCTGATGTTTGGAGTCTTTCTTGCTGCGGAATAGTTACTCTGACAGTAGTAATGAGCGTTGTAGCGAGGGAACAAGTAGATAACATGACATGCAGGCGACGAGTCCTCCATGCCAACTGGGAAAACGATTACTTTGTTATTGAGAATAATCAGAAAGTTAAATGCCTCATTTGTGCAAAACTATCACCTAATTCGTATTTCAGTGTAAAAAGAATTTCACACTCGATGCAGAAAAATGTGGACCTCAGGTGCTTCATTTATTATTGTTATTGTAGTTATTGTTGTTATTCTTGTTACTATTACTATTGTTGTTATTCTTGTTATTGTTATTCTTGTTATTATTATTCTTGTTATTATTATTATTATTATTATTATTATTATTATTATTATTATTATTATTATTATTATTATTATTATTATTATTATTATTATTATTGCCCTACTGTCCCAGTGACAAAAAACAGGAATATATTGTATAACCTGTTTGTATTCCTAGAAGTACCCAGAACTTTGAGATCACAGCAAATTTTCCATTTGTGATTCGAATAGCCAGTATATTTGAGCACTCTCATGTTATCGTAGGTTTCCTTTTACTGAACTGGTATGGAAGGTTTGTTGTAAGAAAACAGCTTTGAGATTGCTTTTTGAGGAATCTATAAATATGCGCCATTTTTCTGGATTATGAACCATACCAAATTCTTTAAGCAACCCATCTATGCCATTGCTATATACCAAAACGTCTGTCATTGAGCAAACAGTGGATAAACCAAGGTGTCGTTTACGAAATCATACACTGGCATTTGGTTGTAACAAGCTTTTTTCTTGAAGACGAGACCAAAGTAACTCTGCTTTTCTTTTCAAAAGATTTAGATCTCTTAAAAGATCGTTCAGTACCGTCTGTGATAATGGCTGTGATGGATGCCATGTAATCATGATCTTTGTGATCTGCTGTATTGTCACTATCGTTGTCTGCTTCATCTTCCAGTGTCCATTCCGCTGGTGGTTTTGGAACTGAGAGAGAATCAGAATGCAGAACTGGGCGCATGGCAGGTTCCAAATTTCGTTAAGGTACTGTGTATTTTGATTTACCTGAGGCAGGGCAAATGGCATGGATGGGTGAGTTCCGTGTAACCAGCGTCTTAAATAGCAGGAGCAACACGGGCAACAGTTCTGTGGTGCCAAACATCTTCATCTATCTTTGATTCAAAATACAACTCATTCGCCTTTCTGAGAAGCGGAGAAATGCGATACCTTTGGGATTTTGTTGTAAACTCACCACACATAACAGAAAAGATTAGGTGAATTAGTGCACTTCCTAGACATTGCTCAGCACTCGGACCTGCACTAACAATATTATTCACGTTACGATATTCACACACACACACACTACAGAAACACACACTGAATGATCTCACTATGTACTGACTAACGCAAATGTAACTGTACTTTGCATGCACCAACCTTCTGTAACTCCTTCTTCATGCAGTGGCGATACAATAACAAAATGTGTACCGCGACAGCAAAAATCATGCAGCTTTGCGTAAATAAAATTGCGTCTCCAGAGAAAAGTTTAGGTGATAGCAAAAAACAGTTTTCACTACCGTTATCAGCGCACTGAGCTACATAGGAATGACATATCTTTGTTCCGCGGCAAATTTCATTGTCGCACCATGTAATCCATAGATATAACTGCCAAAAATTAATATTCTTCTCCGGGGGCAGTGGTACCAAAACTATCACAGTCTCAATAGGTATGGGACCTGGCATTTATGACGGACTAGTGTGGTCCTTTTGATTCACTGAACATAGCTCTTCAAGGAAAATTTGAGAATATTGTTTCATTAACCGCAGCAAAAAATACATTTATAGAAAAGTTAAGGTGGGATTACCAATTATCTGTCGGAGATATGTGTAATTTCTGCTGTCTACAATCCTTAAGAATTATAAATCCATTTGGTGGCTATAGAAAAATTCTGCGGCATTTATCTGTTATATTTGAAACAAATCTTTCCGACCTAAGAAATATAAAAATCAATTTAGTTTATTTACAAACACCTTCCATTTTCATTCCTTATCTTTCAATTTGGAAAATGAATTGAAGCACTTGGAAGCCATAGGAGGAGGGAATAAGAAAAATGTATCATTTGATTTATACAAACAATTATTACCTGAAAATTTTCCCAAATTACACTGTTTTGCAGCCCATCTAATGACGATTTTTGGCTCAACATACCTATGTGAACATACCTTTTATAAAATTAATTTCGTAAAAAAAAAAAAAAAAAAAAAAAAAAATGATGTACGGCCTACATGAACTGACAAGCACACAGGTTCGTTACTTCGACTACATATATACCTAATTTTTATCCCATGACATTGAAAATTAATCCAGTCTAAATGCTTGCACACATCACAGAGCATTAAATAAAATGCTCTTCGAATACGAAATAAATAAGTAATGCATGATATGTTGACGATTTAGGGAACATGATGTCGCGCACTGAAGGTTTCATTACCTCACAGCAGTGGAAGCGTGGCGAACGAGATAGACAGGCTACGGCGTGAATCGGAGTAGCAACGATAGTCTGAAACATGATTAACATTATATACCATTATAAAACTGTATCTTTTGTACGAATTCAACGAGCAATTTTTGGCTGTTTACAATATGGATGTATTACACGATTGTAATTTTACTTCGCTGGGCCATGACTGGACTAGGGGAATCAGCTGATTCCAGTTCGCGCCGTACCTGTCTATCTCGTTAGCCATGAAGGGGACTGAAGCATTACCCTTCACGCACAAGTGCTCTAAGTGTTATAGTTGACCTAACCTTACACGACATTTTATAATAAAAAAGAGCAAATTCGAGCAACAACTGCAAATGGAATCGTAAATAACACCACTCAAACTTTCGAATTAAATAAAACTGAAGACTCGTCAGACTGAGAACATAAATGCCTTTATGTTTCAAGGAAAGTCAATAGTGTGCTTCATATTATATGCCACCATTTTCAGTTAATCATTATCTTAAATTGGTAGAAACATGACCACTAACTGAAGGTGAAGCTTTCATAGTTCACTTTATTGGTTGGTCACTCTGTTAACTAACTCACACAACACCAAACTAGAGTCAAAGTCAGAACAGTCAACTTGTTGCCACTCCGAGCTACAACGGTAGTAAAGCCGCGAGGGAGAGGTTGAAGGGGGAAAGAGTGATTTAACTAGAACAAAACAGTGGCAACTTAGTGAAGAGAGAGTTGGAAATTATATATAGTCACAACTATCCATAAAACACCTATCAAATTAAACGTTTTTGAAAGTTATATTCAATTTAGTCCCAATTGTTCTTCGATTTATGCACGTAAAAGTTACGGCAATTTTAAAACCCCATTTACTTGAAAAGATATATTTTATGTGAAATTGCCCGCCCTCAACCCAGAAGCTCTAAGCAGTTTAGTATAAATCGCTACTTTGTCAGGGTACATCTGAAGGAAGACTGCTTTATTCCTCATTTTAGGCGCGTACTTACTCGTAATCACAGTGGACCATTTAAGAGCACATTTACAATTTAACCCCAACCCGTGATGCGTTTCCTTTGGGCAACCTGTAACGTTCTCGCACGAACTGAACGTGAATTGTAACGACAACGCACAACTCCGGAATCCTATATCACATCTGTGTGAATCCATGGATGAAACACAATGCAAACAGCTGCACATACAGACACGCTATGTACCCGGAACATCCTCGGCCCAGGATGTGGAAATCTGCAAGTACCGCGGCGGTCATAAGGTTCGCAGTTTGACCCTCACATCTTTTTTACACAATTTTTCCCTTTGTTCTGGCTATTGCGCTTAAATTCCTGTGCAAGGGCAACATGTCACTATTTTTATCACTCAAAGAGCATTGTTGAGAAATCTTATGACTTCCACTCGAGATAGTAAAAAGCTGACAAGCAGGATGAAGTGGCATAGTACGTTGTGATTACTGAAATAAACACGCCTTGTAGGTGTGTTGTTTTGCCTTCGCTTTCTCAAATGTTATTTTATTAGCGTTTGTCTTCTGTTTGTTCTTTCTTATGGAATAGCTTTCTATGATCACGCCTAACAGATATTTTCTTTCACGTCACATTTTGCACTGTAGTGTACTTAACAAGAAAATGTGCTCATATTTAGACATATACTTTTAGTGCCTTTTTGCTTTTTCTGACAAAGTCCATAAAATTCTTTTTTTACTTTTCTTTTTTAAAGGATTGATTCTTAAAAAGAACTCTTTGTGTAGTTGCAGTGTGTAGTTGAAAGAGTGAAGTTTAGAGCTTAAATTCTTAGCATTCTTAGCATTCTTAGCCAAGAAAAATATTTTAAGAACTAAACCATCGCATTAGTTAACTCCTAAGAAATAACTAGTGTAGTTTAATGTCCCTGTTCGTAATATTTTGTTGTGAGATGGAAAGCAGGATTTAAAGCATTTCAGATGAAAAAAGCTGTTTTGTACACGCACGTGTATCTGTCTGGGAACATAATAATCCAAAACAAAAACGAAACGTCGGATAAATATTAAACGTGGTATTTAAGTTCAATATCTTCCAAAGATGCGACACACAGACTTAACAACACAATCCTTCTACTGCAAACTACACTTTACATGGAATCTCTTCATTATTTCTCATTTTCTGGAAAATGATTAATTATTTTGATTAAAATGAGTAATTTATTTACAGCAACTTTTCTGTGGCATCAGCAATTTCGAGACATCCGTTGCAATTAGCTTTTCAAGATTTTGTCATTTTTTTTGAAATTCTGTCAACATTCTTTGGCTCTTGAGATATGGATAGAGTATGCAAAAGTCAAATCCAACGTATAGCGATCCGCTTTTGAACATTTCAATATCGATTCAGTTCCCTGTATTCACTTGTACACTCACTTCCATTTATCCCGTCCTCGCAGTTTTGGGAGGCATTCTACTGGCTTTCACAGATGGAATATGTGTGTGTATTTGTTTACCTTTCCGCGCAAGCGGTGGCGTGATGTTTTACGTGCACAGTTCTAGACTATTCACATATGAATATAAACGTCGAGCAATGTCTTCAAATGAAAAGTTGGCTTCTCATATATGCACAATTCTTCCCCGATTCACCTCCGCAATTTTAGCATACATCGCGTCAGCTACAGTTAAAGAACACTGGGATTCAGTAATGGCTCTTAAGTACATAAACCTTTTGGGTGTTCATAAGTTTAGTCAGATTGCCCTGTAAATGTGAAATAGCATCTGCTGTATACTAGTTGTGATTATGAAACTGTTACAATCGCAGCCGTTGCCGCCGCCGCCGCCACCGCCACCGCCACCGCCACCGCCATCGCCACCGCCACCACGATGATGATGATGATGATGATGATGATGATGATGATGATGAGTTCCGTTCGATATTGCAGTAACGGAATGCCGCCCACAAAAACCTCTCAGTCAGCTTTCCTACGCAAACGTGTGAACGAGTTTGGAAAAAATATTTTTAGTAAAGATGGTAGTGTTATTTTGTTTGGTGTGTGAAAAGAGTGTTTCTGCGAAGAAAAAAAATGTGACATTGTGCAGCACATTAAAACAACGCGGCACAAAGAGAGGTTTAGGAATAAATTTAAGTTAAACCAGCAACTGATTAAAGGCAATCTTGGTGAAGAATCGAGTTCTAGTGATATATTTTCCAAAGACTTATGTTTCGCATTAGTGGGTTCAGATGTATTAATTGTATAATGTATACAATGTTGTATATAATGTTGCATAAATTGAATAATGCGCAGCTTCGTATATTTTTAGAGAAATACACAAGTAAAAGGGTGCCGGATGAATCTACATTGCGCAAAAACTAAATGCCACAGTGTTTTCAAGAAGTGATTGGAAATATTCGGAATACACTGAAGCATGAAAACATGGCATTCTATTGATGAAACCACATATGCACCGGGATAGTGCTGTAGTTGGTGCTATGAAAGCAGGTAGCAGATAATTTCTTCTGAATATACAAATACTCGAACAAGTAAATCATGCAACTATTGCCAGATTTTTCAATGACTCGTTATCTTTCTTCTGGCCAGAAGGGATACGGTATGACAATGTATTGCTATTTGTCAGTGATACTGCCCCATATATTGTTAAAGCGGGAGTTGGATTAAAAGTCCTTTACCCTAAATTAATTCACCTGACGTGCCTTGCTCGTGGTTTACATCGTGTCGCTGAAATTGTTAGAAGCCAGTATAAAGACGTGGATATTCTTGTTTCTAGCGTGAAGAAAGTGTTCGGAAAGTCGCCGATTAGAATTCAAAAGTTCCGTGAACTACTTCCAAATTTATCTTTGCCTCCTCAGCCAGTTTTGACTCGGTGGGGAACGTGGTTAGAGGCTGTATAATATTATGCAGGACATTTCAGGAAGTGAAAACTGTGTTGAATTCCGTAAATGCAGATGATGTAGTCAGTTTTGCCACAGCACAAGAATGTTTTGTTAAAAACGGCATACAAGAAAAGATACAGTACATCCATAATCATTTCTAATACCTTAAATTTTAAAGCAGTTGGAACCTCGAAATAAACCCTTGGAGCATTCACTTTCTATGATTCACGAAGTTTCAATAACATTCGCAACACGGGGTTGCAAAAATTGCGTTTGATAAACTCAATCAGGTGCTACAGAAAAATTCCGGTTACAAAACAGTGTGTCAAATTTCTAAAAGGCTTTCTGGCAAAGAAACACACATTGAAGTGCAATTCACCTAAGAAGAACTGTGGTGCTTTTCTCATGCACCTGTGACATCATGCGACGTGGAAAGAACATTTTCACTGATAGACGCAGGAGTTTTAAACAGGAAAATCTCAGGATGACCTTCCTTGTGTATTGTAACAGCCTTAAGGAAAGCGTTCTGCGAAACTGTTTATTATCATATTTGCATGCATTCGATTTTGCTTTTTTTGGTGCTTATTTTCCTCATTTTTCGTGCTTATTTGCTTGCTTATTTTACTATTTTATTTTGCTTACAAATCCGGGTTTAGATCATGATAACTATACGCCAATGAGATATGAAGGTTACTTCTGTAGCTGCTAATATTTAGGCTGGCCTAAACTTTATGATTCGTGTAAAAAATAGCAGAGCACCTCTGTTACGACGTCTTCTAACATTAAGGAAATTTAATGAAAATAATCTTTCAGAGTAGAAAGGTAGCGTCCCTAAAAGGTCAAGTAGTCGCCTTACGGTTGGGGGAGTCGGCGTGCTGACCCCCGCCTCCCCCAACCTGCACTCCTTCGTGGCCTTGGCTGCGGCTGGAGGACGCAGCGGCCGGGCGACGAGGGTAACCTCTGCATAGGGGAGACGCCCTAGGGATTATTATTAATTTTTCAGAGCGTGATGATTTAAAACCTAAATGAAGATATGAAACAAACATTTTCTGTGTGTAAATAAAGTCAAAGCGACTATTAGTGCTCCTCGTTCACAGGACGTTAAAAAACAAAACTTTGAGCAGTGATAATCATTTTATTTGTACAGAAGACCAAAAACAAACGAGATTCTTACATTAAAAGCACTTTTAAGTGCTAGAAATATTAAATAAAATAATTTTTTCAAAACTGATCCTTTTCAAAAGCCTTCTTGAAGATAGGTAACGTCTTAAAGACGTTCCTGCTCTTGAAGAAAAGCGTATATTCTGAGTAGGTAATAAATATAAATTAATTATTGATACCTATTAGCTATTTCATTATCATTTGTCTGTCATTCATAAAAATAAACTAAACGAACTTTAACTTCACACTGAACACTGCGATACTCATGCTTGTTATACAAACAACACAAAACGATTTTTAAACCATTTCTATAGGTGCTAACGAACTTTCCGCCTTACAGTGAAATTAGCTGCCAAGCTTAATATCATATGATACAGCGCGAATGCCCAAGTGAAGAATAGCTGAAAGCACTGCGTCACTGACCGTGGAATTCAGAACTTCTAGCTGCCGGGAGGTACGATCTCCGCCTTAGGTATGTTTATTTTCTGAAATACGAAATTAACAAATGTGTTTAATTCTCTACAGCTTTTTATGAGGAACGGAGAATCGGATGAAGGCACACTGCTAGAAATTGACTTAGTGGGGAACTGGCAACATTGCAAATTGCTTGGAAATAAACGATATGGCAACCTTGGAAGGTGCAAAGGTTGCTTCTGCTGAAGTAATCTACAACTGCAATCTGTTCTGTTTAATGTATTACTAATTACATCATTCACTGGCATTCAGATCTTGTAACAATGGATTTTTATGACCATTAAAACCACATTTTACATTAAAACACGCTTATGTATTTTAATATGGTAATTGTCTAAGAAATTTATAGAGATCCTTTTGAATGTGAATATTTAAAGGGAAGTATTAATTTCGGGAGGCATGATTGACAGTTGAGGTAGGCGTGTTCCCTGCTTTATTTTCAGCAATTGCAATTAATATAAATCACTCAGTTTTAAAATTGCAATTGTGCTGCAGCATTCATAAGATGGCGGGTAAAGTTATAACGCTATGCGGAATAAAAGTATCCAAACAAATAGATTTCATTAGTTTGTATGATTTTATTTCGCACGGGTTATGTAAATAATGAAGTTCCCGTTAAGGGGGGGGGGGGTGAAAGGAAATACAAAACAAGTTAAATGGGATTCGCACTAATGTTAGGCCACCACTCTTGATTTGAACAAACACGCCGTAGCCAGTTTCGCTATAGCGAACACAGGAATTTAGTCTAACTGATTAAACTCACACCTTTAAGTCTAACATCCAACACTGGAATCATTTTAGTTGTAGTCCAACTTAATAAAACACCATAAGAATATGTTTTCTGCAGGTGCACTGAAGTTAAATTTGCAATGTTCACCCGTTAATGTAGAAGGATTACTAAATACTGCTTTTGAAAACTGCGAGGTGAGCTACGAGGTGACATTGCTGCCATGTCCTCTGAACAGCAAGGGAAACATATGACTAACTTAATTCTCATACCATCTATCCAAGTACGCCTGAGAATTAGATGACCCTTCGCGCAGGTCTCACTGAAGTTGGCTATTTTCTTTTGTGAAAGATAGTACATAATTAAATATGGCGTATTAGGGCATGAATGAAGTACTGTGTAAATTAAATTCTAGTTGGAACTATAGGAAGTATACAGAAATCTGAAGTTTCCGCGCTTCTATATGTTACCTATATCTACTGCAGCAACTAACTTCTGCCTTAATGTGCTACAACCTAGTGGCATTGACGTAAAATTGTAGTGATAGTACGGGAACAGTGCGGAAGGAGCTTCGAATGCTAGTGCACTTCTTCAAGTGTGCACAACCCGTACGTATGTGGACCCGCAAGCTCATTAGGTCATACCAGTTGTCCATACGCAGAAGCTGTAGAAAATGTGCACAAGCAAAAATGTGCTATTAACCCTGTTGCCACGTCTCATCGATTTCAGGGGAGTTGCGCGGTAGATTTAAATGAAGTAGATTTTGAATTACCGCATACACGTTATGCTTAACAGCGTTTGTAGAAAATATAACTAAAAAGTCTGAGAGGTGTCAAAATTTGGGCGTTCGCGTGCTCTTGTACAGCAGCCGCCACTGCTGGGACTGAATTTTCTAACTTTTCCAGCACTGCTCTAGCGGAATCGGACTGGATACGCTGACCGCAAAGGCTGTCTCTATACTCTGTACTGTTTGATTAAACAAGTTATTGTTGCTGAGAAGTGCGAAACACCTTAATCTATAAATTAAAGTTTCTGGAGAGATAAATACGTATAACAAATATAGGAACATGTGAACTGCAAATCTTATAAAGGCATCATTTTGAAAACCACTAATCGGGACATTATTATTACAAATTGCGATAGTTTTTCGCATATACGGCGTATGACTTTGTACTTTACGAAAGTGCGTTCCTCAGAAAAAGCACACTAGGATGGCGGTTTTTCTTTTCAAATCATTCGACCTGATACACCTTACGGCACTGAGTACTGACATCGTAGTTGGAAGAAGACTTAACGGAAGGGGATTGTGACATCGCGCACAAACTGGAAATACACAAATGGACTATCCATTACACGTGGATTAAGGCTGACTTAGAGATCGTCGGTGATGAAAACACGGCTCTTCGGGCCAAACATGCTGTAAGAAACAGGTATTTGCCAATAGCTAGAACGAGAACATTTAAGAAGCCTGGAAACACAAATGGACCATCCATTACACCTGAATTAAGACACACTTTGGGATCGTTGTTGATGAAGATGTGACTCCCTGCTCAAACAAGTTTCAAGAGAAGGGATTTACCAATGGATTGGAACAGAGCAGATAAAACTAGAAACAGAAATGGAGCGTCCGTTACACCTGGATTACGGTTCACGTAGGGATCGTCGTTGATGAAAACGCGCTCCAGTGGTGCTAACTCTTAGAGATGAAAAGTGGCTAAAAGCGACCGCCAGAAAGGCCAGAAATAGCTAAATATGGAGCAGCTTATAAACAGTCAATTTATTGAGTAAATCAAGTTTTACATTCATGAGAGAGATGACAAGAGATTTCCCAACTTTGTAAAACTGCTTTTCCAAAGGATTTCTTTAATTCAGGAAGTGTTTCTACATTATCTCAAACTACTCAAGAACAGTAAAGGTTATATGCTAGAAAAAAACATTTAAAGAGAAAAGATACGAAGGAATTGAGCGTTAACCAGCCATACAAAAATTATGAAACATGCCACAAATAAGTATGCATCCGTCTAAACTCTCAACTTGTAGCTTGCAAACACCTATGGGCTGCAACTCGTAGAATTTCTTTACTTTAAACCTAGCTGATCCACTCCTCTACGTAGACACCAAAGTGTGAACTTTTGGAAGCGAAAAATTGTGATTCGAATTGTTTGGCTCATTGATCCCTTTTTCATTACAAATATTTAATAAAATTCTATTTTATATTTTGGTGATTTCAATTTAACAGACAATGAAAATAAAACTGATTAGAAATAACTGAATGTTTTGAAAATGCTCAATAATTATGTAAAATGGCTGGAAATGCCTTTAATGGACTTTTTTGCAAACTAATGGCTGTCTTCCCAAAAAGGTTAAATTTAGCCATTAAATGAATAAGTTGGCATCACTAATGTAACCGTTGGGTATAACAACCTCCAAGAGATAAAATTTAGAGTTAAGAGGTGACGGACGAGAAAACTAGATACAGAAATGGATGATCCATTACACCTGGATTAAAGATCACGTCAGTCAGCAAGAGTAGTTGGCTGATATAAAAATATGTTGGTCCAAATTGATATTTGGGTCCATTTTGTAGTTCAGAACAATCGATCTTGTGCATGGAGGGAAGGTGGTATAAGAATTCGGGCAACGTGAGAGAGAGAGAGAGAGAGAGAGAGAGAGAGAGAGAGAGAGAGAGAGAGAGAGAGAGAGCAATAGCAATGAATAGTGCACGCTTGAAGATTGCCCTAAATAGTTGAATGTATGTTACTGTGCATAAGAAAATATAAAAGTTACTGTGGAAGATGCTGAAAATGAAGCATTACTTATTGCTGAATGAACAACCTGCCTGTCTGCTGCATTTCATATTCCTGTTCTAATCCATGTTGCAGTTGCTACACAGCTGATTTAGTTTTGGGTACTAATGTCAGGGCACCCTACTACTAATGAAACTCATGACTAGGCCAATGGCAACGGAGCATAAATGCAAGCAGAATATGAAAAACTTGTTTGCAAAGGCTAGTCATGGAAAGACGTAGGTCTAACATAGTAGCATTTTGACCATTGATACACGGAAGCAACTTGATGTCATTAGAAAAATGCTTGCCTTTGATAAAGTTGGCTTATCAGGATGACACTCTCAACTACACTGCAAGGTTTGAAGATTTATAATTGTGCTTAATGAAGGAGCACTGATAAAGTCCATGTAGAATCTCAATGCGTTTAGTAAACCGTAAAAAGCGCATAGATAATTGTGGATGCGATAGCAGCAGGTTGTCCGCTATCGAACTACTTTTGCTGAGGTACCTGTCCATTATCACTGAACTAATGCTATCGCCCCGCTCATTAGTTTGGAATGTGCCAACCGGTTTCTGTGTGTGACTATGCCGTAGAACTTGGAATATATAATTTTATTCCTCTGAAATTCTTCCTTTCACAGTTACAGGCTTCAAACAGAATGCATTCGGATACCACTTTAAACAAATTGTAACGTGTTGCATTTATGACTTTTTTTTTTTTTGTTTTTACAAAACATTGCTCTATCTCCCCCCCCCCCCCCCCCCCCATCTTTCTATTGGGTATACGAGGGGTTTAGAATGCCATGTTCTAAAAAGGACTAAAAAGGAATGAAATTTGTTTATAGTTGACAGCTACTTTCTAATGTTTTGCAACATGATTGCCATGTAGCTTGTTCCACTTGCTCTAATAGTTTATTAATTATTGCCATTGCAAGATTTCGTATTTGTCAAAAATATATTTGACTAGAGAACATGTCAGGTCTATGATTTTTTACGATTTTAAATCGTCATTACCGCCTAAACAATATGATGATCGGCTTAGAAACGCGTTTGGTGAAGAAGCCCTATTTAAGGCAACAATTTCTAATTCGTGCTACGAATTCAAGAGAGAGAAAATTTTTCTCAGTGATGAATTTCGTGAAGGAATTGCTATTACTGATGAAAATATTGCCGCTGTTCCAGCAATGCTTGAAGATCATGGACATCTTATGAATTTATTTGGGCAACAGTGGGCATTGGTATACGTCAACTCGAGACACTGCATCAACAGCTAGATGTGAGAAAGCTTTATCACTCCAACTTCATACAAATTTTTGGTAAAAACGCCCAAAACGAAACATAATTTTGCACTATGACAACGTATCGTCGCGTACAGCAAAACTAGCAACAGAGTATCTGGATGCCTCAAAGGTCAGCTGCATGCACCCTCCACCATACACACGAAGAGTGGTCAGCTCTCCACGGTAATAAGCTTACACAGGTGAAAGAACTTCCGTCCGATAAACTGGGTAACTTCTCGCATATCTCGTCGCCAGGAAATTAACTTGGCTCGGTTGCGAATTGGCCACTGCAATTTCTCACATGGTTACCTATTTAAATGGGACCTTGCCCCTCTATGTCCGCTGTGTGGCAACCTTTTGTCAGTCCGTCACGTGCTGCTAGTGTTCCTTTCTAGCGTACCTTCGAGACTCTCTCCAGCTGCCTGTCAGACTTGCAGAGGCCTTAGCGGACGACGAAACAGCGGTTGATAGAGTTCTTACATTTTAGCGCAGTGCAGCATGAAATTGAGGATTTGAAATTTTAGATACCCAATTTTTATACTCTTTTGACATATTTATAACTTTATTTCAATTTTGGCTTTTGCCACTGATTTGTATATTTATGTATTTTCCTTTTTAGTAGTAATTTTATTTTTTTCATTGAAGTTTATATCTGGCCCATCATACAGCCAGGTTCTAGGTCAAAAAGCTTGTCATTTCTTTTTGCTTCCAAAAATTAAAGATAAAATGCATGGAATTACTTTTTCGTCATCAAATGAAACAGTGGAACATTAGGTATAAAAAGCCTGTTCGTGATATGCTTCAGAAAGTGTGTCATCTTTGCTTTAAGGACTGGTTTCATCGAAAGTAAAAATGTATTGATGTTGAAGGGTAATATTTTGAAAAACAAAATACTTATTTAAATCATTTAAAACTAATCCTTGTTTGATTTTCTAAACATGTTCAGTGTTGTCCTCGTAACGGCACTGTAGGTGAAACGGCAGTCAGATTTTTAAAAAGCGTGTCGCTATACGCTTAAAATTCCACACCCTTCCCATGGCCACGAGAAAATTACACATAATATAACACTTATTACTAGCAAAGAGTAGAAGTATCAACATTTCAAACTATTAACAAAGAATATCTCAGAAATGTTTAATGGCATAAAAACTTTATTTAACAGTGTACTTGAAAGACATCTACATTTATTATGCGGTAAGGTTTTGTTTATTGCTTAAGTTTACCAGTTATACAAGCCATTAAAAATGAACATTCAGACTATTCTCGAAAAAAATTCAAAATATTATACGTTTTATTTGTCATGTAAATATTTTAAACATATTGCATTTTAACCAAGCACGCTAGTTATTTTTGAGAAAATAAAAAATAACGAAAATTTTCTCATGTAGTTTGGGGCGGGACAATTTTCTTGAAATATTTCTCTTAGTGCCAAATCCTTGGAAGACGCCGAATTTAAATATGGTATTTAACCGATTTCACAGACACATGCACACCCATACTTTTTATTATTCAGGGAGAATCAAAATGTGTATTTCTGGTGAAACCTCGGTATTGAATTTTTGGATGGAATGCAATACTTCTTCTATGTTTTTATAAGTTAGAGAAAGTAAACAAAAGTTACCCCCATATTAATTGAGACAAAATTCTCATTTCGAACATACACCAAGGGTAAACCTCAATATAACTTAACGTGCTAGGACCGTTTATAACATTGTTCATTTATGGGCTTTATAATATTTGTAAAAAATTTCCGATTTTTCAGGAATTCATGTGCTGTATTTTCGAAAGAAATATAGGTACTTACACTTAGTACAGTGGATTTCTATCTTTCCTTCTTTCTTTTTTGTGTAATACCTCGATATTCCATCGAAATATTAAAGTGGTGAAGAAATAAATTCCTGAACAATTGACGTTTCTGCTAATACTTCGTTAAAGTTTCGATTTTCAAGATTTCATGAAAATATTTCTTAATTTAAATTGTATATCGATGATCTTTTAACATATTACTCAAAAAATATGGCATGCTTCTCACAAGGGTTGTTGCAACGAGCTCAGATTGAAACATACCTTTAAATTTCGCACACTGGCACATGTACGTATAAATAACATACATTTCGCACACATATATAACAATGCGAAACCTTACCTGCTAAGAAAAAGGGGAAGACACCTAATTTATTTGGAATGTATTGAGTGCTTATGAGTATCTGTTGAGTACCCCTCAAACCTTCCGGCAAACTGATATTGTACTCCAACTACCTTCCTGTTCGGCAATGCCCCATGACCCGTATGCAAACACTGTGGCTACCGCAAAATTTAATGGTGGGTGGCTCAATACAAAATCCAGTCAAGGACGTGCCACACTTTGCACTGTTGTATAGTTTAAACACGCTGCAAAATCACGCTGCAAAGCCGGTGATACAAATATTTGCATCCACAAAATGTATTTGTACGACAGCAAACAGAATAGTAATAGTCCGCTATCAGCCGCCGTTAAATTTCCCATCTACCATGACAGTGTTTGGTACACAGTTTATCTTCCCAGTCTCTCAACAGTTGGGAAGTAAAGAATATTTAATGCACAGTTTACTCAGTGGAAATGTAACACAGATGCCTACGGTCAATACAGTGAACGAAACGCAAGTGTATTCTGCATCATGCGCGTCGAACTAATGCATCTGATTCGCAGTCATTTAGCTCATTTCTGGTTTTTATGAGCCAGAAAAAACTGTTTGGTGTCAGGAACTTCAGTGGTCTCTCTGATATGTAGTTTGTAGCAAACCATGAATATTATATCATATTGTGAAATCTTGGGAATAAAAAGTGAAAATAGACGAACGATTGTAGCTAAGAAGTTCAAGATGTATGTCATCACTAGCCGATAACATTTCAGATAAGCTGTGGTATAAATTATCCCACTGGCGGAAAAATAATTCTTTTTTTAATTTGTTTATTTAATGTCGCTTTAACTTTCATGTCATATCGCGACAGTTTTACAGTATTTACATTGTGTTACAGTTTGTATCAAATGTGTTTACAGAGTTCCGCAACGTTACAAAACTACAAAATTGTTTTACAATGTACATGATTTCCAAGTGCTTCTGTTATATTATTGGGAACATTGGCTTCTATTCGCTGCTGTTGGCATTTCTTGCATTCTTCTATGATGTGCTTGACAGTGACGATGTCGTTGCAGGTGCTGCAAACAGGAGGTGAAGTTTTGCTGAGTAAGTAGCTGTGGGTAAGTTTAGTGTGTCCAATACGGAGACGGCTAATGAGAACTTGCTGTTGGTGCCTAAGTTTTGTTACTGGATATGGTTCTCTGTATTTTGATTTAATTTCTTGGAGTTTGCTGGTGGAGGTCTCTATCCACCTGGAGTGCCAGTTGAGATGTGATGTTTTCTTAAGATACATTATAACGTCGGTATATGGAGAACCGATGTCTGCCTCTTGTATTGGAAGACGAGTTGCTTCTTTTGCTGCAATGTCAGCTTGTTCGTTTCCGGGAATGCCTTGATGCGATGGGATCCAGATTAAGGTAACCCTTTTTGATTGCACCAGTGTTTGGGTGTATTGGCTTTGAATCTCTTGTATTATTGGGTTTTATTGTTTAGGTTTTGTAGGGCCATTATGGAAGTTTGTGAATCAATTAGAATTAGAAAATGAGAGTCAATTTCGTTATTTTTAATATCTTCAAATGCTCGTTTGATAGCATAGAGTTCAGAGGAGAAGACTGTATAAAACTTAGGTAAGGTATACAACATTGTGTGTGTGTGATCGACTACTGCACAGGCACAGGCAGCTTCATTTTTGGAGCCGTCAGTGTAAATATGTATTTGGTCTGGGTATTTAGCGCATATTTCCTTGAAGAGTTGTTGATACGCAGGTCTGGAAGTTTAGGATAGTTATTTTTAAATTCATTATTGACTAGCGGAGTTCTGATCCTCCATTGTGGAATATCGGTTGGCATTGTTTTAGGTGATATTTTCGGGAGGGAAATATTGTTTTCGTTGAGATATTGCTTCACCCGTAGGGAAAAGGATACTGTGTGGCTTGATGGTAACAGCTTTTGTTTCAGACGATATTTTGAGAATGCAGATGTATAAGTTCTTGAATTTGGAGTTGCGGCTGTCTTTAGAGCATAGGTTATGCTTAGCTGTTTCCTTCGAATTTGTAATGGGAGTTCATTGGCCTCTATTTGTAAGATGTTGGTGGGGTCAGTTCTGCAAGCTTCCAAAATTATTCACGAAGTAGAATTTTGTATTGTATCTAGCATTCTACGTGCTGTTGGTTTTGATGAATTATAGCCAATAGCTCCATAATCCAATTAAGTACTTATGATAGACCTGTAGGTACACATTAGGACATGATAATCTGCTCCCCGGTTGTTTGCAGACAATATTTTAAGAATGTTATTTCTACGGAAGCAGTCATCTTTCAGAATCTTAAGCTGGGGTAACCATGTCAGCTTTTGGTCAAATATTAATCCTAAAAATGTGATCGTGTTTACGTTTGGTATTACGTTTCGATCTATGAAGAGCGTGACGGGAGTATATGTTATTTTCTTTCTTGAGAACATTATACATTTGCATATCGTTGATGAAAGTTTAAATCCGGTTTGTTTTCACTAGACAACAGCTTTATCAACTGTATATTGCAAAATTTCCTTCGTTGTGGTTGGGTTTTTGCCTCTACAGTAGATTAGGATATCATCAACGAAAAGAGATGCTTTAAATGGGAGTCTTATTTTGGAAGTTATGTTGTTTATAGCTATCGGGAAGAATGTTACGCTGATTATTGATCCTTGTGGAATCCCATTTTCATGGGAAATTCTTTCGATGTGGCATTTGTTGTCCTTACTTGGATTATTCGATTTTTTTTTTTTAAATTGGATAAATTCCAGCATATTTCCTCTGATGTTTTCAACTAGGGTTTTTAGGACGTGGTCATGCCAAACCATGTCATACGCTTTATGTAGGCCAAGGCTCACTGCTATGACATGTTTATTTAGGAATGCTTCTTGGATTTCAGTTTCTAAAGTTATAAGACTGTCATTTGTAGAATGGTGATCTCGAAATCAGTTTTGTTCTGGTGTGAAGAAAGATATTTTTTCCAGATAACATCTTAACCATCTGTCTTTGATTTTTTTCTACACTCTGCGCATTGTGCAAGTGAGCGCAATTGATCTGTAGTTTGTTGGGAATCATGCATCCTTGTTTGGTTTAGCAATTGGGATTATGATGGCTTTGCGCCATTGGTTGGGGCGTTCATTTTTTTCCCAGATGAGATTAAAAACGTCAAGTAGGTAGGTCATTCCTTCTGTGGGCAGTTGTTTAAGAACTCGTAGGGGAAGTTGTCAGGTCCCGGGCTACTCGTACTGCTACTACTTATTGCCAGGTTGAGTTCGTCTATAGTTAGCTTTTCGTTGAAGCATTCAACGTTTTGGCTAGTGGCATTACTTGTATCTATGGCAGAGGAGTTTTTAAGGTTCAGGAAATCTTCTTTATAACTGGAATCACGAAAAAGTTTCAGCGAGGTAGTTAGCAATATCTTGTGGATTTTCCACGTAAGAATTGGTGTCAGTTTTTAAGAGTGAAGATATAAAAGATGTCGGTTTATTCATACGTATCTGTTGTATTTTCTTCCAAATTATATGTTGTGGTGTTTGGTGAGAGATAGAGGACAAGAAGGACAGCCACGACGTCCTTTTGCTTTCTTTTGTAGTTTTTTCTTGCTAGGGCTTTGCATTTTTGATATTTATTTTTTCTGTGGTTGGATTACGTGTGTATTTGTAGAAAACGTTGTTTTTATTTTTAATTGCCAATTTCATTCCACCACGGTGATGTTTTCATGTTAGGTTAAATACTGTATTTAGGGACACTCATTTCTGCAGAGTTAAGGATTACCTTTGTAAATTGATTTATTATGGTATCAATTGCGCAAGCGTGGAATACTTTCTCAGGTATAAGCTTGGGTATGTTTTTAGCATATTCCGATTTGTATTTTGTCCAGTTTCCCTTTTGAGAGTTCCATGTGTTTATCGCCAAATTGTTTTGGTGCGTCGTTTCTTTTTTCAGTAACATTGGGAAATGGTCACTTCCTAGTAGGCAAGCAATTACACGACAGTGCTACATCTGGCGTGCTAAGGCAGAGGTCTGTATTACTAAAAGAGTTATGTCTGACACTGTAGTGTGTGGGTTTATTGGTATTTAATATCATTAGTTCTGTGCTATTTATTAATGATTCCACTATTTTTCCTCTTTGGTTAGTGTAGGTACTTCCCTGTGTTATGTTGCGAGAGTTAAAGTCACCTACAAGAGGGAAAGGTTTTGGTATTTGATCTATCAGTGTGTATAAGTCAGATACACAAATATATTGACTGTTAGACAAGTATATGTTACATATACATAGGGACTGTGCGTTTAGTAGCTGTATTGCAGCGGTTTCAAAGTGTGTATTTAGTTGTATTTTTTGAACGGTATGTTTTTTCGTACACTTGCTATATTTGCGTTTGTACGATTTTTATGGTGAGAAGTGTATCCTTTAATATTTGCGACATACTCGTTTTTAAAATTCGTTTCTTGCAGACACATTATATCTGGTTGCTGTGAGACGATTAGGTGTGTTAGATATTCATGCTGGGTCCAAAAGCTGTTCAACTTCCACTGAAGTAGCGCCTTAGAGTATGTTATACGACGTACGGTTTTAGAAGGCACATGAGCTGAACCAATGCGTGCACACGGCGGCTGCACTGCTGCCAAGTGATGCGCCAGAGAGCGAAAGTTACGAGGAGGGAACGAAGAAAGAAACATTTGTCGTGTCACAAATTTTCAGAACGTACACTTCGCTGCAAAGGATAATCGTGATAACATTATAAACTGTAAGACTCAATATTAACGTACTTATTTACACGCACTTCCTCAGATGCCAATTCCTTAAAAACTGTACAATTTAAAAATAATATTTCACTAAACACAATGTAAACATGTGAATTTTCTGCGTATTGTCACAGTTACACAAAGCACAATTTGCGTTACGGATTGGTCTTGAACCGAACTAAAGAATTCGCGCGCGACTGCAGTGATCCGTGGTCAGTTAATTTATCAACTAAATATACGAAGTTCCTAACGACACTCCGTAACTGCTTAATGAAAAGGAATAAAACGCACAGGCAATTCTTGCCGCATACACCACGGTATATTAGAATGTCGAATTTCCAGTAATAATTTTGGGCGCATGAAAAAGAGAAATCTCTGTTGCTCACGCTTGTGCTGTGCTTTCCGAACCAGGCAACGCTGCACGACTATGATAGGACAGTCACTCTAGGCGAGCCCTCTCGAGCTCCACCTCATGTGCCTTCTAATACCGTACGCCTTACACTTTGTGGTTTGTTATTTCTGTAGTGGTATCTCTTATGTTTACGTTCCTTAGGTTTGTGACTGTCAGTCGTTCTAGCGTGTCTTTATGGTTAAAATTCTTTAGGTGGCGTTGTTGGCTGCTGTTAGCAGCCATCCGTTTGTTTTAACCTATTCTGTTCTAAGGTTATGTGATCTTATAAACGTTTAATAATTAATTTAGCGGCTTTTGTTTGCTATTTAACAAATTATAGCGTAAACTCGAAGAACATATTAAACTTGAACTGTTTGGTTTAAGCGATCTCAGCGCCACACTAAAAAATAATTTGTCCAACTGCTGAAGGGCAGGAATTCCGGCAGGAGTCTGGAAAAGTTCGATTGCTTTGTCAGGAAGGATATTTGTAAACAGGATCATTGTAGGCAGTTAAGAATGTAATATCAGGGCAAACTTATTTCCCATGTATGAAAAAGGTTTCTTCCTGCCATTCTTTTAGGTCCTTTTTCCCTGGTTTTGAAGCTATCGCAATTTGTCTTCAGCCTTAAACATACTTTTTGTAACTTTCCTATTAGTTCTGAGAAGAACAATGAATAATTTAGGAAACACAACTCCTTCCATACTTGCGGTAGGCATGATTACGTAGGAAAGGTTGAGAGTGCAAATAGATTGCGCCATTCTTTCCGTATGTTATTTCCCAACAAAGGATAACGTGCGTCTTGTTCTCATTCCTTTTTCAAGAACGCTCTGGTCTCTGCTGTCAATATTAGAGGGTGAATACTCAATAAGTTCACCTTTTGTTAAATTTAAGAAGTTATCGACCCATTTCGGCAGCTGAACCACATCTTTACCATAGGATAGGGAAGCGCTCTGATTTTCCTGCTTTTGATTCTGTTTTGAAATTATGAATCCATTACCTAGAATGGTCCACATTGTCGTTCGATTTGGTTCAATGTAGCTCATGATTTGTTACCTACGAAGGAACGCCTTCATGGTTTCTGTATGTTAGACCGGATGCCTGTATTTATTGCTTAGAGACAGATGCCGTGTTCCACCGTTGGGTTTCCTGCACTACTGTGGCTCTGATATGTGACAAACTATAGGCCATTCTCGTTGAGACTGATCCCAATGTACGCTATTAGTTCGCCCATATCATTTAGTATGGTCAGATTTTCGTGTTTCGTTGGCTGGTAAGCACCTTGCCATACTATGGACTGTGGGTCATACGGTTCATTACGCTGTTACAGAATACGCCATATTCATTTAAATGCCTATGTAGAATACTTACGTTATGAGTAGTAAACGAAATTTTAGGTGGTAAAAATTAAATTTTATTTTTTATGCATTAAAAATCAAGAAAATAGTTGTTAAAAGTTCAAAATATTGACTAAAGCACAAAAATATTTTCTTTTGTTTTACACAATAGAAAAAACTTGTAATAAAAAAGAACTGTTTTGATAACTCACCAGTGATGGATTATTGTTATCTCATGTCCATTGTTGAAAATTCTTTGGAGTTACAGTACAAAACACAAGCCTTCTCTAAATTGCTCATTAAAAATCTCTGCCGATTGTCACGGAGCACTGCTCGGTATTGGGAGAATGATCGTTCTACGTCACATGATGTCACTCTTGCATATTTCTTAAGAGGCACTTCACTAGTGTTTACACTCTCAATGCCTACTTGATGGTCTTCTAGAACTTGGGCAACTTGTCTCGCAATTTGAAACTCTGTATTTGTTTTTTCAAACATCGATTTGAACTTGTTTTTTAAAGCTTGCATTTTTAAGTCTTCGAGTGAGTTGATTTTCATTTCTACATTAAGGATTTCTTTAACACTTTCTATCAAGAGATTAACTGTTACTTCTAGTTTTTCAATAGAATCGCACAAGAAACTCAAATTAGCAGCAATATATGCCACGTCATTTCTTAAACAACTGTCAACAGATTTTGAACAACTTCTATAGATGAAGCATCATCTTTGTCCAGTTCATCCCCATAGTATACCACTGCTGAAAGCCAAGTGCCCCAGCGAGTAACAATTATTGGTGTTGGCGGTAATGGAGGTTTTGTTTCTAAAGAGATCAACTCTCTTAGGGGCTTTAACAAACACCTTTCCATTGGATACCAATTTGTCCACATTGGGATACAGTGACGAACCAGTTTCGCACACTATGAAGCGGATGCACAACGCAAGTCACATGTATCATTTCCGGATAGCTGACGCTAAGTGTTTCTGCGGCTTTCTTCATGTAAGATGCTGCGTCGGTCAGGAAAATAAGCACTTTATCGTACTTTAATACCATTTGGCCATAATATGTGCATACTTTCATTGAAGAGCCTAGCAATATTAATGTGATTTTCTGCCGACATTTATTTACAAGCTAGTAAAAACGCACGGTTAGAAACCGTTTCGTCATTTTTAAGAATCCCGACCACTACATTTCCTACTTTTCTTCCTGTTGAGTCTTACGTTTCATCAATACACACCCATATTTTCTTATTTTCACACACAGCCATGATTTTTCATAATGTTTCTTCCTAGCACTTCGGAAGGTAGTGTTTCCTTAAAGCAGATTCATCTGAAGGATCAAGGTAGGTGTACGAGAAAAGCTTTAACTTCTGGATTGTTCACTTTATGTAGAGGAATATCTGCCGAAACAAAAGTTCGACATAACTCTGAATAAAATTCCCGACACTTGGAAGGTCCGGAATATGAGCTGGAGGGTCCTACTTAAGCACCTACTTCATAGAAGAACGTGAAGCCGCTAAGATATGTTTGTTGCCGGATAAATGTTGCGTTACTTGGGAGCGTTAAGCGGTCGTTTTAGACTTTCCACCAGGCTAACAATATAGAATTTTTCCATCTGTGCTGAATGTACCTGGGAATTCTTTAACGTACTGCTGCAACCGAAAACTTACACTACCTTTTACCTTCATGTTTTTGCCACACACAATAAGAGGAGAAACAAAGCTCGGTATAGTATATTGGTAAAATACATAAAATATGTTCTAATAGCTAAATTGTGTAAAATATTTGATTACATATTTTTATTCTAAAATTATGCACTTTTATGTGACATAAAACTTTGTATTTGTGACGGTGGCAGCATATACAATATTCATGCTTAATTTCGAAGTTGTAACCACAAACAGAAAAAAATTTGATGTGTTGCACTCACATGACTTTCTCTACTCTTGTACTAACCATTCTTACAAACTCTTATATCTATATCTTCTTTGTGTTAGTTGAGATAAACATTTACAGAAATTTGTTATTGCTTATTTCCTTGTAGGTGCAAGGGGAATATGGGAACACAGTAGGCCTTGAGCGATAGTCAAATCTTTTAAAGCTTTGAGATCCCGTTCTCTTTGCACGCTTAACATATAAAATGAACGATGTTCCATTTCACGAAAGTTCGAAACTGACACACATAACAAGGAATATCTCCGAAATGGTTCACTCTACAGAAACATTTATTTAGACATAAACTGTGTGTTTTAGCGAGAACTATATTTTTTGTGGAGTAAGATTTTGTCTATCTCTTACGGTTTACGAGTTATTCAAAAGTCATCCACAGTAAACAGGACTACATAGGCTATAGCCAGAAAATTCAAAATATACACTTCATTTGTCATAAAAATATCTCAAACATATGGCATTTTAATCAAATTGGTTAGAGCCATTTTCAAGAAAATAAAAATTTTCGAAAAATTTTCCATGTAAAGGGAAGTTTAGGGTAGGGCTATTTTCTTCAAAATTTTCGTGTCGCATCCTTGAAAGACATTAAACTTATATACCAACTTTGGTTTTTAACCGACTTTTCGTTTTTCAGTTATGCTGTCCACAGACTGACACACACACATACACACACACACGCGCGCGCGCGCGCGCGCGCGGACCTTTTTCTAAAAATGTTTTTTTATCCAGGGTGCCTCAAAACATGTATTTTCGATGAAATCTCGACATCGACTTTTTGGATGGAGTACAATACTTCCTTCTACTTACCAGTAGAAAAAGTAAAAAATCTATATTCACCTAAAAATCCGTTCCCTGGTTATGAGAGACCGATTTTCCCCCACGGGCGAAAAGTTCACTCCATTCCTATCCTCTAGCCTTTAATTAATATGAATAAACAAATAATATAACAACGTACATAACTAATGTGACACTACATACCTTAATATCAACTAGGGTAGGAAAAAAGTAACACCAAAGAAGAAGGAGAAGAAGAAGAAGAAGAAGAAGAAGAAGAAGAAGAAGAAGAAGAAGAAGAAGAAGAAGAAGAAGAACTTTTTAACCGGACTCAATATTAGTGGGACTACTGTGTGTGCGTGAGGAAAAAATGGAAAAAAAAAATGCCAAGATTCAGAAGCTTTGTTGTTTAAGTATATTAAACCAGCAAAATTTAAAATTGAACATACAACTGTAAAAAGAAAAAAAAAAAAAAAAAGCAAGAAAGGAAAAACAAACAAGAACAATGTATTGGCAACACAGGATGAGTTTAGAAGCCTTTATTGGGAAATTTATAACACAATCATTATGTAGCTTCAATCGCACTTCGACTGCCAGAGCTATCCTTTTTGGAACTTCTGGACTGTAGTACATTCTCAAAGCTTCCCCAGTGCTTCCAGAGCAACTATTTCTGCAATTAGAAAAAGTGTATAGTAAATATTTTGCTTTAATGGAACTGAAAGCTGAACTGAAGGACCTTTATACTTCATACTATTTTAAAGGAAAGAATCTTTAAGATATTCACAGGCTTTTAACTTCAAATGAAATACACGATGATTTACAAGAACTCTATACATTATGTACGCTAGTGAGGACAATTTATTCTACCACATAAGTTATTAAACTTCATTTTCGGCACTGAAACGAATAAAAGCTTTCGAAAAGCTCTAGGAAAAAGTCTTTCTGCATTGGCCATGAAGCCGGTAGAAAAGGATGCTCTATCAGCAATGAAATTCAGTTCTTAATTCTTCAACAGAATGACGGACGAGTTCCGCAAAAAGACGAGGCTGGAAATTTGCTTTAAGTACTATTAGGTGAGTCACAGTGCTGTAATTTAACATTTAACACAGGTTTAAAATTTAACTACTACTCTTCTTCTCTATACTTACTATACTTAGCGCATAGTTATATTTGTAAATTCGTGGAATTTCATCTTGTAATACGACACGAAGTGAATAGCCTAAATAACCAGAAATTAAGCGACAACGCGCGAAAATGTGAGAGCAAAAGCGTTTTATACAGTTATATAAGTATAACAGGGTCGAGAATCCTGTAGTACTGTATTTACAGGGCGCTTCAAAAAAGTTGAGATACGTTTATGTTACATACCCTAATTGAAACATTCGCATACGCGACTGGTCACCATGTCCGTCAGAAAGACTTGGGCTTTACACTGGTCAAGGAGTTATCCAAATCGGTTAAGCGACTTTTGAGATTGCCGTACATACAGAAGCAAATTCTCTCTTTATAATAATAATAATAATAATAATAATAATAATAATAATAATAATAATAATAATAATAATAATAATAATAATAATAATAATAATAATAATAATAATAATAATAATAATAATAATAATAATAATAATAATAATAATAATAAATATGGATGAGGCAGACGTTTTAGACCCAAAGGTACCCTTTAATTGATATGGGTAGTTCTCAACTTGTGCTTGCGCTCCAATCATATGTGGTTTAGATTTTCAACATACACATGAAGGCATCAACCGGAAGCAGCGAACAGTTTCTCGTTTGTTGTATTAGAAATTGGTGCACAAACCAAACCTACGATTTCTTCACCTGGGTTTACATCCCGAACGTGACGCGTAACCTTGTTAGGATGTGCACGAGTGACGTCATACAAAGTGATGGTGAGGGTGATCAGAGACTGCTGATAATGCAACCGAGCACTGTAAGTAAACACGCATTTCTGCGATGTTGACTGCACGGAGGTCTGAAAGATACCAACCTGACACCCCTATAGTCTAATGAATACAAAAGCGAACTCGACCATAAACTGCTGCGCAACCTTCCTCCATTCGCCATGTTTTAAAAATACCTGTGTATATCTGGTTTATATAAACCAAAATAACAGGAAAAATTATCGCGGTTGGCGAAACTGGTCCTTAGTTGTAAAGTCAAGACCTTACCTAACCGCATGTCTGGTAAAGTATCTGTTTCCAGTAGTAAGGCCGTTGGAATCTGATACAAAACCTTCTTTCAAACATATTTTGTTAAGGAGGCCATGGGCTGCGATGCTGTTTTCAGTGCAATAAGGGTTTATGTCGTACTTTTAACAAGTTCTGCCAGAACTACTGCATCCACTTACTCTTGATATCAGTAATGGCACTGGAATGTGCTTCCAGTATGAGACATCCGCTTTTGAAAATACAGTACAACGTCTTCCGTTAGCGGCATTTGGCGTTTAGTGCATTGCCTGTTCCTTGTTAGCGCTTACCTCACCTTTTCCCTTTAAGACTTCCAGTGGGGCCACAGAAATTCTGTATTTAATGTAGTTCCTCTTGCCTCCGAAGATCTTCTAGCGTGAGCAATAAGAATAGCCACTGAAATCAAAGCAATGCCTGCGAACTTTGAAAGGGCATGACGAAGTATGAAACATATGGACGTATACTCCAGCACTGTTTGTAATGATGCGACATTAAGGTAATGGTTCCATACTGTTAATTCAACACTGAAGTGAGCGAGCGTTTTCCCTTTCATTTCGATTTATTTTCGTTATGTATCCCTGTAATCGAGTTAATGAAGCAAATACTTGTAGCATTATTTATTCAATTTTCACGTAACTGATTACTTAGATATCTTCTGGTTAAGATCGGTCATTTAATGACAAACTTCTCTTGCAATGAAACAAAGCATCATAGTATGTGTTCCTTAAAAAGGTATTTAAAAGGAGGTTATCTATATAATTACAAAGAGTTTCGGCCTTCTTTTGAAACATCCTGCATTTTAAATCAAAAGTTAAGATGCACAGGTGTTTGAAACAACGCCTTAAGTTGACCTCACTTTTCAAGAGTGCAGGACCAAGGCCTCCCGGGTGTACAGCAGTTGCGCTCGGAATCCATCAGCTGCGCTTCGAAACACTTTCAACAGACCTAGGAGTAACATCAGTTGCGCTCCAAACCGCTTATAACAGACTCAGGTAATTACATGAGTTGCGCTCCGAACCCCTTGAAGAGGAACGCATCAGTGTTTGTTAGACAAGGAAGAAATAAGGCATAAACTACACAGTACTCGTTTCTCGCATGAACTGATTGCAGAAGTCAGTATTCGGAGCTTGCGTCTTTAAACAGTTGCCAACTTATGTACATGGTACTCTTGACGCTTCTGGTATGTCGACACCGGAAGCTTGCGTCACTAAACAGTTGCCAACTTATGTACATGGTACTCTTGACGCTTCTGGTAGTTCGACACTGGAAGCTTACGTCACTAAACAGTTGCCAACTTATGTACATGGTACTCTTGACGCTTCTGGTATGTCGACACCGGAAGCTTGCGTCACTAAACAGTTGCCAACTTATGTACATGGTACTCTTGACGCTTCTGGTATGTCGACACTGGAAGCTTGCGTCACTAAACAGTTGCCAACTTATGTACATGGTACTCTTGACGCTTCTGGTAGTTCGACACTGGAAGCTTGCGTCACTAAACAGTTGCCAACTTATGTACATGGCACTCTTGACGCTTCTGGTATGTCGATACTGGAAGCTTGCGTCACTAAACAGTTGCCAACTTATGTACATGGTACTCCTGACGCTTCTCGCTTTTTCTCGTTATTGAAAATATGTGTCAACCTCTGTCACCACTCCTCGCGCGAGCGTCATACGACATGGATCAAATTGAGCATATGTTAAGTGAGAAAGGAAGTGATTTGATTGTAGTGAACGGGTTAGAGCAGGTTAGAAATGTACTGTTAAAATATAAGTTTTTACTCTCTGACGAGTGCTAATTTATTAGCACGATACTTAAACAGCATTCTTAACCGTACCCGTTGAAAAGACGAAGAGTTCTAAGTCTCTACAAAACGGGAAGGAAATGCTCTGACCACAAGCGCAACTGATGAATACCCAATCTGGGGTAATCTAACCGCCGAGCACAACTGATGAATACCCAATCTGGGGTAATCTAACCGCCGAGCGCAACTGATGAATACCCAATCTGGGGTAATCTAACCGCCGAGCACAACTGATGAATACCCAATCTGGGGTAATCTAACCGCTGAGCGCAACTGATGGATTTGAAGCAGGTATAAACTGACCGCGAGCGCAACTGATGGATTTGAAGCAGGTATAAACTGACCGCGAGCGCAACTGATGGATACCCTATCTGGGGTAATCTAACCGCTGAGCGCAACTGATGGATTTGAAGCAGGTATAAACTGACCGCGAGCGCAACTGATGGATTTGAAGCAGGTATAAACTGACCGCGAGCGCAACTGATGGATTTGAAGCAGGTATAAACTGACCGCGAGCGCAACTGATGGATTTGAAGCAGGTATGAACTGACGGCGAGCGCAACTGATGGATTTGAAGCAGGTATGAACTGACGGCGAGCGCAACTGATGGATTTGAAGCAGGTATAAACTGACCGCGAGCGCAACTGATGGATTTGAAGCAGGTATGAACTGACGGCGAGCGCAACTGATGGATTTGAAGCAGGTATGAACTGACGGCGAGCGCAACTGATGGATTTGAAGCAGGTATGAACTGACCGCGAGCGCAACTGATGGATTTGAAGCAGGTATAAACTGACCGCGAGCGCAACTGATGGATACCCTATCTGGGGTAATCTAACCGCCGAGCGCAACTGGTGGATTTGAAGCAGGTATGAACTGACGGCGAGCGCAACTGATGGATTTGAAGCAGGTATAAACTGACCGCAAGCGCAACTGATGAATACCCTATCTGGGGTAATCTAACCGCCGAGCGCAACTGGTGGATTTGAAGCAGGTATGAACTGACGGCGAGCGCAACTGATGGATTTGAAGCAGGTATAAACTGACCGCAAGCGCAACTGATGAATACCCTATCTGGGGTAATCTAACCGCCGAGCGCAACTGGTGGATTTGAAGCAGGTATGAACTGACGGCGAGCGCAACTGATGGATTTGAAGCAGGTATAAACTGACCGCAAGCGCAACTGATGAATACCCTATCTGGGGTAATCTAACCGCCGAGCGCAACTGGTGGATTTGAAGCAGGTATGAACTGACGGCGAGCGCAACAGATGGATTTGAAGCAGGTATAAACTGACCGCAAGCGCAACTGATGAATACCCTATCTGAGGTAATCTAACCGCCGAGCGCAACTGGTGGATTTGAAGCAGGTATGAACTGACGGCGAGCGCAACTGGTGGATTTGAAGCAGGTATGAACTGATCGCGAGCGCAACTGATGTACTCCGAGCCTCTCGTACCCAGATAGCTTAGCAGGTAACAAGCCTCCGGCGGAACCGATCTAATTAGCCAGCAGGTGGGGTGGAAGGGGCATGCGTAGTTTTTTTCTTCATTTGAGTCTACGGCAGATTACTTCACAGTTAACGTGTTTTCCGACGAGATTGAAATTACAGTAAGTAGGGCAGGAATGAAAGTACTACTTCGAAAAGGTTACACTTTCGGATTCCAAAGTGTTTTAAAAGTGGCGTATCGCGATGAATGTGCAATGTTAAAAGTTTCACAAGTTTTATTAAAACCGCTTCCATTGAAGAAATAGATGTCCTGGATATTCAAGAGGACCATAACCACGCAGCACCACCTAGTGACAAAATTCAGAGAGATAGTACTTTATGATCTGAAGAGAAAATCTACGGAAGATATATGTGGAAGGCCATCAGAATGCACCAGTAACTGTCCACAGTTTACGTAAGTCCACATACACAGCTAGGCGGAAAATTCTGCCAAAATTGCCCATATGTAAGTTCATGATGTTCTGAACACACTAAATGTGAAAACTGTAGATGAGACCGAGTTGTTGCTACACAACGATGCTGTGAAGAACGCTGTAATATTCTGTGAATCCGAAAACCACAGAGTACTCAGTGAGTATGACACAATATATGTTGATGGAATTTTCAAGTACTGCACAAGGGTTTTTCCCCCCAGCTATTTACAAAAAAAAAAATGGGCTCGCTAATGGACATTGCATTTCAATGGCATTTCCTTTGTAGGACAAGAAAACATCAATCAGCATGTATTTTTAACAGTTGTTCATAAATGTAATAACCTAGGTTAATATAATAACAATGATGATGATGATAATCATACTAATAATAATAATAATAATAATAATAATAATAATAATAATAATAATAATAATAATAATAATAATAATAATAATAATAAATGCAGCCCGTAAACTTCAGAGGGCCTTGCACGGCAAAAATACAACTAAGATTATTTAATGCATTCCATAAAAGTTCTTTTAAGATTTATTTTCAGCTTCTGCTCTTGTATTATTCTCTAAAAGAATTAAACCAAATCGAATGGAGATTGTGTTACTCCTGAGAAAAAGGACACTCGGGATTTTCTTCGAAATAACATCCTTTAGTTAGATTACTTATGTTATACAAATTTTGTGCGAAAGCCGTTAAGAAACAAGCACATGCTTACTGCATTCCTTATACTCATTATTACTTGCTATTAGAAATAACATGTATATTTTATTTCCGCACCATTAGCTAAGATTGCTGTACAGAACAGGTTAAGGAATATTCATTAAATCCGCGGCCACGCCCACTTCATACTTTCACTTCACATGTTTGTTTACTTTGACCTCTTGTATGAAGCACTCCTGAGGAGGAGTTAGAAAATTGGTTACTTTCTCTCTCCAAGGCTAGAAACGTCCAGATCAAGACATTCTAGCTTTCCAGTACCTTAAGATGTTAAAATACTGATAGTGTTCAATTTGAAACGTTTACGTTTTATGGAAACTGGACTGACAGCAGCACAAACATATGAAATTGAATTTGGAAAGTACACTTATGGTTTCTTAAATAATGAATTGATGTTGACATATTTTAGTCTTTTCTGTAATGCGTTTTTTTATAAAAAGGTCAATATCATACTCTTGAACATTTGTATAAGCACCTTGCTAATGTCATTCAGCACAGCATTCGGGAGGTTAGCGGTTTCAAATCCGCCAGCACCATCCTTCCTGACTGGGATTTTGTCAGGATTGCTTCAGTCCTCAGAACTGGCAAATGAGGGAGGGGGAGATACACTAAGCTTAGGCCTGAAACAAGCACAACCACAATGATTGTGAAGCAAGATCAGAGGAGCTGGTTGAAAATTGAATGTGCTAGGGGTTGCAATACAACACAATGTTACGAAGGATTGCATGAGGCTTACGGTGACCTTACCGTACAGTAGCAAGGTGGGTCAAAGCCCTCAAAGAAGGACGTCAAAATGTTACAGACATGCCCCGGCCTGGTCGTCCTGCAGTAAGGGAAGATGTACAGAACGTGAACGCATTAGTGCTGGTAGATCCGAACGCCACGATTCGTGAATTGGCCGAGGATGCCGGACACGCGTTTTCGACTGTGCTTAAAACCCTGAAGAAGCCTATGAATCAAAGCTGAAACGAGTAGCGTCTTTACGGGTCACCACGAACAGTAACAGTTTGGCAGACCACAACCAATGTGAAACCTATGCTGATCATTGATTACGACTGGGATAGTGTTATCATAAAGCATGCCGTTCTCCACTACGTACCGTTACTGTGAAGTACCACTCTACACTTTTCGAAAATAATCTGTAAGCAGATCTAAGAAAATGAGACACTTCCTGAAAGGAAAAAAACACCCATCAATCCGCATGACAATGCAAGGAGCTGTGACTAGTTTTGTTCAAGCGCTGGTACTGGGAAGTGGTTTACCACCCCCATTATTCCCCAGCTCTGAGCCCCTGTGACTGACATCGTCCCTAAAATGAAAGAGGCACTTCGTGGGACCCGCTTCCGCACAGTAGATGACATTCTCCAGGCAACCGACCGCTCCCTTCATAACATCCAGAGACTAGGCAGTGCCAACGGCTTCCACATCGCTGGGAACACGTGATACACAACGGTCGTGATAACACAGAAGGCCTACCAAGAAGGCTTAAAAGTTTGTATCTATGCTACGTATCTAAATAAAAACTAGTTGCCACTATTAAAAAATCAACCCATGTATGTGATGTGTTACATACACATGCCTTTCTCTACCCATTCTTCGAGAAACTATACTTACGACAGCTTATTCTTCGATCTATTTATATTGATCGAGATAAATAGTTGCAGAAAGGGTTTTATTATATATTCTTTAGATACAATGAAAATAGGATAACGTAGTAGGTTTAAGCGGTAGTCAAATCTTTTAAGAACTTATGTGCTAGCCTTGAAATTCCGTTCTCTTTGCATGACCAGGAAGGAAAAAATAACTTCCCATTTGAGAACAGTATAAGTACTAGAAAATTCAAAGCAATAACAAGAATTTCTCCAACATGTATAACTCCACAAAATGAAAGTATTTGATGTTTTTGTGCTTTGAGGGATGTACATTTTATGTGCAGTTAGATTTTGCCTATCGCTTACGGTTTACCAGTTATGCAAGTCATTCAGAATTAAGAAGATCTAGAGAATACTTCCAGAAAATTCAAGGTATACATTTCATTTGTCGTGAAAATTTCTTAAACAAAATATGGGTTTTAATCAAAATCGTTTACAGTTTTTTAGAAAACCAAAATTTTCGAAAAGCGTTCCATGTAAAGGTTCGTTTGGAGAGGGTATTTTCTTGAAAATCTTTATGTCACATCCTTGGAACAAGTTGAACTTTTCGGTACTACATACGTTGTACGAATTTGGAATAAACTTATGTTTAACGTAACTCTGTGGTTCAACTGCTGCAGTTTATCATCGGAATAGGGCCTTTCAAATGCATAACCACGGAATAAGTTATTCCAATGATTTCATGTAGTGATAACTCATTATTCTGAGTACAACACGAAAATGGCTACTTGGGTGCTGGACCCAACGTTGTACCATATAACCAAACGTTTCTTTAACTAGTTGTTTTGAGAACCAGTAGGTGTAGGAATTAATAAGTCGTAAAGGTGATGCGATGAATACGAGACAATGAAGTCTTCGTGAAATTAAGGTTTAGAAAATGTAGCGCGCTGAGAGAGATAATGCGGAGCATTTGCCAGGTAGGTAGGTAAATCTGAAATAAAATAAAGTTACTAATGTATTAGAGTAATCTATCAGCAATATTCTCATAAGCAATGCCACGAATGATAGTCAATTTATCTAGAGAATTTGACTATCATGAGTTGCATTTATTAACACTATTTCACGAATTAAAGAATTATGTAGCCTATGAAATGTTATTTAAATGCTGTACTGTAATTACTAACCTCTGAAAAGATACACGAAGCAGTCATACATATATCAGCGTCCATTGGCCCGGTCTACAAGATTATCATATTGATGCTCCAATCTTTTTAGATGTTGGCAATGTCAGAAGTTGAGTATCTGCTGTTAATTTATAATTCCGTTCAATACAAAATGTGTTAAACTGATTCCAAATATATTTGTATTGTATTCTGTGTTCGGAGGTTTCCCTTTTCGAATTATTTTTTTCTATTTCAGCATTAGATGTTTCACCGAAGCGAGAGTCAGCCATTTTTGGCATTTGAACGTAGCGGCTCCGTTGCGTCAAGTTACGCAAGCTCTTGCGCATCTGTAGGTCGGTGCAGCTAGATTTTCTAACATAATCATAACATACGAAAGGAAGAGGTGATAATTCAAATTGAGAGGAAGTGATAATGAAATTTGATACATTTTTTGCGAAGGCTGTCATTGGTTGAAATTTGAAATTGTTGTGCACATGATTGGTTGGTTTCAACCAAGTCACGTATGAGTGGAATAGTCAGCAGAATACATGATTTTATGGAAAGAGTATGGTTTATTGATAAACCCACAATACAAGCAATTTACTGGCATGATCCGCAGTGATCAAGAGTAAAATTAAAATATTGTTGACAAAGCACAAAATATGATCAGTATAGACGCAACTTTACAGTGAAGGCGAGGTTTCATTTGCGCTTTTCTTCTTCTAAGGAAATCATTCGATATCACACATTAATCAGCTGCTTCTTGAAAGATTCATGTGCCCAGCTGTTTATTCAGTCGTCTGTGTGTTAATATACTTATTAAACCGGAAGAAGTTACTGTATTCGCTTGTGCTTTTGTGTGACCTATCTGCAAGTAGAATGGTAGCAAATAGTTCAAATAACAAGTGATAACAGCTAGGAACAGTTGGTAGCGAGAATAAATGTAACATTCTACACAAGTTTCAGCAAACCAAGACCTTCAAATGTGCCATGAGAACGTATCGAGCTCGCCGTGGATAGGCAACATTACATAGTTTTAAGTCCCTTAACAATGGACTCATTATTTAAGTAACAGAACTGCGTCGCACAATTCCACGTCTCATTTGTACTCGAGTTGGAGTATTCCAAGTTCATAAGTGGCCCTTAGTAACTTCTGCGGCAGAGGAAACTTAGGACTTTTCCCAAGGTGACGCATGGTTTGGGCTCTGCGAGGCTCTTATTCGGGACCTAACACTTATGCAACCCACTAACCACCACTGTTATGTGGATGTACTGACTGCGCCTGATACGTCCCTGGTTCATCAACTTCAGCACTACCGGTGTAAACTCTGTAATCAAGTAAGAGGTCAACAGTTCAAACTTCTGTTATAATTTAATGTGTGGCCCACAGTGCCCTAACGTGCAACGCGCTTTTTTTCCTAAAATGAAACTCCATTTTGAAAATGCAGCAGTTCAATAAGCCATACAACCTATAAAAGCTGCTAGTGTCGCTTCGAATTACCCTATATTTGGGAATATTTTAGAAATGCACTATGTAAAATCGTCAAAAACTTTAATAGCATAAAAAAGGAACAAGAATGAGTTCCATGAATGAAGAATATTGCCTAAGTTCAGTAGGTAATGGGTATTATTTCTGTAGCAAGCTTCAATGCAAGGATATACGAGCTTTTTACATCATTTAAATTTACAGCTTAATACTTCTGTACTATATTTAACCAAACATACATACTTTATTTCTTATACATTCTATGTTTTCACAAGATTTAAAGCAGTAAATAAAATGAAAGTTGAAGAAAAGTTTCCTATGAAACTTTGTGTTGGGGAAATTCTATGAAAAGCTTCTCCTTGTAGGTTATTACTGTTAATTGCTGTTCACTATCATCCAGCAGACAGAACTAAGGCCATCAAAGACGTACATATGGTACACAATGGGACTCGCCCGTTTCTTTGAGCCCAACTGGTTCATAGTGGGAAGTGGGCATTTACTTGTTCATCTGAACAAGTTGAACATTCGCTCGTTCGACAGTTCATAACACAGCGTTGTTGTCTCTTTGTGGAGACACAGTGCTTCATTGAAATAAAATCCACACTTACAGATTAATGATCGATGTACTAAATACTTAACAAGTAATCAGTCACATTACTAATGAGAATGTAGCTCATAGCCACTATACATAGTAATCCCTGTAACAAGTATTTTTAGTTAATGGCATTTCACATTCAAAGAGAAGAATGAAACTAGCTTTTCTGTGCTATAATTGCAGACATTTGTGGTTCTATTTTTGTGTTGTCAGTTATCAAAATGAGCTCTAAATGTTCGTCCGTCATAGCGGGCCGATATTTTGATTTGACATATTTAATTTTTGAATAGGACACCAGTTTGTGCGAACACTGATATTAGTCATGTATTCTTTCAAATGAGAAAATGTGTCGCAGAGCAGACAGTAGTAAAAATCAACCAGATTCTTGGTCGGTCTGGGTGGCTCAGTTGGTTAGACGCTGGTCTATTGATCCCAAGGTCGCGGGTTCAAACCCGGCCCAGGCCGATGGTTTTTAAGTGTGCTTAAAAACGGCAGCTCCATGTCAGTAGATTTACTGGCATGTAAAAGAAGTCCTGCGGGACGAAATTCCGGCACACCGGCGACCTGATGTGTTCCTGGCAATTGACAGCGTCGTTAAACAACAAAATAATAAAAATAATAATAACCAGATTCTTGTATTTGTCCCTCAGCAGTTCATTATATCGCTTAAAAATCTGAGCACTAAAAGTTTATTTAATTGTACGAAATTAGCAAAAAAATTGATCTACGTAATACAGGCACACCGTTTCAATTTATTTCCTTTTTTTAAGTTTACATGCGGACGAAACAATAGAAGCTCGCAGACCGAGTTTGCAAACTTTGGTGTAGAGCGTAGAGTTCTGGTTCCCCGCCACGGAATGTGCCCGGTTTTGTTTCCAGTCATGCTAATTTTAGGTCCTGTATAGAGGACCGTTATGCGGCGAGTGATCTACCAAGGAGTCAAAGCTACCCCCACCCCCCTCTAAAACCAGGAGGACCAATACCCACCAGCAGCGTGAGGAAATTGAGCTGTGTTAAGCAACGATCCCACCCAACATTCCTACTGGGGGGCACGTGATGTCTCCTACTTACTATACATACATAGTAAGGAAAGTAAAAAATAACTATCAGTTGTTAGTTTTTGAGCACCATGCTTTAAAGCTATCAATAAGGCCGATTCTGATTGGTGAATAAAGCACCAAGTTACATAACGAAGCATGCTTCGTCACAAAGAAGGAAGCTTGATGAGAAGTGAACTATCACGTAATGACTATATAGGCGCACTGAAAATGCCCACCTGGGCTCATGGTGCGTGAATCCGGGAACAGACCAGATGAAGACATCACAACGGTTCGCCGCATGTCTGAGGTCATTTCCACGGCGTATACTTACTTTAGCTCAAATAATGGAGGCACAAAACAACAGGCTAAGCTGTCATTATTGCAACTCCAATGCCGTTCCGCCTTGACATATAAGAGGAACACAACCTTATTCACTCTTCTTCCTCTTCTTATTAATGACGTCTGCGATAACTATTATCTCATCAGCCCTTAGCACTACCAACGGGGGGGGGGGGGGGGTACTTTATGCCCACCTTCTGTATTTTTTTAAATTCTATCTTTTAAGGCATGCGGTTGATAGTTATTGTGAATCACTGTTTTTATTACTGAATTGCGTAAATGTTTCAAAGTTTTCATTGTTGGTCTTTTTGAGAAACAATGAAATGTCAAGATGGTCATAAGTAGCCCCCAGTCGGTATAATGTGACTCATGTAAAAAGTAAAAAAGTAGTAGTTAAACAATGTTAAATATTACCTTTATTAACATGATAAGATATAAGACCCAATTTTAGAACACCTTTGTTTTAAAAATTTCTCAGAAATTTTCATACCAGTGGTCATAAAGTAATCACCTCCGTTAGTAGCATAAGTTCTGTAATAAGGTTGGTATTGCTAGCGTTTAAGTCTATATACTGCATTATTTCATCATTCAATACATTAAATTATATTTCTATTTAATTCTTTAGTATTCATAAATCGTATTACTCATTCATTGGCTTAACTCTTCTTAATATTATCAAAACAATGTTTTTTTCTTCTTTTTTCTTCTATTTCATTTGTTTTACCGTTCCTTCATTTAAATATAAATCTGTATTTTATTTTTCTTATGAACTCATGTTTTCTTGGCTAAGAATTTTCTTTTGACTTTTCTCTAAGTTTATTATTTCTTATTATGTTTTCACTTTCTAAAACTTCACTTTAAACTTCAATGACCATATCAAGTTTAAAAATTAACAGCTAACATTTTCCTTTGTTACTGGCTCTTACTGATAGAAAACTGTAGGTATATTTGTGTTCTGAAATGTGTAGCTTTTTTCTTGAAGCAAACGATCGAGTTTAAACACAGCACACTATTGTTTTTCTAGGCTTTTAATCATTCTTATTCCTTATGAAAAATTCCATTTCGTAAATCTCTGTGGCCAAATAAAACTGTGTCACTTCATGCCCTTTGTCTTTCTTCCAGACTAATTTAGGTTACCAAAAAATAAAGATATATGTTAGGGAACATTTTAACTTGAATCACTAGATATTACCTTATTTACTAAACACGTGCTACTTCGGTTTCCAGTTATAATTAGGAGACACTATTATTTACTTCATTATGTTAAAATTGTAAATATATAACCGTAACAGGTTCTTTGATATATATGTATAAATAAAAACGATAAACAGATCTCAAAAAGGTTAGCCAGTGAACGGGATTTGAATTTGAGACCTCCCGAATGGGAACTACAGACAATAGCTGCCTGAAACAATCAGGGCAGGAGGGCATCAATGAACTGCTCTATCATTCAGAGTCAGTTCTTTGAATTTACGAACATATCTACAATGAGTATACAACTACAAATAAATACAACGCACTTAACTTCTACTCCAATGTTCATTGGACCTGTACATGGGAGACATGACATGAAAAACGTTGCATATAGTGACTCTAGATATGGGAGAGCCAAGCTCAACTTGCTAAACGGTCGGCGTGCAAAAGTTGAACTCCTGCGCCTCTACAAAATGGGCACCAATGTAACAGATACCTGCAATAGAACTTAGCAATGCACACAAAAGGTGCGTATTTGAGGAGTTGCCGGATATGGATGCAACCTAACAACTCACGTCATCAGACTTCATGACATAGCGGTGGGGAAATATCAAAGTATATTTAGGTGAATATTTCCTAATGTTCAACTGTACAAAGGAGAAAAATCTGATTGTTGCACTCACATGACTTTCTCTATTCTTGTACTAACTATTCTTACAAACTCTTATTCCCTTATTCTCTTCATGTTAGTCAAGATTTGCAGAAATTACTTTATTGCTTGTATGTGCAAGAGGAATATGGGAATACAATAGGATTTGAGCGACAGTCAAATCTTTTAAAGCTGGTCGCTATATGAAAGCTTTGCAATTCCGTTCTCTTTGTAAGGTCCAACAGATAAAAAAGTGAATAACGATCTTCCATTTGAGAAAAGTTTAATTGTTGCAAAACTCACACAAATAACAAGGAATATCTCAGAAATGATTCACTTCACAAAAAATGCATATCATAACTTGTGTGTTTTAACGAGATCTACACTTTTGTATAGTAAGATTTGGTGTATCTCTTACGGCGTACCAGTTATGCAAAAGTCATCAAGAGTAAAAAGGAATACATAGGCTATGGCCAGAAAATTCAAATTATACATTTAATTCGCCACAAAAATAGTTTAAACAAATGAAATTTTGATCAAAATCCTTAGCCATTTTTGAGAAAAATCACAATTTTGCAAGTAAAGGGTAGTTCAGAGTGGAGGAATTTTCTTGAAAATCTTCATCTCGCATCCTTGAAAGATCTTAAAACTTCAATCCCAACTTTGGTTTTTAACCGACTTTTCGTTTTTGAGTTACGTTGTTCACGGACAAACAGACACACATGCGGACCTTTTTCTAAAATTGCTTTTTTTAGGATTCAGGAGGCCTCAAAACATATATTTCCGGTGAAATCTCGACATCTAAATTTTGGGTCGAATACAACACTTCTACTTACTATACGTAGTAGAGAAAGTAAAAATGGAAATCGAGAGTAAGAAAACTGGAAACACCTGTCCTGTGACCAACGAACAATTAATTAGCAAACATCTACGCACTTCTGTTATATTTACAAAATCAATAAACTTTAGTGACATGTAAATAAACATGTACTAGAGATTAACACATAGTAAGCAAGCCAACAAATTATCTATTTTATGCACTTTGATTATTATTATTATTATTATTATTATTATTATTATTATTATTATTATTATTATTATTATTATTATTATTATTATTATTATTATTATGTTATTTAATTCTTAGATTATAATTTTAATTGTTATCCAAGCTTAATCATAGAGGGAGAAAAAATGTAAAATGAAATTATTATAACTGTAAAATTTAATATGCCTAATGTATATAGTATTACAAGAAATGCAATATGCTGTTAAACAAATTTAAAAAAAAAAGCAGGCTTAAGGGCTTACCCCATTCTCTCCCAACTTACCCAGTCTACAACAAAGGCCTGGGTTTTGTTCCATGATTACCATGACATGTAAGCATCCAAGTAGGTGTTAAACTCTAATACAAAGAAACCTTCTTAAGTCTTATTCCTGCGCCAACCACAAAGTCCCATAAAAGTAACTGACGTTATCGCTGGAGTTAAGAAACGTCCTTTACTGACTTCAAACCTGACACGACATACACCTACGTACTATCTCAATTATCGCATTACATTACTTGCGCCACAGAAAAACATGCCACTTCTACTTGTGAAGTAACTGTCAAAAATGGCAGAACGTGTTATCAAGACGTTGTACAATTTGTCATACAATTCCAGAACCCTTCATTAAAATGTACAGATATATTCCAAGTAGTCCAACGTTTCCCTTATCTGCAAGTGTAAAAAGCAATCGAGCTAAAGAATGCCGCTTAGCAATTTTTACTTTCTCAGTACGGGAAGTATGTATTGACCGAAAAATTTGACGTCGAAATTTCACCGGAAATACATAGTTTGAGGTGCCCTGAATCCAATAAAAGCATTTTTAGAAAAGTGTGTGTGTGAGAGAGTGAACATAGCTCAAAAACGAAAAGTCGGTTAAAAACCAAAGTTGATATTTAAGTTTTAACATCTTTCAAGGATGCGACACCAAGATTTTGAAGAAAATTCCTCCACCCTAAACTACCCTTTATGTGGAAAATATTTAGAAAATTTTTATTTTCTCAAAAATGGCTCCAACGCTTTTGATTAAAATGTCATATGTTCAAGCTATTTTTACAGCGAATTAAATGTAATTTGAATTTTTTACCCATAGCCTATGTAGTCCTGTTTACTCTTGGAGAGTTTTGAATAACTGGTAAAGCGTAAGAGATAGGCCAATCTGTTTTTTTTTTTTTTTTTTTTTTTTTTTTTTTTTTTTTTTTTTTTTTTTTTTTTTTTTTGGTCGGTGATCCAATTCGGAGATATTCCTTGTTATTTGTGTGAGCTTTGCAATACTTAAACTTTTCTCAAATGGAAGTCACTATTCACCTTTTTATCTCTTGGCCGTGCAAGGAGAACGGAATTTCAAAGCCTTCATATAGCGACCATATTTAAAAGATTTGACTATCACTTTGATTTGACTTACACTTTACTCCCACATTTCCCTTGCACCTACAGGAACATTTACAATAAGGTAACTTCCGCAAACGCTTATCTCGACTAACATGCAGAAGAAAGAGGAACAAGAGTTTGTAGAAATAGTACAAGAGTAGAGAACGTCATGTGAGTGCAACGCATTTTTCTTTTACTACAAATTATCTATAACAAGTAGAGGAAGTATTGCCTTGCATCCAAAATTTCAAACTTCTATACAAAAAGTTTACCGAAAATATAGTTCGAAGCTCCCTGAGTAAACAAATAACCAACTTTTTAGGAAAAGTGTGTGTGTGTGTGTGTGTGTGTGTGTGTGTGTGTGTGTGTCTGTGTGTGTGTGTGTGTGTGTGTGTGTGTGTACGTGTGCAGTCTTTTTTTTGGAGAGGGGGATATTCTTTGTTATTTGACTGAATTTTCCAATACTTATACTGTTTGCTAGTGGAAAGTCGCTATTCGTTCCACTCGCGGTCGTAGGAACTTGGAATGTCCAGTTATGTATATTTAAGAGCGTTCAATTATTATAGTAATTGGTTATGGGGTATGCCCGCAAGCCATGCGGGCAACCCGGTACTTTCTAAACGGCGTATTCTGGGATCATAGTTCCCAAGAGATCTAACCAGGGCGCTTTGATGGGTTGGTAATTTATCGTAGAATTTTGCTGCCCGGCGCCTAATTTCATCCTCCACGTATGGAAGGGATAAGGCTTCGTGAAGTAGTGGGGGAGGTGGGGAACAGAAAAGATGGACCGGAGTCCTCTGTTCTGCGTCCTTTCGAGCCACAGCTGCCTGCGGTCATGCCCCAGACGCCACACGCGTATAATATTAGGGGGACTACAAGAACCCGGAAAAGGTGAAACTTCAGGCGAACTGGCATCTCGGACCTCAGCATGGGATGCAGTGAGGCAATAGCCCCCTGTGTCTGTGCAGAGAGGTCTCTGATGTGCTCGCGGAAAGTTAGACCTCTATCCAGTTTAACTCCCAAGTAGGTGATGGAGTTTCACAACTCGATCCTCTGACCTTGATATTGAAAGGTGGGGCAGTCTGCGGGGGTGTGACGCCTCGTTAAGAAGATGGCGTGAGTGTTGTCCGCGTTAACGGACATTCGCCAACGCCGGCACCACTCCTGGGCGAGGCGGAGGTGTCGGTGTACGGGGTTGAAGGCTCTGAGCAACACGTCATCAGCATATTGAGCTATGCTGACCTGTGGCTGTGATGGGAAGTCTGCCATATGAACGCTGAATAGTATGGGGGACAGCACAGAGCCTTCGGGGACTCCGCCTCTTATTGGTCTTAGTGTAGATGTTCTCCCAGCGACTGTGACTTTAAATGTACGGTGTCTGAGGAAGCTGTGTAGAATGTTGATTACTTGTGTAGGTAGTCCCAGTTGGATTAGTTTGAACAGGAGCCCCGCGTGCCAGGTCGTTGAGAATGCCTTTTCTACGTCCAGAGATACCGCAGCAATGAAGGCGCATTCCTGGAAACACAGGGCAGCAGCCTCCACCCCTCGCAGCAGCTGCTGAGGCGTAGAATGTCCAGGATGAAACCCAAACTGGTGTTCAGGGTCCTGGGGATTGTCTCTTGGACACATGGTACGTTTCAGGTAGTCGGCAAACACATTTTCTTTGGCTTGGGCTTCATAGGCCAGGCCTCGGGTGCTCTGGAGTGGAGAGGTGTATTGGCCTCGACGGTTGCGAAGACTTTTAGCGATCTTCCACACGGCCCCACTTTCAGTACCCAGACTGGCCATCTTGTACTCCCACGCTTGCACCTGGTGTTCGCGCAAGCGGACTCGGACCTGTCGGCACAAGCGCCGTAGCAGGGCTCTGTTGTGGGGGGGGGGGGGTTGCGGTGCCGCTGGTAGAGTCCCCGTGCCACCCAGAAGCGGCGGATGAGGAAGCTTGTCTAGTGGAAGGACATCAGGGTGTAGAGGTGCTGGGGCTTCGATTGTTAGGTTATGGACAGTTCGTGTCACAATGGATATGAAGGAAGAAACTGCCGGCTCAAGTGTTGGTATGTCAGTGACTCTGGGTTGGGTAAGATAGAGGTACAGAGGCAATTGCGAACGCCTTCCCAGTCCGTTTCTCAGGTTTGAATAGAGCTGTCATGACTGGCAATCCGGGTGTTGATTTCTGTCAACACTGGTATGTGGTCTGATTGAAGAGCGTTGATTGATGTGAGGGTGAGATGAAATGGGAAATGCTTGATGATCGCAAAGTCGATGACAGAAGGTAGTCCTCAGCCATGCGGATGATGTGTGGGTTGCCACGGGCCCTGCACACGAAGTTCAGGGTCCGCGTAGATGAGGCGGATAATTGCATTGCCTTGGACATCCGCCCGTCGGCCACAATGCCAGCGCTGGTGCTTGGCACTGAAGTCGCCGGTCGGGATGGTATTGGAATAAAGGGCCAGGATACAGAGATAGTCGTAGGGTACGAACTGCCTACGGGGGGGGGGGGGGGTGGTACACAGAGACTACCAAAATCTCCGTGCCATTGAGCTCCAAGGTGACTGTCGTGGCCTCTAAGATCTGAAGAGGTGGGAGTTGGACTGGGCGATGGACCACGTTCTGCCTGACGAACACCGCCGTTCCGCCCCCAGGGCAACCTTGACGATCAGTTCAGTGGTAGACGTAGTCCGGAATGCGGAAGCGGTCGTTTGGACGGAGATGTATTTCAGCGACTAAGATGGCGTCTAGAGCATAGAATCGGGCAAAGTGGGATAACTCACCCGCCTGGTTGGTCAGTCCGCACGCGTTCCAGAACGCAGATCGATAAGAGGTGAGTGACCTAGTGACGAGAGGAGGTTACCCAATTTATCGGACTTCTCTTCACCACTCTCCGCACTTCAAGCCTAGTCTTCCGAAGTAACACGAGATATGTAATACTGGATTCTAAGGTTGCTGCCTTTGTTGGCAAATCCGCCATTTCGTTTCCCAGAAAACCAACATGGCCAGGAATCCATGCACACACCACGTTAACGCTAGAAGCGTGTGAAACATGAAGGGCATCCTGAACACCTGCACCATAGGGTGGTAGTTGTACAGCTCACGAAGGCTCTGAAGCGCACTAGGTTATCACTCAAAATGAGGCAGTCACAATTTTTAACGGCGCACATATAAAATGCTTCGGTATATGCCATAGAGCTCTAGAGGTTCGGTTTCATAAACAGGCAGATCCAACACCGTTGCTGCCCTCCATTGGTGTAGATCAGACATTGGCCAGTGTGGGCGGACAAAAATTCTAAAAAACAAGTGCGTACACACACACACACACACACACACACACACACACACACACACACACACACACACACACACACACACACACAGATATTTCTGGCTATAGCCCATGTAGTCCTGTTTACTCCTGATGACTTGGCATAACTGATAAACCGTAAGAGATAGACCAAATCATACTTTGCAAAAAATGTAGATCTTGTTGAAATACACAAACTATGTTAAATGATCTTTTTTGTGAAGTGAACCATTTCGAAGATATTCCTTGTTATTTGTCAGAATTTTGCAATACCTATAGGCGTTCTCAAATGGGAGACCGTTATTCATTTTTTATCTCTTGGGCATGCAATCTAAGTCATTATATAGCGACGACTCTCAAAACATTTGCATATCGCTTAAAGCCTAATGAACTCCCCTTGCACCTACAAGAAAATTAGCAATAAGATAATTTGTACAAATGTTTTATCTCGTTTAACAAGAAGTAGATAGAGGAATAAATGTTCGTAAGAATAATTTGTGCAATGGTAGAAAAAGCCATGTGAGTACAATATATAGGTTTTTTCTTAATCGCTTCCTAGTGTCCTTAACGAAACGCCTATTTAAATCGCTTATGCTCGTAAGCATATTTCACATAATTCAGACACGCAGTTTGTCAAGCTAAGGTGTCCTGCCTCTGCTAACCTTACATGTCAAACCGGTAAGGTGGGCAAGACAAGGAAATAAAATGTATTAGGAAGTAGTAGAACAGGAGATTTACACTTTAAGATTACACGCAAACTGTTTAATATTCGGTGAACGCAAATCAGTAACTGTTCTTATATAAATCTCTTTCTAATGAGAAAGTGTATCTGTCTCCTATATATTCCGTTTCCACCATACATAAATGTTATTAAGTAAAATACTATTAAATCAAGGTGTAAGACAAGGTTCAGTTTGTCTCCCACTTTGTTTTCCATTAATATGGCTGACCTGATAATAGAAAATATGTTTAAAATTAATGGACCCATCTGTACTAATATTACAAATCCGAAGTGTTACATTCACATGACTTTCTCTACCTTCTAACGCTTATTAGTGCGTATACAAGTGATACTTATGAATAACCGTCTACTTCATTGTAATGCCATAAACCTTTAGGGAAATAGCTGCATTACACATTTCGTTACAGACACAAAGGGAATCGTGATAGTCAACGTTTTAGAACTGGACGCCACATATGTCCAGTCTTTCCATGACATCGCCGAAACAACTGAATATTGACAGGACTTCAAAAGAATGACAAAGTATGAACAATTCGAACGATCAATGGCGTAGCCTGGCATGTAACCCAATGAATATTGTAAAATTCCTTAAAATATGACCTAACTTAAACACATTTGCCCTTTGGAGCTTTCATCTTGTATCATTGTCTGAAAGAAATATTCGACAATACTGAGAACATGATTCAAAAGAGAATCTGCTTTTCTGGAAGCTTCTTACGTTGACTTTATAGGTCACATAAGTTTATTTCTATTTTCTTTGCTATAACCGCACGGAAACGCAGTTTTGTTTACCACTGTAGTTCTGATTCATTTCGTAACCTCTCGGATGTACACTGCCTGTGTGCATACCTTCGTCCCAGAATCCACGCAAATCTTAACCTACATTTGCTTTAATAGTAAGTAACCGAGTATCCAAATCAGACATGGGCACGAGAGGAGATGTAGCAAATGCACTTGCCTTACCCACCCCACATTCTCTTACCGAGTGACAAAGGTTGTTTGGATACAACATGTGCAGTGGTGGGTTCTTCCATTTGCGGGTAGTAATAATTTCTACGCTGTTATTAACTATTTTGTTTATATTAAACATATTTTGCACATAATTATTACAGTCACCTACTGTGTTTAGGCAAATTACATAATCTTGAAGTTCCTTACGCTGCCTTATGATTAAAATACTAAATTTGTTTCTCTTTCACAATAAAGCAGTGAAGTTCCAATGCTATTTAGCCTTAAAATATTTTAAAACTATTTGATCAACATAATACATTCGTTGGCTTTAAACTTAATATACCTAATGTTCAAACTTTGAAACACGAAATACATGTTTATATTAAATAAACTAATAAAAAACTAGTCCACTAAACAGAGGAATCATATCGTCCCTTTTATATGTTTACAAATACGAGTATTCAAAAAGTTCCTTTTAAAACTGTAAATAAATACCTATAAGATCACGAAAGTTTGGTTTATGTCTCTGATCAAAGTTGCGTTTGATATTGTAACGCTTTATATTTGCAAATTGAAATCCACATTTGTACCACTCTTCATGAAACGGCCATACTCGCCGCTGAATGAGGTGTGTTGGAAGCTGAACAGCAGTGCAGGGAAGGAATGGCCGGTGGAGTGAGGCAAAAGCGTGTTTCAGGGAAGTGGCCCAGTTGAGCTGATTTTGCCCATGCCTGCTCCAAATCATGCTCAAATGTTCATACAAGAACAAATCACGAATAACTTCCTGTTCACGACTATAAATGCAAAAATGTTAGCGCGATTCTTAACATGATACGTACAATAACACATTACATACCGTGGATCAATCGCACAATACCAGTTTCCTGCACCTGACGACAGATGCCGTTGACCCAAGCTTTGTTTCGAAACATACTCCACCAAGTTAGTGCAGAGTGGCGCGAATTCAAATCCTAAATCTTGATTTTTGATGACATTAAAACGATTGTGCACCACACAATTATAATGAACACCAATTTGGCAATCAATTTGAGGAAAATTAGAGCGTATGCATTACATTTCTCACATCCACTGACACACGGAAATGGCTGATTTTATAAAGCATTAATTTGTAATAAATAATGTGTTTTTAAGATGTCCATAATTTTTGTGCCTGGTTTCGTCTATCGCTGCTGGCTGTGCGCTGGATTACCCCAGAAGATAATTCCATATCACACCAAGGAATGAAATTAGGCAAAATATGGTGGTCGTAAGACATTTTGATTGAGGAGATTTTCTAAGTTTCTTACTGCAGAGCAAGCAGAGCTAAGTTTTGGTAGCATGATTTCTATTTGTTTTCTCCAGTTGAGTCACTCATCTATTTGAAGCCCAAGAAATTTTGTATCGGATACTTTACATGTGTTGTAAATGTTGTATCTGATCATTAACTTATTTACTTGCTTATGCTTTGTTTTGAACTGAATAAAGCATGTTCTATCATCATAGTTTGAATAATAGCTTATTTGCTTTAAACCAAATGTTGAGCAGTTCAAATGTTTTAAGGACCGAATCTCTTAATTGCTGATGTGACTTTCCAGATATAAAACAACCTAGGATTATCTACAAAGAGTGCAGCTATTGACCCTTGGCTAAGATTATATGGCAAATCATTTATAAATATTAAAAATAGCGAGAATTGTGAGACACCCTTATTAATAATACACGATTCAGAACCCTAACCACTGATTCTGATTTTCTGGATTCTATTTAAGTAAGATCTGAACCAGAGATTTCCCTGAAACCATACAATTTTAACTACTGCAGCAAGAGATTGTGATCTAAACTATTTGGCCTAAGCTAAGTTACAAAATAGTCCTAATGGTAGTTCCTTTTTTTTTATCCAAGGTTGTTACTACCTCAGAAATTAGCATATATGTAGTACTTTCTTTTCTAAATCTCAACTGAGATGAGAGAATGTTGTTTAACTCCAACCGATTGTATACAGTTTTCTCAATTACTTTAGAAAGGGCTATCAAGAGCGAGATGGGCCTATAATTTGAAGCCAGGCTTTTTTCTGTACAGAAGCTTAACAAGTGTGTTTTATTTTTTCTGGAAATATGCATCAAAGAAGAGAATGATTACATATATGACAAAGAGGCTGACAGGCAATACACTGTGATAGGCAATACTTTAACAATTTGTTATTTATCTCAGCCAAGCCATTATGGGTTTTCCTTTTTGAGGAGGTAATAATTATTTCAATCTCTGTGGGAGCTGTGGAGTCCATTTTAAATGTATAATTAATGTTGAGATGTGCCTTTTGTACTTTCTCTACTACATACAGTAAGGGAAGTATTGTATTCCACCCAAAAATTTGATGTCAAGATTTCACTAGAAATACAAGATTTGAGACTCCCTGAATCCAAAAGGAGCATGTTTAGAAACTGGTGTGTGTTTGTGAACAGCATAACTCAAAAATGAAAACTTGATGAAATACCAAACTTGGTATGTAAGTCCAGCACCTTCCAAGGACATGATTAAGATTTTCTTGAAAATCACTCCTCCCTTTACATAGAGTATTTTTCGAAATTTTGATTTTATCAAAAATGGTCCTAATGATTAAGATTGAAATACCATATGTTTATGACAAATGAAATGTATATCTTGTATTTTCTGTGAATGTCCTCAGAAGTCCCTTCATTCTAGATGACTTTTGCATAACTGTTAAATTGTAAGAGAATAGGACATCTTACTCCTCAAAAAGTACACCTCGTTAACTACAATTTGTGAAATACATTTTTTTTTGTGGAATGGACCATTTTGGAGATATTCCTTGTTATTGGTCTAAAATTTCCAATACTTATAAGAGTAGTGAAAGTCATGAGGGTGCAGCACATCAGATTTTTAGAACTTTAAGTGCAGCTGAGTTTGGATCACATCTACTTTTTTTGCTTTCTGCCGCATTAAGGAAATATATGTGTTAAAGGCATTAACTATGGCACAGTAATTACTTTACTTGGCTTACTTCTCCCTGCTTCAGTTTTTATTACATTCCACACTGTTTTAATTCTATTATTGGATTCATCAATAGCTGGTAAGTAATTCCTTCTTTTTGCTTCATTAATTACTCGTTTGGTATTTTAGAATGTGTGTTCCGTACTATGCTTTAGGTTTGGGTCATTACTTGTACAATATAGTAAGAACAAATTTCTTTTATCTGTATAAGATTTCTTTATACCTGAAGTAGTCCGAGACTTGATCTTCATTACTTGTGAGGAATTTAGGGAAGATGACATCATATGATGATAACACAATTTTGAGGAACTCAAAATTTGTCATTTGCTCGAGTCTTAGCATAGACATAACACTTATTGATATAACTATCAATAATTTTATTATCGTTGTAATTTTACTTTCCCTATTGTCTGTTCTGCTTACTATGGCAGATACTAATACCAGATTCTGGCATTTTCCCTGCATTGTAGTTGGAACCCTGTCCACTCTTCTGCACACTGGCTAATTATCAGGCCATGTCCCCATTGTTGTCTATCTACCTCAGAGAACTGACCAGTCCCTCAAATTGTGTCAGTGATAGAATCATGTCGTACAACAAGGTAAAACGATACTTCAAATTCAAATGGGAATACAAGTACTTTGTGTTCCTAGTAAAAGTAAAGCACTGTATTTGCTATGCCAAACCAAAATTATGTAACATAATCACAAAACTAATACATCATGCTTCTATTTGGTTTTGCCTTGAAATTTATGTATCTTGTTTGTAAAGACATGTCTATACATAAACACAGAACCAGAAACATGAAGTGGCCTGCATTTGGTGATGGAGTATACTCAATTTCATTCCTGTCACCCCTCTTCCCCATGCAATACCTGAGCATTGTGATCTGACATTCTACATATTCACAATAGGACTCACTGTATAATTTGGAATTGTTTTTTGAGTCTAGAAAATATTTTCTATAGTTGTTGCTTTCTCATTTCTCCATTCATTTCCAATATTCTTGCTATACCTCCTTTCAAAGTGATTTCTTGTTACTTTTACTTACTCTATTTCTTAATTGTTGTAAGTGGAGGAAGTACCCACTGCATTCCATCCAAACATTCATTTCATCAAAAATATGCATTGGAGATTTACAACTACTACCTGTTAACAGTATTACTTAAAAACAAAGTCAGATAATACCACATTTCATTCTTGAGAAAGGTACCGTTGAAGGATATGTGGGAATAATGCTCCAGAAAACCCCCCCAATCCAAACCACCCTCTGTATGGAAAATGGTTGTTATTTGTTTTCTCAGAGATGACTAACATTTTTTATTAAAATATCTTATGTTTGAACTGTCCACATTGCAAAGGAATGTACATATGGAATCTTCTGTGATATTCTCTTCGTTCTCTTTGAATTGTATACAGTGGGAAGCCACGAGAAAGAAAATCTCTTTATGAACATGTACTACTCCTTAGAATACACATTTCATGTTAAGCTTAATTCTTTTGTTTCTCCTGAATTCATGAAGAAAGTGTATAATACTAGGTGAGGTTTTCTTTTGGGCATTTTTAAGGACTTATTTTTTGTTTTGTATCTTATAAAAATCGATAAGATTTTAGGAATCTAATGTCGTATTACAATATGGGTACTCTTAATATTCAAGCCCTTAAAATGAAGATTTAAATATGCCATCATCTGGATCACACCCCATTTAAATACCAGTATCACCATCCATGTTAAATTTTCTGTAACTTGTAACTACAAAATGTGCTCAAGAATTGGCCAGAGAGGTTGGAATCAAGAAAAGGACCTTGAAGAGGAGGAGTGAGGAGCAAGAACCATTGGAACAAGGAGACTATGGTGCAGGAATGTTTTAAATTTTGGTGAGTTAGCCAAAAAGCACCTCAATTTAGTTCTTTGCATCCCCCTCCCCCCAGTTTAAATTTTACAGCTTTGGGTACACTTTTCTCAGAAACTAATTTAGAGGGCTGAAATTTTTTGAGATGTTACAAAACATCTAGCTTAACAAAGTGAGTGAAAGGATAATTTTTATCTGCAACATACTGAATTTTTAAAAATTAAAAGTTATGCACTTTAAGTGAAATATTTTTTTTCTATACACAAAGTTTTTGAGCTTATACTTTGCTGGATAAAAAAGCTAAACTGCTCACATTGTTCTTCATTAAGTACTTTATGTCTCTTAAAAAATTGGAAGATCTGTAAACAAAACTGTGGCAGGTATATGTCCCTAACTAATAACATGGGTTTTTAAAATGTCAAAAACATTTATTGGATAGATGGTGTAATTTTCATTACCTTATGACTGAGCTAACCCCCTGAATTCTGATTTTGAAATGTATACAGTTTAACACTGTTGAGCTTGGCAAAAGTACCACTGTCCTTATGTACCCACTATGAGCATTTCTTACAATAAACAGTGTAATGTAATCTCACTATCTAGGTGACGATGGTACAATGTTTACATTTCTGAATTCGTCAAATAAAGGCTAGCTGGATAATGAAACATTCACCTGGGTATTTTATTGTTCATGGTTACGTTAGTAACTTCACAAAGATGAACATAACGTAACATTCATTAACAAATGCTAGATACTAATACACATCCAATGAATATGAATTAAGAAGTCGCACTTGAACCTCACAGAACGATAGAGCAGGCTCTACAACCTTGTGAAAGACCTTATGCACATCGTGTTTACTCGCTATGGTCCAAATGTAGGTTAATAGCGTACTTTCAAAACTCAATAAAATCACTGTCAAAACAGAACTCGCCATATATTTCAGGTTTTATGGGACTGATTTAGTCAGGGTTTTATTTCTCACGAAGTGACTTTAATGTAGTGGATGTATAATCTGTATAAGGCGACTAAGTTACATATTTATTATAATATTGACATGACAGTTCTGCTCGTTCCTAACCTCTTACTGTCAAACAACACAATATGTTTACAACGTACTGTAAGCCACGTAAACAATCTCTTTATCATCACTCACCTGCATTAGTTTGTCCGAGACAGCCAGCTAAGATTTCAAAACACCATGTCCTAATATCCACACCGGAAAAACATTCCTTCCAAGACATGCTCTCTATACGCCGCAAGCATTTCGCTCATCCATTAAGGTTCGCGGCCAGTGACAGCGCCACCACTGCCATCTAGAGCAACCGAAGTAAACTGGTGGTAACCGGCCGCAACTGGTTACATGTTCGCTCACTGGAGTGCTCTAATGGTCTAAACATGGACCAGTGCAGCAATTGACCCCCAAACCCCCTCCGACCCTGGAGTCCAGTTTGGCACAAGGGTTAAAGGAACTTGAAAAAACAAGATTTAATGAACAGTGTCTAAAGAACTCATTGTAAAGTTGAAGCACGTGTGGATAACACTATACATAATTTTGAACTTTTCTGTTCTTTAGAAGAAACTATGTGACTCACACAAAAGGTGCTCGACTTATATCTGAAAATCATACCATAACGAACCTTTCTTTTGGAAGACTCACTTTTCATATTTATACAAAGTGAGCTAAATGCAACAGACAAACTGATTACGGAAAACACATATACTAAAATTATTTTTTGACCGTTTTCACTTGTAGGAATGTAAAATGAAATGCTTTTCCAACAAACAATATCCGGGTGGAAACTTTACCTATGTTCATCGCTAACTGCGCCGAAATTGCTCAAATTTCTTTTGAGGAAAGAAATATAGATGTGACCCACAAAGTATAGTTCTAAGGACGTATTGCAACCTACAACATGAAAGTATTCCACCATGTCACAAACAAGATTTTTAATAGTTTTCAGCTTTCTCATTTTAAAGAAAACTTTGAACATACTGATTTACTCCTAAATGTCTGCCTGGCTGACTATTCTCCTTCTGACAGTTTATTCCCAAAATCTTCGTCATGTATGACTACTTTAACTTGTGGGCCAGTGAGCCCTTCTTTTCTTTCTGAAGATGAGCAAACTATCAATAATAATGGCATTCGCTATGAGGAAGATACATTAGATGCAATAAGTTCTTATAAATAACTAAATAAACATATGTCACTAGTATTTTTATTTTTAATAATTATTAATAACAATTTCTTATTCAAAAGTAGTTTGCCATCAAGATTTAGGAGGTACTGTTAGAATTGTTACAGCATGTGAATGTAAGTGTGATTAACAAAAATATATTGTTTTGAATTAGTTTCCCAAAACCAGTGAGTCCACACAATGTAAAGTTAAAGGAAACAGCAATTGTAAAACCCAATACTGGCATTTGGCAAAAGTATGAAGTTTTAAACACTGAAAGAATTCTGCGGTTCACAAGTTTTGAGTTGTAAACTTGCGAAAATGTAGCTACGTTATACCAATGAATTTGAATTTGATATTGACCGCTTCCATAGCGCAATGGTGACACGCCTGCCTCTGGCGCACAGGACCCGGGCTCAATCCCCGGTACCGCCATGGAATTTTTGTCCCGCTGGGAAGTCTGGCAAGGACTCAGCCTCGTTAGGCCCATGGGGGCCAATTGAGTAGTATAGAAAGGTAGCGTCCCTAAAAGGTCAGATAGTTGCTCTACGGTCGGGGGAGTCGGCGCGCTGACACCCACCCCCCACCCCCGCCCCCACCACAATCCCCATCCTGCATTCCTCTGCCGCGGCTGGAGGACGCAGCGATCGGGTGATGAGGGAACCAGTGTTACCAATTTAGCTTTTTTGTAGCTAAATCTAGCGTTTTCGAAAGAGTAAATGCTACAAAATTTTGGTTTTAGCTATTAGCTACAGTTTTTGCTATAAAAATTTTAAGTTAAGCTTTTTTCTAGCTTCTTTGTGTACTGAATAATGACTACATTAAAAAAGGAAACATTTAGAGAACATCGCTTCTTACATTCGAGCCACGGATCCAGATAGTAGATGCAATAATAGCATCTATCAATAGTGTGAAGGTCAAAACTCCAGGGGAAGTCCCTCACTCTGCTGATCCAGTCGTATCAGGCAATGTAAATATTATGCTCAGATTGCACATGGCATTGACCGATGCGTCTTGCGCTAACGCCGAACAGTGTATTAGCATTCTTTTCTCAGAGAGATAGTTAGAATTTGCTTTTGTGGTGATCGGAAATATAGTTAGTTCTCGTTGACTTGTACTTTCACTGGAGTGTATAAGTTCGTGTGCTTTGTGTTGGGTGTGAAATCAGTGGACAGAGTGTTCTGAATTACTTTTTTTTGTACTGAAACAGTAAACTGCCACCGAAGTATACACAGGGGTACAGACGGGAGTGGGAATCTATGGAGGACTTTAAGGGTTGGCTTCAACCAGTTGTTAATGACAAAACAAGAGCGTATTGCAAATATTGCAGATGTGAAATTAATTCCAAGTTAAATGACTTGACAATTCGTGCTAAAAGAGATAAACACAAAAAGTTTGCAGGTCCCTTTCTAAATAAACGCCAGAGAGTAGTAAATTTCAGTCCTGCATGCACTTCATTAGGGATACATGAAGCAGAAGTCAAGCTGGCTATGTTTGTGTGCGAACATTGTTCCCTGCTATCATGTGATCATTTATCCGAACTTTGTAAAAGTGCTTTTGCAGACAGTAAACATTCTGGCATCCATTTACATCGTACCAAATGTAGCGAAACAATAAAAAATGTTCTAGCACCTCACTTTCTTAAAGAGCTAGTTAAAGATATCAGTGGTCAAGCATTTAGTATAATAATAGATGAATCAACAGACGTGTCTATGATTAAACTTATAGCAATTGTTATACGTTACTTTAGTCGTACCCATGGCAAAATTGTATCTACATTGCTGGAGGTAGTGGAACTTAAATCAGGAGATGCTGATAGCATAGTACAAAGTATAAAGCAGGTACTGTCTGAAAATAATTTAAATCCTAAAAAGTTGCTTGGAATTGGAACTGACAATGCAAGCGTAATGACGGGGCATAACAATGGTGTATTTGTTAAATTGAAAGAAGAATTAGGAAATCCCCACATGGTATTGTTTTGATGTGTCTGTCACTCTTTACAACTTGCAGTAAGCGCAGCGTACGAAGACGCTCTACCGAGAACATTAGATTTCTTAATTAAAGAAACACACAATTGGTTTTCCCATTCTACTGCTAGACAGGTTGCATACAAGGAGATTTATCAGGCCATAAATTGCGGCATCGAGCCATTAAAAATTCCGCAAATGAGCAACACGCGTTGGATTTCGATAGAACCAGCTGCGAGTCGGATTCTCCAACAGTGGAATGAATTGAAGTTGCATTTTGAATTATCTAGACAGAGGGAAAAATGTTATACAGCTGAATTACTTTTTTCGATGTATACAGACCCCCAAAATCTCTTATACCTTCTTTATTTACAACCTATCCTAGAAGAAGTGCAGAGAACTAATAAAGCGTTTGAGTCAGAGAGTGTAGACCCAACTAAGCTTATAAATGATTTGATGGCATTAGTAGAATCGGTTAGTAGAAAAGTGTTAATTCCTACAGCAAAAATTGACCCCTTAGTACATTCAATTGTGGATCAGGTGGACCCCAGACCTTATTTAGGTTTTAAATTTGAATCTGCTATACATGAGCTAAATATATCACAAGATGCAGAGCAAAATATTCGGTAGAGATGCATAAGGTTCGCTGTAAAACTTTCAGAGGAACTTCAATCTCGTCTTCCTCACAATTTAAAAGTACTGAAAATGACAAATATGTTTTGTGTAGAGGAAACTTTGAAAGTGCTGAAACCTCCCATAATTGACATTGCTCTTGAGTTAGGTTCTAAAGACATTGGCTCATTAATAACTCAGTGGAGAAACATAACGCACACTGACTGGGAAAGCACAGGAGACACAATCAAGTTTTGGACAGAAGTAGATAGGCTTCGCAATGCTGCCAATGAAAATCCGTATGGTGAACTGGTCTTGTTAGCATTTTCAGTTCTTAGCCTTCCATATTCAAATGCAGATGTGGAACGTGTGTTTAGCCAGGTGAACATCGTAAAGTGTAGGTTGAGAAATCGAATGATGACCAAAACATTAAATGCCATCCTTTTGGTGCGTTTTGGACTTAAACGAAACAGTAAGTGCTGTTATTCCTATAAGCTTCCAGAAAGTGTACTTAAAATGATGGGCACCAAGGGTAATTATTCAACAGCAGCTAGCACTTCCTCAGCGGAAACTAATACAGAGCCGAACAAGGGGGAGGAAGAAGCAGAACTATTTTTTGATAATTTATAAGTGAGTGATTATGTGCATAAATGTTTAGCTTTTTATATAGCTATTTTGAACTACTATTTAGCAATTTTTTGGCGTCTTTCTATCTTCCATTTAGTTTTTTTCTGTTGACATGAGTTGACAACATTGGAGGGAACCCTCTGCACAGAGGAAATGCCTTAGTTATTATTCTGGCATCTTTCCTTTGATGATATTGGCTATAGCTTTGCATGTGAAATCCAAAAGACCCTTGCTGTCCCGGTGATGTTACATGCAAAACGGTAGCCAATATGATCAAAGGAAAGACACCAGAAGAAATTCGCAAGACATTTAACATCAAGAATGGTTTTACTGCAACTGAAGAGGAGCAAATTCACAAGGATAATGAATGGCGTGAAGAGCAGTGATGTAGAATGGGACCATTTTAATATGAAATGTAATAATATATTTCAAAAATAATGTCATTGGTAGGTATAACGTGGCTACATTTTCCATCATTTTACAACTCAAAACTTGTGAACGGCAGAATTCTTTAAGTGTTATCAAAGTAACAACTGAACATCGTTATCCACACTCCAGTGTTACCATCTGTGCATTTCATGTATCGCGTTACTTTTGTTACTGTTCTCTAAGTTATACGGCTTTACCTTTGTGTCTTACTTTTGCTTTTAACCAACTCAAACAGCAATTTTAAGTAGCAAATTCCTGAAGCATATTCAGCATCGATACCGTAAATTGTCACAAATAGTAAAAGAAGGAACTATGTGTTTAGCCGTTTAGCCTTTTACTTCAGTCGTTGGCTAATCTGAAAACAAAGATAAACAATTACCAAAACTGCATGTCAGCACCTTTTATGATATAATTTGAAATATAATTTGAAGTCCTACTGCCTAAAGGACATGAAAAGTCTTGTTTCGGTTTTTGACAACAAAGCCGTCTGAGAATTAAAGATAAACTGTGGAGTCCAGCGTATCTTCTTTTGAGAAAGCTTTAAAGTTATTAATGAATACTTAATTCTAAAGGGTGTTTAAATTTCTTCTCACTGCTATAATGATTCTAAAAGCTTGAACTTATACACGGATCATTATATAAATATCATTGAAAATATTTTAGTATGTTCAGTTCTTATTAACTATACAAGAAATTGGCGTAATTCACATGTGTTCGGAAAATGTTTATAAATATTTACTGAAATTAAAGTGTTAATTTAGTTTATGGTATTTATAGCTGATTTTTCTGATAGAGAAACTTGTGAACATATAAAGGTAATATGTGAATTACTTTGGAATAGATTAACCATTTTATAAATATGCAATACAAAGTATTGGTCTAACTTGAAAGTAGAGCAATAAATCTGTTGTGCTTTATTTTTTAATCTAACGACTGATTGCTTTTAAGCACACATTTGTTTATCCAAATATTCATATTTATTTCCTTTCAGATTCTTTTTCAGTAAAGATTCATAGGGTTTCTAGATTTTGAAATTTGGTTTGAAGAACTAATTTACATAAACGGAAATGTAAACAGCAAACTTTGTAAACTCAAAATGTGTGTACCTATTATGTTCAGTGGCAAATAATATCAGTGTTAATCATATTAATTATTTTTCTATACACACTGTCTGCATGTATATTTGTAATTATGAATTAGGAATATAAATTTAAAATAAACTGCAGCAATATTTCTTAGAACGATATTACTGTTTGATCTCCACCCTAGCTTTTGCTGAATAAACAATTGCAACAAAACAGCAAAATCCCAAGTACTGTTAGTTTTCTATCACTTTATTGTCCTCTAAATTTTACTACCAATGCACAATTTCCTTCTTGTTGTTAACACAGTTTATGGTCTTTTCTGCTCTTACAATTCACAACTGTTCTTCTGATAATAATTATCAGAAGAACAGTTGAGAAAAATAATTGTTCTCAGTTTTTCAGTGTCTTTCTCCAGTTTTTTTGTCTCTTATGTCTTGACTATTACTATACAATCCGTCGACGACACATGCGTACTCACTGGCAGGCTGGCCGACTCACTCTCGTAACTAAAAACTAACTGTACACGACGACTTTCACACTAAACAATAACTCCCGACTACAACTCAACTCGAACTAACCACTGACTGCGCGCTCTGTCTCTGGTCCTGTTTATACTGAAGCTGACATCACGTGACCTTTCCAGAACACCCCATGCACGCGTGCAGGATGACTCAGCTAGAATCGACGAAACTTCTCGACCCTGTTACAGCCACGCTTCTGTTTGATGCTCTACTAGCGAAGTGGGGTACCAGCCCCCTTCCCCTTCCATAGAACAAATTTTAAAGATAAGATTTGTTGTTTGGAAGTGAAACGTTTTGCTGATTTCTGAAAAATTTTCTTCCGTGCGCTTAATACGTTCTGCAACGATGCTCCATTTCCGGTGAAATCTTGATATCGAAATTTGGGTCGAATGCAATACTTCCCCTAGGTACCTACTTACTACACGTAGTGGAGAAAATAAAAAATGGGTCTCAGTCTTTGTTGACCAGTCCTCTTATATTAGACATTTTGCAATTTACACTATGCGTTTTGTTGCACTATTAATAATTTACAAGTATGTTAATTTTACTTAACATTGTGCGAAAAGACTACTAGTTTTACGATTTTCTTCAAAATGCTACAAAATGCTAAATTTTAAATATACAAATCAAAATGGTAGGTATGTTTATGATTTCAAAGTGCTAAAAGTCACAACCCCTTGCAATTAGTTTCGAGAGATGATGAAAGCAAGCTATAGTTGCCACTAGATTGGACTTGGAAGGTACCCAGAGAGTCGCCACTCCACGTTTTCGAACCACTACTGGACCCAATTATTCCGTTTATTGGCTCTATTGGCTGTTATTAAGTAGATCACACCCAGTTAAGTTCATTGGTATTGCTGAATATTTAACGTTACCACGCGTTATGGATCAAAATAATTACTACCCCTTTGACTTCTGAATATAATAGCCTCTATCTCCGCAACTAATCGCAACACCATGGTCATTTCTATTAAATTTCATCGCTACAGTACTCTAATATAACCTAATTTCCTAAGATATCATTTAGTATTTACTGTGCAAATGACACGTGCGGAATAATAATGGTTGCAGAAAGACGCGAGAGTGACGCTTAGATTCTTTAACCTGACTTTTTAAGTCAATGTTAGCTTATTTTGGTAAGACCCAATTACTTACCCTTACAACTCCATTTTAGATTGTTTCATAAAGCTAGTGAACGCAAATACAACCTGATAATTAAACACCAGGTGTAGAATTTTATACATATTTGAAGTGTAATAAATACTTTTAGATTCCTAAGGGGGCAATTGAGGAGCTATTTGATTGAAAAGTAGAGGCCCCTGTTTGCGGAGATTCAGTCCCCTGAATTTAAAAAAAAAAAAAGAACATTTTTAGAAAAAGGTCCACGCGCGCGCATGTCTCCGAAATGGTTCACTCTACAAAAACAGTTTTTCAGACATAAATTGTGTGTTTTAGCAAGGTCTACATTTTTTGAATAGTAAGATTTGGCCTATCTCTTGCGGTTTAACAGTGATGCAAAAGTGATCCAGAGTAAATAGGACTTCAAAGGCTATAGCCAGAAAATTCAAGATATACATTTCATTTTTCATAAAAAATATCCCGAATATATGTAATTTTAATAAATATCGTTAGAGCCATTTTGAAGAAAATAAAATTTTTCGAAAAATCTTCCATGTAGAGGGTAGAGGAATTCTCTTCAAAATTCTGGTGCCACATTTCACCTAATCCATTTAGCATTAACAGCTCTTTAATTTTTCCAAACTATGTTCTACTATACTTCTGGGTTTTGTGGACATTCAAACACACGTTTAATAGCTCACTGTCTGCCATTTGTTGAATCCTAAAGAAACATTGGGCGTGTTTTTATATTTAGCGCACTCTGATGCGCATCCAATGGAAATTCATCGCACCGTTCTTTAACTCTTCGCTGAGATCCACCAGCTTCAGAGCTGAATGAGGCGCTTAACAATCGGTTCCATCGTCCCCGAAAGACCAATGAATAGTCCCATAATCTAACTAAATTGACTGGCCAGCTGATTGAAAATTGAAGCTAAAGCTTGCATGATTTGTGGCTAAATTAATACGCGAATCGCGTGGAAACAGGAGATAAACTGTGTGCAATGTCACCATAATAAATTGAGCTTTTATTCATAGCACGTTGGCCATATTGCATGAAGCATTGAACCGTTCAACTCAGCATCAAATACATTCATCGCTATTCCATCGGTGAAATCCACTGCTCATCGTTCCTTGAATTAAAAACACTTACCCGTTGTAATATTCTTTCAATTTCTAGTCCTCTAACACTCCCTTTTCCTAAGTCCAACATACTTCCCGCATTTGTAGTGTTCTGTAGATTTACGAAACAGCATATGGTTATTCGATCCCCATTACTAACACCCGTAGCTCCATTCCATATGCCCATCTTGATTCCTTCCACAAGGGAAACAATCTCTTTCAACCCATTCAACAGGTATAGAGGGTGCTGAGTACAGACATTTTCTTACTGCTGCCAACGCTAATTTACCAACAATAGTTTCTATTTGAGTTCATTTCTGCCGATTCCCATTATAACTTAACTTCTAGACAATTACATTTCTTAACCACCTCAATTTCTTTGTTATTTACTAGCCACTTTTCACTTTTACTTCTTTTCTTACAAAATATAATTTGGGTTGCACTGTTTGATAAATGACAATTAAAGAAACAAGTGTAACAAATATATCGCATTTTAAATTCGGTCTTCTGTTAGTTTGTTATATCATGACTATGTATATTCCTTGCAATAAAATGTAACCGGATTTTGCTTTTATATTCTGTGGAGTAACAATTTTCTACTCCATGGCATTCTCAACTAACAGTCAAGCTTGTACTTTTATAACCCTTATGTATTACAAGGTCTTTGTACCAGTAAATCCTTTTTATTCTTTTAGTAATTTACTAAATGAAATTAGAACTGTATTGTACTTTCAATTTATACTTCTGTTTTATACTTCTGTTTTATACATCCGTCAGAACAAATTTGGCTGTACAATTGCGAAAGAATTAACAAAATCGAATTGTGAAAGAATTAACAAAATCGGTTGACTGGCTTTTGAGACAATGAATTCACAAAGTGTCTCTTGATACAGCATTAATATAGAACTATAGATAATGTACTTTGCATATTTAACTATGATGTATTACTATTTAAAAATTTTGAACATTTTCATAAATAAAGTTATGAAAAATGCGAAAATAATCACATCATATAACTGCTCGATTTCATTTTCCAAATCTGTTGGGATGAAATACCTCTTCAAAAACGCCAGTACCAGGTAATATATCATTCTCAAATAGGGCTCCATTGTTTATGTTCTGAAAACATTCAGCAGTTGCTCCTGAGCTCTGTAACTTGTTAATTTTGATGGAGCTGTAATGAGAAACACAAAAATGCATGTACTATACAAAGCAAAATCAGGTTAAGGGATAACCTTTACTTCTCACACCCAATGTAGCTAAACAACAAACATGCATCCTGAATTGTGTCTGTATAAGGGTATTAGCAATTATTTAGATTATTTTTTAAAGTAAATGAAACAGATGGAATTAATACTTACCCTAAAAAAGGCAAAAATTTGGAGTAAGAAAGGTGCTATGCAGTAAACGGCTGTTTTTCAAATGTTCCATTTTGGTCACATCCTATTTCTGCTGTTTCTTTATTATTACAGTACGCCAACCACAGACATCTGTTGGCAGATAACTGAGGTAGAGAGTTGCTGTGAGGCTACACTGTACCTGGTGAGCGCTTTCAGAATTTCATTGATACTATGACTCAATGAAAAGGTTCGGAAGGGGAACTAAGCACCTTGAGCGATGAAATCTTTTCTCCTGTGACCCTGGCAGGCGCCCCTGGGAGTGAAGAGTGAGGTGAGAGGATACTAAGGATGGCCAGACGGAGGAGAGACGACAGTGGAAGGCCTACCGTAGGTAAAAAAATCACTGTACTTCTTCCAAAAATTTGATATCGAGATTTCACAGGTTTCTTAGATTCCCTGAGCTTAAAACAGCATTTAGGCAAAAATATTCATGCTTGTGTGCGCTTGATGTCTGTATGTCATTGAATAGCACATTAAAAGGTGAGAAGTCTGCTCATCAGCTCGTGGTCTTAAAGGACTGAAGGGAAGAAGAGGGACATTCCACGATAGAGTAACCCGAGTTATGTAAACTAAGTGGATAAACGTTGCTGCTTGTTAGATTTCCAACTTACCTCCAATGTCATTCCCGCTATGTTTGCTCGCTAATACGCTAATGTATTTTTATTTCAGTTAAACATTGGAGTTACTAGAGTTACCTCGGAAGCAAAGAAAAGAGGAGTGTAGAAGTTGACAAATCCCCGCTTTGGAGTGTTGTAAATCTGCTATGATATTGAGGACAGGGGTTCAGAGTGACAGTTCCATGTGTAAAACAGACTTTTACAGGACAATTGAAACAAACAAACCTAAAGAGGTTTCTAAAGCGGACGTATTTTGCGTTTTATTGGGCCACACTGTCGTTTACTTGTCATATACACGTGTATTCTCAATCCCATAAAATTAATTTCAGTCAAGCTAAAACGAATAGTTAGAGAAATGTAACAGGTGACTTATCCTTACAGGAATTGCACGATATAATACTCGAAGATATATCTCTTGAGACCGAAACAGGCTAGCAAGGTTTTTGAAAACATATAGGTAGAAAAGATAGAAAATGATAAGTGCGAGAAAGACGGAGTAGTTGGAAACATTGTTTATGTTTTATAAGCTGAGTACACTGCATGAGCTAAAAATAACATTTAAGTTCCGCTATTTTGAGTGACTTCTTTACTTTAATCTAGCGTGAATACACATTCCAAAGTTGGTAACATTATCGCAAGGCGACTAGAAGCACGACTCCCTCTGCAGATATCTCTTGTTTACACTTACTGCATTCCTCTCAGGGACCATGGGGTGGTGAACAAACCCTAAGCTGTACAGTAGGAATTTCAAATATCCCAACATAACATTTTCACGGAATTCTTCCAACCGTAAAAAAGCGATTACATTGCTTTCCCCTAAAATCATTGCTTTTCATTATCTCTAAAACGACCTTAATAATTTTGGTTGACCAGCATATCCAGTTAACTTATAAGTCCTTTTATTTGTAGAATTCTATCATTCTACTAACGTTTCATGGAATACCTTATCAAATCTTTAAATTTCAAAATATTTTATCTTATACTCAAATTTTTACTGTATCACCAATCTAGAGTAGGTGCAGGAAATATTGTGTTCCATCTCAAAATTCCTTATCGACTTTTCACAGAAATAGACGTTCAGGCCCCCAAAGGAATGTTTAGAAAAAATATTTGCCTGTATGCCTCTACGTGTAAACAAAATAACTTAAAACCAAAAAGTAACACACATACTAAACTTGGCATTTAAAATCAACATCTTCCATGGATGGGACACGAAAATTTGAAGTAAAATCCTCCTTTCCAAACTACGGCTTAGGTGTAAAAATTGTCGTTCTGCCTTATTTTCTCAAACTGGCTGCAAGGATCTTATTTAAAATAACGTATGCTTGAGATATTTCCACGACTTGCACTTTCATTGAATAGCTTCTGAGGTCCTCTCTATCCTGATTAAGTTTTGTATAATTCTATATAAGTAGGAGAACGAAAGAGATAGACGAAAACTTAATTCAGAAAACGTATTGGCCTTATTAAAATACACCATTTGTATAACATATTTCTTTTTCTTTTTCTTAGTCTTACCCGTTTTAGAAATATCTCACAAATATTTGTGTGTTTTAAGTGCGTAATTTAACGGAAAACATGACAATATAACGTCATTTTCCATTACGGAAAATGCTTGCAGGTTTACGAGCCTTAGTTTTTCTTTTCCTTCACAAGGAGTTGTGACTATGGCTTCTGAATTTATTACTCCATGCTTCCGATAAATGTTTCAACTTTGTTTCGTCATATTGTATATAACTAAGCATTTATTACTTAGTTTTAAATCATTTTTAGACAAAAAAATATGTATCTAGTGAATAAAGTAACGTAACGTAGAAAAGAGCTTTTTAATTAATGCTGTAGTATACAAGGTAATCTTGCAAATTTATAAAAGTTTATGTAACTGCGCCACATACAACATTCTATTTTCATACAGTGTGAAACACTATTTATGAATCTCATTCCGTTTGTGCGTGCCCCACACTCCTATCCAGGTAGCAAACCAGGAACTGCCATTACCTTTGAACATATAACTTTTGCTTCTGTACATTTGTGCTTAATTTTAACCACTAAATAATTAATTTTTCTATTGTAATATGATGAAATAGTGCAATGGACTTCAGCTCACAAATAAAGTAGAACCAAAGGTCACATATACAGACCTGAGTTTATCAGACAGTGCTTCAAATTGCTTTTAATGGTACCGCACTTCAGTCATATTAATTTTATCTGTTCCATATGACTTCATTTGTATATGAAATTTAATGAAACTTAAATAATTAAAATTCTTTACCTATTTAAAAAACTTATCCTCATAATCAGCGCGCTTTAAAATCTCGTACCCTAATTTTGTTTTTTGTTTTTTACTTTCTCTACTACGTATAGTAAGTGGTAATAATATATAGTAGTAATATATAGTAATTTGATATCAAGATTTCATCGGAAATATGTTTCGAACCCCCCTAAATCCAAAAAGAACAATTTTAGACAAATGTCCGTGTGTGTGTTTGTGTTTGTGTGTGTGTGTGTGTGTGTGTGTGTGTGTGTGTGTGTGTGTGTGTGTGTGTGTGTGTGTGTGTGTGTGAATTTGATGTTTATAAAGAAAACCCAACATAAACAAACCCAAGGTTATGAGAGTTATGATAGAGACAAACAGAATATCATTGCCGATGACCAATTGTTCCAAAGATGCCACCCAAAGTACCTTAGATGTCAAAGGCAGCAGTAATAGCGTAATTTTGCACATATGCATATCAAAATAATTTAACAATTTAGGTGTTTATTTACATATGCATTAAGAGTGGAAAACATCCTAACACACATAAAAATGGACCAAAAAAGGGAGAGAGGGAAGGGATTACTTGGTTTCGTTTGGGAACATGGAAATTGAGGAATTAAAGGAAGAGTTTTGAAGGAAAGGTGTAATGGTAGAATGATCAGGTATAGGCCTTTGGAGGAAACAACTGGAAACGGTTAAATAGAAATAAAGAGCTGACGGTGAGAAAAAAAAAATAAATAAAGACCAGTCAGAACTGAGAAGTCCGGGAAAATTCTTGTGGAATGTAAGAAATAAATGGAAGTGGTCAGTGAACAGAACATTGGAAGGATGACTTTTGTAGTTTAAAAAGTTATTTTGTAATTATTATGGGTTTGTGTTTCGAGCGGGATGGCTCAGTTGATAACGTCTATGGGCCACATTAGAGAGGTCGCGGGCTCAATTCCCGTGGCCGACTTTTCTGACCCATGGATTTTTTTTCGGAGGTTTCTCCGGGTCGCCTTGCAAATGCTGGGAAGGATTTCCATATCCTCCGAATTTCCTGTCCCTCCATTTCGTTACATATCATTTCATTTCACCCTTCATCCCGTTAGGATTCAGGGTTGGAAGCATCGGCCATTCCCACCGCCCTTAGGATCCATTCTTCTCATCCATCCTCTCAGGGGGGTGCTCCGTCAGGAGCATAGGCACAAAAGATCGCCTTTCGGTAGAGGTGTTAAGTCCCCCTCCGCAAGTTGTTGTAGAGTGATAGAGTCATATGGGTTTGTGTATTGTCTGGTGAATGGGTGTTTAGTAGTGTTTAACGCCCGCTTTTACTACTATGGCACCGCAGGCGGTGACATTGATGATACATGGAATGAAGATGGAGCACCGCTGGAATGAGATGGCGGGGGAAACCGGAGAACCCGGAGGAAACCCGCCCCAAAGCCGCTTCGTCCACCATAAATCCCACATGTGGTTGCCTGGATCGAACCCGGGCCGCTTTGGTGAGAAGCGAATGGTCTAACCACTCGACGTGGCCGCGGTGAATGGCTAGGGCTAATATCGGACAAGGCGTATGTAATATTACTCTAGCGCTTATATCATTAAATTAAACACTGCAGATCTAAAAAAAATGAAACAATTTCAAAACTTCTGAAATCCTTATTCTAATTCTATAGATGTATGTACCTACCAAATTTTATAGATGCCAAACCTTTTCGTGTAAGAAACTTGTACTATATTTCCTTTGTATTTACCTCATAATCAAATGGTTGACAAAGCATTCTAAATGTATAAAAAGAGACAGTTGCTAAGATTAGAAATCCGAGAGCTAATATTTCATATTAATTGTGAAATTTGTTTTTCTTAATGGCACAGAATATGTGTTTTGCAAAGAGGTTAATCTGGTAGTCTGGGAGTGCAAAACGTTATTCCATTATAGGTTAAGGATTTCTACATTATGTGAAAATGATGTAGCTTTTATGTTATTAACTAACTGTGGGGCCAAAAATAAGGTACAACTTTTTAAGATTCAAACTGCTATAATTATCTAAAAATTACTGGACCGTTCCGACCGTAGATTCTTCCTCCGGCAAAGGGGGCTTATACACAATTCAACATTTCTAGAACTTGGATGACTGTCAGGGAGAGGTTATGGAAGTCAGACGTCCGTCGATGTTCCACATTCTTTTGTGTGGATATCAGAGGGTTTCTCATCCGTTATTAGGAATATTCGGGACTACACAAAATTGCATTTATAAGGGTCAAAGAGGAGGATTTACTATAAAAACCTGTAGATCACTGGCCAATAATTTAATAAAGAATGCGGCAGGTAAGTATAATTAATTCCTCATTGGAATTTTGAAAAGCTGATTGTACAACGTCGGGTAAGCCAGCTAGTATTAGCAATGCTACAATGACAATTCTACGACTGTAGTCACTGCACTGGTACTACTGATGATCAATTAGTTGAGGGCCCTTAAACCTGAATCTAATCTAATCTAATCTAATCTAATCTAACTGATACCGCTATAAAGTGGTACAGGAACTTCTCTTTCTCTCCAAAAACTTTCTCTACTACGCATAGTAAGTAGAATATTCGGCCCAAAAATTCGATGTCGAGATTTCACCGGAAATATATGTTTTGAGGCCTCCTAAATCTAAAAAAGCATTTTTTTAGAAAAAGTTCCGTGTGTGTGCGTGTGTGCGAACGAAAAATGTGCTAAAACCCAAAGTTGGTCCACCCTAAACCGCCCTTTACATGGAAAACTTTTGGAAAATTTTGATTTTCTCAAAAATGGCTATTGATTTTGATTGAAATGCCATATGTTTATGATACTTTTATGGTAAAAGAAACGCATATGTTTAATTTTCTGGCTATAGCCTGTTTGCTCTTGATATAGATCTCATGAAAACATAAGTTGTGAGCAAATCCATTTGTGTGGAATGAACCTTTCGGAGATTTGTGTGAATTTTGCAAATCTTAAGCTTTTATGAAATGGAAGGTCGTTATGCACTTTTGTACCTCTTGGTCGTGAAAGAGAAGGACATTTTGGTCATCATATAGCGACATACTACTACAGTTGACTATCGCTTAAAGTCTACTGTATTCCCCTTGCACCTAGGAGAAAATCAGCAATAAGATAATTTCTGCATTAACATGAAGTAGATAGAGGAATGTGTTATTTATTTATGCCAACAAGCTTACTGCTGGTATTTTTAAACACACAAGCCGTGTGTGTGCAATGTTTAAGAGGTGGAATCAGGACTGAAAAACTCAATGCTACAGCCAGGATTTGAACCACGGACCTTCTGCTTATCGAGTGGCTGCTTTAACCACTAAGCTACCATGGCCAACTTGTCAGTATGACAGCCAATTCGTACTTTCCCGGTTAGACTGGGAAGTAGGTCTCCCTTGGGGTATTTATCTCTGATGTGAGATTCGTTGTAGGAAGGTGGCTGGGATTGCAGCAGTAAGACAAAAGGAGAATCGAAGGCACAGAGTTAATATTTTCAAGATCTTTTTTAGGAATGAAATTGGGAGAAAGAGTAAGAAGTTACAAGAGTTAAAATCAATGCTTTTTCATGATAGAGAAAGAACGAATGTTATGTTTATGGTTTTCCTCATAAGGAATGGCACAACTATGTACACACGATACTACCTGGTCTACTTCCACTATGAGAGCGACACTGAAAAATTTTAGAAAGTCACTCAAGGATGAGTTTAAAAAAAATTAATGATCTTATTGTTTCTCAAATTACATATCTTGAACAACAATGCAATTTTGCATTCGATGATGCTACTCCTCAAAACAATAATGCCGCTCTTCTGAGGCACTTCAGAAAGTAGGTGTTTTGTAATCTTCCACTACTTAATGACACATTTTGTCTTTAATATTTGGAAACAAAGGGAAATCACAAGGCGCTAGGTCAGAGCTATATGATGGAGAGTCTGTTGTGTTGACTTTTAGGGTATCCAGATATTCAGTTGTTAATTTTACTGTGCGTGATGACATTTTGTCATTACATATGTAACATTAGTTTTCCTTTTGGGCGATTTTCACAATTCTTTTTTCAAAAATTTGCGGTAAACAGAAATTTGTGTACCAATCCGTAAAAACGGTACGTCTGTTTTATCTTGGGCGTCCTTCACAAAATTCCTCACCAAGAAAACCTTTGAATTCGCTGTGCCAGTTATAATTTGTTGCCTTAGCTGGGGCTTCCTCTCCAAATGCATTTGTAAGCCGATCTTCAAACTGTTTAGGTGTTAATCACGATCTAAAATTGTGAAAAATCATAGTCTTGAAATGTTCTCTCAAATTCAGTTTTGGGCGAATACAAAATTTTTAAGTGATGTTAATTAACAAACTATTAGAGCAAGTCAAACAAACCACATGGCAATCAACTTGCAAAACATTAAAGCGCTGCTGTCAAAGATAAACCGATTTCATTTGTTTTTGAAGCACAGCAGTTTAAAAATGTTCAGTGTCGGCCTCATACAAGCGTTATTTATGAACCTTGACCGACAGGACATTGAGAGATGAGATAGAGAATCGACAATTTCAGTGGTTTCAGAACGAGACTTCTAAGCGGCAAGAAGAAGAAATGTATCAAACACTCACGCCCGAAGAAAGTACACAATAGGTGTAAACAACGTCTAGATTGAAAGCTAAAATAATTAAACAGCTTAAGGTGTCTTTTAGAGCATGCTGATATATCTATTTCCCTATCTTTACACTCTAAATGCTGCAGGTACGTGATCACATGTAAGGGTATTCAGAGCGTGAACTGGTCCAGTACTAGGATGCTGTGAGTATACCAAACATAGTACATTGTTCTAAATGTGACAGATTCTAGGCCGGTTGTTTCATTCCGTCACGTCTAACGGCTGCATTAGATAGCTATGTGTTTGTCTTCTAAATGCACTGTGAAGCTGCTGGTCTCCTTATCCTACTTTTGAGATACTTAAGACCAGTTTTCTCCACTCTCTGTGGGTCCACATTGCGCTTTGTATTTACTTGCTCTACAGTTTACCTTTAATAAGTAGAGGAAGCATTGCATTCCATCCAAAAATTGGACAGTGTGATTTCGCGGAAAATGCGTATTTCGAGGCTCCCTGAGTCGAGAAAAAAACATTTTGATAAAAATTTCTGTACTTATGTCTGTTTTTCTGTGTATCTTTTAGGGAACAGCGTAACTCCAAAAATCGAAATATCCGTTAGATAACAAAGTTTGGTATATAAGTCCGGTATCTTCGAACTATACGAAACGAAGCTTTTCAAGAAAATCCCCCAATCCAACTACCCTTTATATAGGATAATGTCTGGGATTAGTCTACGGAGTCCCCTTCGTTATGAATGCCTTTTGCCTAACTGGCAAACTGTCAGAAGTAAACAACGTCTTAACTGCACAAAAAGTGTAGATATCTCAAAGAACACAGTTTTGGCAAAATAAATATTTGTAGAGTGAACCGTTTCCGAGATATAACTTGTTATTAGTTTGAATTTTAAGTTCTTGTGATTTTTACTTCATTGCGTAGAGGAGAGATTTTATTTCGCCCAAAAGTTCGAGTTCAAGATTTAACCGGAAATATGTGTTTCCAGGTCCCCGGAACACACAAAAAAATGTCAATGTGTAAGTGTCGGTATTATGTGTGTATGTGTGTGTCTTTGTGTGCGAACAGCACAATTCAAAAACGAAGTGTCCCGTAAATACTAAACTTGGTATTGAAATTCAACAGCTTCCAAGCATGCAACACTAAGATTTTTAACAAGACTGCACCTCCAAAATATCCCTTACGAGGATGAATTTTCGACATTTTCGAAATACTGTAATGACTGATTAAATTAGTGTATGTTTACAATAGTTATATCTATTCCAAATAAAATGTACTTCTTGAATTTCTAATAGCCTGTGAAATCCTCTTCATTCGGAAGGAGTTTTCTATAACTTAGTGTAACTTATAAACCATAATAAAAACACAAAAGCACAGTAAAAACTATGTAGATCTATTTTAAGTACGCAATTTATTTCAACTAATTTCATCGAGAAGTAAAAACACAGGTGAATGAAGAAGCGCAGATATCAGGCTGCATAAAGGATATAATTTGGTGAAATAAGTATATGGCTATAGAGAGTAAAGGCCGCATTTATAAAACAATAGATCAATCTTAACTTGTGCAACAAAAACCGGAGCAGATACTATCAAAACAAAACAAATATGAAGTACATGCGAATTGAAAATATTAAAAACAATTCAAGGAAAAACTTTATTTGGATAAAATACACAATACAGAAATCATAGAAAATTACCAAATTCAGGATATAAAAAAATTGTTTAATGAGCGACGGAAATACTGAAAAGAACACATTAACAGTATGGGAAACAACCGTCTAGCAAAACGAGCGAAAGAAGGCAGACCTTTAGATGGGAAAAGGACAAGAGGAAGATCCGCTAGGAGATGGATTCACAGCACTATAACTCATCCGAAGAATAAAAGGGGAAATGAACAGGATACTATTCTATACACAACAAGAAGCAGAGATATGCATTGCAATTGGTCTGAACATTTTAATACTTTGTTATTTTTGCTTACCCTACCGATTATTTTTTTTTTTTTTTTTTTTTTTTTTTTTTGAATTAACGTCCTCCAACATTTTGTCATATCGGACGAATGAATGAAATGAAATGGGTGAAATGATGCTCAAATGAGCCCGAGGTCCATGGAGCTTTAAGTTACCCGACATTCGTCTTCTCAGGGTAGGGAGAACCTCGGAAAAAAACCTTACCCGGATAACTTACCCTAAGCGAGATTCGAACTCGCGACCTCTTGAACGTGAGCCCTACCGATTACCTTTAGTAAGTAGAGGAAGTGGATATAGTACTCCACCCGAAAGGTCGATACCAAGATATAGCTGAAAATACGCGTTTTAAGGCTCCCTGAATCCAAAACAAGGACTTTTTAGAAATAAAGGTTTGCACGGGCACGTGTGTGTGTGTTAGTGTGTGAGTGCGTGCGTGCGTGTGCGTGGGTGCGTGCGTGTGTGCGTGCCTGAGTGTGCATGTGTGGGTGGGTGCGCGCGCTGTGAAAAGCATAACTCAGAAGACAACACTGTTAAATCCAAACTTGATATTTAAGTTTAGTAATCTTCAAAGGATGTTACCCGAAAATGTCCAAGAACATATCTCCACTCCAAACTACGGTTTACATGGACATTTTTTTCAAAAAATTTAATTTTCGCAAACATGATTAATAGTTTTGATAAAATACCGTATGTATGAGATATTTTCATATCAAATGAAATGTATATTCTGAATTTTAGATACCCATTCTTTACCAGACTGTTGTTCTTCTATTTACTTCGCGTTAATCGAGATAAATGATTGTAGAGATGGTTTTATTACATATATCCTGGTAGGCACAGGGAGGTTAGGGGAATAGAGTAAGCTTAAGCCACAGCCAAATCTCTTAAGAACTAGTCACTATGTGATGGCCTTGAAATTGCGTTCTCTTTGCATGATTAGCAGAAAAATAAAGCGAATAATTACTTCACATTTGAGAAGTTTCTAGGTATTTTAAAATTCAGCAAGGAATAACCTGCGAAATTGTTAACTCCACAAAATATTTATTTGACAAATTTTGTACTTTGACGAGATCTACAATTATTGTACAGTAAGATATTCGCTATCTTTTATTACGGTTTTACCATTTTTGCACAACCATTCAGAATGAAGAGTGAGTGTGTGGGTTTAACGGCCCGACGACAACTAGGTCATTTGGGCCCTAGAATGAAGAGGAATTCATTGGCTATTACCAGAAAATTTAAGATATACATTTTAATTCTCATGAAAATGTCCTAAACAAACGGTATTTTTTACCAAAAGAATTAGAGTCATTTTTGAGAACATTAACATTTTCGAAAAGGTTTCGTGTAAAGGATGGAAAATCTTGAAAATCTTGGAATCGTACTTTTGGATCCTTGGAACATGCTAAACTTAAATATCAACTTTGGTATTTAACCAACCTTTTGTTCTTGAGTTGTATTACAGACTGACACACACACACACACACACACACACACACACACACACACACACACACACACACACACACACACACACACACACACACACTCACTCACTCACTCACACACACACACACACACGCGCGCGCGCGCGCGCGCGAGACCTTTTCTATAACAAGTTTGTTGGATTCGGAGGACCTCAAAAGGTGTATTACCAGTGAAATCTCAGTATTTAATTGTTGTGTGGAATGTATTAACTTATCCACCTACTATGTACGTGGCAGAGAAAGTAAAAGTATATTACAGGTGGTGTAACATTGTAAATACGGATATTATAAATCACGTAATATTGTCTAACGCATTGAGGCATAGTGATTCAATATATTGTTTAAAAAAATGCAGTTTTTAGATACTAACATGAAGATGTTGTTGTAGTGTTTAACGCCCGCTTTTACTACTATGGCACCGCAGGCGGTGACACTGATGATACATGGAATGAAGATGGAGCACCGGTGGAATGATATGGCGGGGGAAACCGGAGTACCCGGAGAAAACCCGCCCTGACGCCGCTTCGTCCACCACGAATACCACATGCGGGTCCCTGTGATCGAACACTAACATGAAGAACTGAGTATAGATCTTAAATCTTATGTAAATATTATGCAAACTTCTCTTCAACCTGATTCAATTTTGTTTAATTTTTGTTTAAGGCAAATATGACTAAAAATACATTTTTTGTTTTTTGTATGTAAAAATACTAGAGAATTTTCCGAGTAAAATGCTTCAATTTTTACCTTGGTATCACTATTATAAGAATTTTTATAGAGTATTTACCAAGGGGCTGCTTTTAGTTGGCGTGACCGGTCAATTTATTAACATTCGTTTTTGCTATCAACGGAATTAATATATTTGAAGTTCCTGGTGTTTTTAGGAGGGAAATGTTGCAGGCAATTTTTGAGATGGCCATACTGATTTTTGGTAACACTGATTACTGATTTATCATGGCAACCTAACCTATCCCTCCTATGGTGCTGGAATGTATTGAAAAGGTTAGTTCTAACTTTGAAGCACGATTTGAAGTGATCAGTATGTTTTTAATGTAAAAAATTGACTACTGCAAAAAAGTATTTACTCTTCAAATAATTATTCTACCAAAAAACCCTCAAGTTAGTGTGTACAAAAGTCCATATAATGTGCTGTAAAAATTTGAAGTAGATACAATAAATAGTTTCTGAAAAAATGTTCCTTGAAAGCTTGAATTTTAACATTGTCATTATATGCTTTACCGGGTCCCCTTAACTGGGAAAGAGGAAGAAATTTATATTTATATTTCCCAGGAGTAAGTACGTTATCTGAGTGAAGATGTGTGAAAGCTTGGGATTAATCATTCTTCTTTTGCTTTGCATGAAAAACATTTGTATTATGTTTATATCAATTGTATGCAAATAAGGTGCCCATTTATAAATATATATATATATGCGACTACGTAAGCACTTATCTTAACTGGTGTAACGTGGATAGACAATAATTGTTTCTCTCAGCAGCTTTAATTCCTATCTCTGTGATGTCAAATTACATTATGTAATTAATGTAAAATGGCCATTGTGTTGTGCTCAATCGGAATAATGTAATTATTAAAATATTAATAAAACATGATTGTTTTACTGTAAGTTAATTCTAACAAGCGTTTTCAAGATTTGAATTTCCATTAGCGTCTGTGTTTATAGAATGGGGAGAATTTGTAGTGTGCCAGATTGCACTTCTAAGAGAAATGGTTCTCTTACAGGTGAGAGACAACCAAAACTACCTTCTGAACTGTTTCATTTAAGCTTCCCCAATTTCTATACCACTTTGAGGTCATTTTCATATGCATTCTGTATATTTAAATCCTATAAATGCTGATATTCTTTTCTTTCTGAAGATGAGCAAACTATCTACAATAATGGCATTCGCTGTGAGGAAGATATATTTTTCTCTTCAGAAAGCAGATGCAATAAGCTCTCATACATAAATAATGAAACATATTTAACTAATATTTTTATTTTTAATAATTATTAATAACAATTTCTTATTCAAAAGTAGTTTGCCATCAAGATTTAGGAGGTACTGTTAGAATTGTTACAGCATGTGAATGTAAGTGTGATTAACAAAAATATATTGTTTTGAATTAGTTTCCCAAAACCAGTGAATCCACACAGTGTAAAGTTAAAGGAAACAGCAATTGTAAAAACCAATACTGGCATTTGGCAACGTTATACCAATGAATTTGAATTTGATATTGACCACCTCCATAGCGCAGTGGTAGCGCTCCTGCTTCTGGCGCACAGGACCCGGGTTGAATCCCCGGCAACATCATGATACTTTTGCCCCCCTGGGAAGTCTGGCAATTGAGGGGCCAATTGAGTAGTATAGAAAGGTACCGTCCCTAAAAGCTCAGATAGTTGCTCTACGGTCGTGGGAGTCGGCGCGCTGAGAAGAAATTCGTAAGACATTTAACATCAAGAATGGTTTTACTGCAAGTGAAGAGGAGCAAATTCACAAGGATAATGAATGGTGTGAAGAGCAGTGATGTAGAATGGGACCATTTTAATATGAAATGTAATAATATATTTCAAAAATAATGTCATTGGTAGGTATAACGTGGCTACATTTTCCATCATTTTACAACTCAAAACTTGTGAACGGCAGAATTCTTTAAGTGTTATCAAAGTAACAACTGAACATCGTTATCCACACTCCAGTATTACCATCTGTGCATTTCATGTATCGCGTTACTTTTGTTACTGTTCTCTAAGTTATACGGCTTTACCTTTGTGTCTTACTTTTGCTTTTAACCAACTCAAACAGCAATTTTAAGTAGCAAATTCCTGAAGCATATTCAGCATCGATACCGTAAATTGTCACAAATAGTAAAAGAAGGAACTATGTGTTTAGCCGTTTAGCCTTTTACTTCAGTCGTTGGCTAATCTGAAAACAAAGATAAACAATTACCAAAACTGCATGTCAGCACCTTTTATGATATAATTTGAAATATAATTTGAAGTACGACTGCCTAAAGGACATGAAAAGTCTTGTTTCCGTTTTTGACAACAACGCCGTCTGAGAGTTAAGGATAAAATGTGGAGTCCAGCGTATCTTCTTTTGAGAAAGCTTTAAAGGTATTAATGAATACTTAATTCTAAAGGGTGTTTAAATTTCCTCTCACTGCTATAATGATTCTAAAAGCTTGAACTTACACACGGATCATTACATAAATATCATTGAAAATATTTTAGTATGTTTAGTTCTTATTAAATATACAAGAAATTGGCGTAATTCACATGTGTTCGGAAAATGTTTATAAATATTTACGGAAATTAAAGTGTTAATTTAGTGTATGGCATTTATAGCTTATTTTTTATAGAGAAACTTGTGAACATATAAAGGTAATATGTGAATTACTTTGGAATAGACTAACCATTTTATAAATATGCAATACAAAGTATTGGTCTAACTTGAAAGTAGAGCAATAAATCTGTTGTGCTTTATTTTTTAATCTAATGACTGATTGCATTTAAGCACACATTTATTTATCCAGATATTCATATTTATTTCCTTTCAGATTCTTTTTCAGTAAAGATTCATGGGGTTCCTAGATTTTGAAAATTGGTTTTGTGCAACTAATTTACATTGCAGAAAAATAAGTGGAGTAGTGAATAGGCTTATGAAGGTCAAGCCTGACTGTTTTCAATAATATTGGGCAACAGCTGAAGCGCTCAATGAGACCCGGGAAAGGTATTTCAACTTGTTAATACACGTTTAAGAATGGCAGAGTGCAATAAAGCATAATGCCACATGATGTGTGGGGATTTCAAACGTATTTATACGTAAAAATCCAGAATTGGTTAATTTTGTCTTTTTGATCGCTTAATGATGCAGAGCACAAATAATATTAAATTTTAAATTATTATTGAGCTAAAATGTTGGGGTTTAGTAAAATAATTGATTAACAGATTACACAACTCAATCTACAATAATCAACTGAAACATGTGAACACTTTCATGGGCCTTGATGGCCACTGCTGAAGTCACTGAACGCATTCCAATTCAATCCAATAAAAATTCGTAAACAAAACTTATACCTATTATTCCTATATCCACATATAAGCGGATACTTTTACTATTGATATCAAGATATATTGCAGCATTTTTGTGCGAGAAATGTTTAAATATTTGAATGAAATTGTAGACATAAAGTACGTTTTAGAAAAATACCATCATAGATTTGAAGAAAAACACTTTTTTCTTATAACTCTAAACATAAGCAGCACTGCTGTCCCATTTTCATTGTTTTATGTCGCAATATGAAGCTTTGTCTGTTACATACAGGGAAGATGTACATAAGATCTGATCATACATAGATGACGAATAAGACAGCTACAGGTTCTGTTAACTTGGTGGGTGTTTCCACGGAAATGAAGTTGAGACAAGGCCAACCACTTGCAATGTTGTTGAATACGTTGTCCTAAATGACATCTGTTACTAACAATGAATACACACAAGATTTGTTGACTTAAAGCAGGTGTGGGCAACCCGCGACCCTCGATCCCATTGGATGTGGCCGGCAGTGATATTTATAAGTTGTAATATTATTTATTAAGGAAAGACCATGGTCATGAAGTCCTCAGGTTACCACTATATCACTGTTGAGCTGATATAGGCATGCTTAAAACGTCCCGTAAGAAAGCGAAATGTGACTCCCTCTATAAGTGACAGTGTGTACAAAGTGTTGAGAGAATGTGTACCGAATATAGAGTCAAGTGCATGGGAAAGATGTGTTCAGCATACCATGCAACAAGGACGAAAATTTCATCCGCGGGATGTTTGTTACACACGAGAATGATTCATTCGTTATACAGAGGCGGACAGAAGTATTCAAATGTCAATATTATGTTGCTACAAGAGGACATTTAAATATTAAAACATAGACATTAAAATAAACAAATTTGTTCTATGTGTTTAATACACCTTTATTTAAATTTGAATGTCACGTGCATTTGTTTTAGCTCAATATACATAGATTTTCGTAATGAAAGCTGAAAAATGTTCTCTCAACAGTTGGACAGAAGTATTCAAATAAACAAAACACAACGTTCTAGTACTTGGTTATCGTGCCCTTCCTATGCACAATTGTTGCCAAACGCCTTGGCATTGAATGTACATGCTTGCTAGTTACGTTGGAATCAATTTTATTTCATTCCTGCAGAATAACATATTTTAGTCTTGTTTTGCGTGTGCTGTGGTGTTTCGTGATCCTATCTTCTAATCGCTGTAAGATGCTCTCGATCGGGTTCACGCTGGGGTGATTAAGGTGTAATGGGGTGTGTTGTAAATGATCCATTGCCTAGCAACTTCTGAGGTGTGCTTGGGATCGCTGTCTTGTTGGAAATAAAAATTATTTCCAAGACCTACGAGACATTCTTTGCAATTATAGTATATTGTTATAATCATATTTCTTCATTGCCATCAACAAAATCTAGCTCGCCAACACCACTTGACCTAGGGTTGCCAGGTTTTGTTTACGAAAAAAAGGAAGATTCTTTTTTACCGACACAACTAAATGCCTAAATCGAATTTTCGAGACTCATTTTGGTCATGAGTACTTTTATTGTTGGTATTTATTTTCATATTTTGCTTTCTTAACAATTTGGCATCCATTTTGCAATTTCAAAAAAATTATTTGCATGAATATGGAAGTTTACAACTACCTGTAATTCAGATTCAATCAATTCCTTAGTAGATCTGTTTCTCACATGAGTGAAAATGCATTCATTTCGCAAATTAAACGACTGAAATGAAAATCGAAATATAAAATTATCCGGGTTAGATAAAATAATCTATTCGTAAACGTTTAGTAACTTATGTACCCACTACAACACTTCTATTCTAAACAAATACTTATTACTTATGTACCTTGACCTTACATGTAGTTTTATTCTTCAGTTAAAGGTTTGCTTGGCAGTGGTTTAGTTGGGCCGGAATGGGGCGGAACGCCGTTATATCGAACCTTGACTTTTACACTCCTGGGCGGTTTTCTGGTCCTGTAAGATTGGCTATACTGCTATTGGATTTGGAGAGCGGGAAGTGAGCACAACAGCTTTCTTCCACTCGTTATGTTTGTGCGAATCCAAGTATGTTTTGCTCAGTGTGTTGCTGTGAAGCAGGCATTATGGAGTCTCTCTGCAGTTAATGAACATCAGTAGTCCCGTAGTAGGTACCTTTCAAGTGGCTGTGACAATGAATTGTGAACATGAGTTTACATAAGTGGCTGGGTTCAAAAAACCTGCTGGGGATGAAGATGAAGAATCAAAGAATACTAAAAAGGTGTGTGATGGCTCAAGTAAAAACGAAACTGAATGGAGTTCCGAGAACATTAGTTTCATTAAAGACGTGAGTACACCGACAGAGCCTGTGTTAAATGTTGCTAAAACCTGTGTTGCAGATTTGAGAGAGAATCTAGGTTATGGTTCTACACCTTCTACCATCGACTGTGAAACTCAAGCACCCAGCTACCGAAAATAAAATTTTCCAGACTGTTGGAACGAGTCTCAGTACCGCTTCTTTTGTCAGAGAAAAAATGGTTGCTTGCAGAAAACAAAAACATTTAGGCTGTAATATATGTAAAGAGGAAAGTAAATTAGGATCAGGAGTTTCTAAAGGGGCAGGACTTAAGCTAATGAAACTATGGGTAGAATGCAAGGTTCATCCCAACGGAAATATTATTCATCAACAACAAACAAGCCTTCTGAAAAAAATATTTGAGCACAAAAATTCAGAATCTCATTAAAAAGCTATGTTACTAAAATCATAATCTAATAAAAAGACATTTGAAAGTAGCTTGGACACTATGAATGTCAACAACCACGTTACAGTTTCTGTGTGATTGTATGCTGTGTGTACGTCCATTTTGAGGAATATTCCTTGAGCGCGAGATATTTTGATTGGAGTGGAGCTAGAAAATGTTTGGATACACACACCAGCAGTGCCCAACGAAAGTTGCACACTGATTAGCAACCGTTGAGGAGCATAAAATTACTACCTCCCTTGTACTCACAACCCTATCATCACCCGTCACCCTGCAAAACCCTACATTCCTTCATAAAGTGGTTAAGCCCGTGCATGTGACATTTTGTCTCTTTAAAATTAGTCCACCACACCTATCTGCATGTCCCTAAAAATGACTCTGGTTTTTCAAATTTTCTGTGATTATCCAAGAAAAATTTCCACTTATAATGGCTTTTTGGTCCTTTGCGCTTTCATCTATGGCATATTTTGGTATTTACCTATGAAATGCTGTGTTGAAAGAGAAGTAAACATAACATTTATTGTGCTTGTTATTTTGCTGTATTCGTGTTGGCTTCATCATGTGGTGATTCTTAGAAATAGAGATTTGTTTTATGCATGGAAAATTGTTTAATATTTTACGCTAACTGTTGTTGATTCGTCAATCATAATACTGATTTTCCTCTGAGTTTCTGTTTTACATTTTGCTATTTTATTTCTTATTTCCTGTGAAATGTGTTCAATAATATTAGCACAACTAAAATTTGTATGAAGAACTCGTCCCATATATAAGCCATTTAATTGTTGAAGTTCAGCATAAGTCAATAGCTAAAAAGGGCAGGTACCCGAATGACACACCTCGAGCTGTTCTCAGCCTACCAACAGGAGTCGAGTCGAGTCATGGAAAATTAGGCCAAATTTACAAATATTTTGGTTGGCCACAAGTAAATGCAAAAGGTCTGCATGTATATGTCAATGCATTACACGGACTGCAGGACATTTACATTTGTGTTTCTATAATAGAAGCATATCTCACAATGGGACTCCGCATTACGAGTTGTCTGTTCAGTTCCATGATAGTATGGTTAGAGGTATTGTTCTCATATTAAAGACTAGCTTCCTCTGAACTAGTACACTGTGCTACTGTGGGACACAAAATACAAATGAAAGTGTTCACTCATTTGGAAAAACTGTACCAAAGAAATGTTTATTTCTAAAAAGCGGCTAGAAATTGGGATATTATATATTGTTTCTCCACTTAACATGGACTGTTCTCGAGATCTGCGGTAAGGTGTAAGGGATGTTCGACAACTACTTCAAAGATCAGTCAGAAATGGGATACAACTGGACTGCGAAAGCAGGAGACTACTGCTGCAAAGGGTCTGCAGGTGGCTAAACGGGCACAAAAGTACAGAAGAAAGCAAACACACACATGACATTAACACCAGGAGGATTTTGATATTTAAAGAATACAGGTCAATATTTTCCAACATAATCCTTTATAAAGCAGCGTTTTTCTCAAAACTTCAATTTCACACATTCCAAATGTACTGCGTGTCTCAATTCTTGTTTAAATGCCACTAACATTTCCCAAAATGAATAGAAGTATCCACTGTAATATTCTATTTTGCAAAATACATACTAAGAGTAGTAATTTTTCAAAAACACTTTTTCATGAAAGAATGATTAATTTTAGAGATAAAAATTTGAACATATTAAAAATATTAGAATAATTTATTCACAAATTTTATTGAAATAATCAAAAATAGAATTATTATTTATGGCTCAGAGCTCCAATTCAAAATTACTAAACTGTTTTCTCAACTTTAGCGCGTGCAACATTTTGAATATGCGATACATTAAAAATAATTTATAGCTTAGATGGGTTCAAGTAAACTGGAAGTTAAGCTAAATAGAAGACTAGCATGTATAAAACAAAATAAACCATTAACCTATCATATAGAAGCAAGCAACTGAGCGGTTTCATTACCGTACATTCAACGCTACAATGTGTAGTTCAGTTTCGACTCATACACACGAGTTTAAAATGTTTGTTTTTCAGTTGTTTTGAACATGGGAAGGGATACTTAAGCATAAAATATTATACATATTTTATATATGATTTATACCAGCTTAGATTTTTAAGTTTAGCCTGAAAAAATTAAAACGGATACTTGGAGTCTTTTCTGGGCATTATAGTTGTATTTATCTAGTTTGGTAGTGAAACACCACAAAAATATAGAAAATGATAGCTATTTTCTAGCTCCACTCGAATGAAAATGTCTCGCGCTCAATGGGAATTCCTCAAAATGGACGTACTCACAGCATGCAATCACACAGAAACTGTAACGTTTATTAAATAATAATTAACTAAAAGAGTATCTATGACGATAAACGTAATTAGAAATAACTATTTTAAAGATACAAAACCTAATTTTGTGCTACAAATCCTTTAGTGATTAACACTAAATTTTGATTGCATACCTATAAGAGCAAACAATAAACAAATAACACTAATTCAACTAATTTAAGAAATAGAACAAAATTATATTCTTTATTAAAATTCCTAGCCTAAAATTGTGTCAAATGTATTTTTTAATTATAAATTATAGTATTTCTAAAAATCTGGATAGAAATAAAAGGTATGCCTCAGCACCTAATTCAGGCCACTGGCTGATAAAAATTAGTATTTAGGCTATAATCTACGCTCGGGTGACAGAAATTAAAAAAGCAGTTTTGATGTAACAAGGTTTTAACCATCAATCATCGAGTTCGAGTCCTTCATCGAAGTTGCCGAGCTCTAATCCAAATGATAATTAATCGTCTTTGTTAAAGTCCTTTCCAAAATATATACGGTATAACCTCGTTAGCGCTAACTCGCTTAACACAAACTCACGGTCGGTCTGAGTGGCTCACGTGGTTAGACGCTGGCCTACTGATCGCGGGTTCAAATCCGGCCCAGACCGATGGTTTTTAAGTGAGCTTAAAACGACAGCTCCATGTCAGTAGATTTACCGGTATGTAAAAGAACTCCTGCAAGACGAAATTCGGGCACACCGGCGACGCTGATGTGATCCTAGCAATTGACAGCGTCGTTAAACAACAACAAAAATTTAATTTTTTTAAAAACGAACCCACGGTTAAAGAAAAAACAATACTGCGCCCCCCCCCCTCCCCGCCTTTGTGTGTGATATGGGAGGGTCAAATAGGAAGTTACTTTCTGACCTTGGCATTATAAAAGAGAAATGCTACATTACGCACCCTGCTAGAGAAGCTGAAAATCGTCATTTATGGGCTTTCTGCGACACTCCTCACATGTTGAAATTACTCAGAAATCATTTGTTGGACGAAGGATCTATTTTACATAATGGTAAGGAAGTCATAAAGGAAGATTTTGGAAGACTCGTTGATGCTCAAAAGTGCAATGAGTTACACTATACTCACAAACTGTCACAATCTCATGTTACTTACAGGCACTGAGGGGCGAAACGTTAGCCCTGCTGCGGAGTTGCTATCAGCAACGGTATCAGCCAGATTTCGAACACATAGCCCAATTTGTAAAGATTATTAACGGTGGTTTTGGTGTACTGAACTCTAGAATCCCAACTCATCCTACAAACAAACTGAAGGGTGTGTAAGGAATGAATCTGGATGCACAAAATGAAGCGCTATCTAAATAGGAGCATTTGATTTCAACAATGCAAGTAAGGGGCAAATCATCCTTAATGCCATTTCAGAATGGATTTATGATCTCCATCTCCAGCTTACGTGGGTTGTTTGAAGAAATAAAACCGAAGGGAACACACCTTTTAGCATCAAAACGTAATCAGGGTGTAACTGAGAGTTGTTTTTCTGAAATCAGAGTCTTAGGTAGATTTTATCATCTCTAACCAACTAGAATAAAATCCTTCTTCTTGATCGCAATTGTTCCGAGATATTGAAGTCTGAGAATTGAGCACGCGATACTAGGGCTACATTAAGTACAACGATGACCAGCGAAATTGAAAGAATAAGGAAATAAAGAAAAGATAAAAAAGAAGAAGCAGGAGAAGATGAAAATAATTTAGATAGAGATCACCAGGAATATGAGGATGAGGAACTGTCAGCTGTGCTGACCATCTTAGTGAGCAACTAGATCAATGCGAGAAACAAACAGCAAGACAGGCACAACTTCCTAAAATGTGCAACTGTTAGAAATGTTGGCAGGCTATGTAGCATATAGATTAAGAAAATGAAATCCAGATGAAATTGCTTCATTGTATGGGACATATAAAAGTTACTTTCCCACAAATAAATCGTGGCTTTCGTCGCTTTCAAGGGGCAGATTAATTAAACCAACTGAGCAGTGGTTTCACTCCGTCATTAGTCTAGAGCAAGATTTCACTGATTTTCATGGAAGTGGCTTAAACAAATGTCAAAAGTAATGAAGACCCTCATTGATAAACTAATTTGGAAATATCCGCATATACAATATGCCGCAAAATGCTTTGTTTGAACGCGCACATTTATTAGGCTGAAGAGTATGAACAAGAGAAAATCAGAGAAACGGAAAATACCTGGAAACAAACGCACTGATTTGTCGAGAAAGAAATTCAAGAACATGAGGAAAGTGTGTTACAACTGAATAAACAAACCCATACGTGGCGCAGAAAACACTAGATCAGGTACAATGCTTTACGTATATTCTAATGTTTTGGCAATACTTAATGTCTGTTGTATTATTTATTAATGTAGCTTTAAACGCTGTTAGTATAAAGTTATCAAACAGAATTCCAGTATCGATGCCTACAACAACTGGGGGCAACATTTAGTGAGCGCGAGGCTTAAGGTGAGTCTTTATATTTAATATTTTAAGCAATTACTCCTTTAGCTTCAATAATTAAATCTACCGGTTAGAGCTGAACAAGGTTGTCTGTTTTATTAGCGATTTGTTTGATACGGAAAATCTGTATATCTAACTTTCAAGCAGCTGGTTAGAGCTGAACAAGGTTGTCTGTTTTATTAGCGATTTGTTTGATACGGAAAATCTGTATATCTAACTTTCAAGCAGCTATTATTTTGATGAAGATAACCATGGCTGGCAGCAACTCCAGCTACACATACACCGCATGACGTCACGGGTAGCATGTGCGAGACACTTGCGCGTGATACCGACTGTATTACTCAACACACCTTGATGTGTGCTGTCATCAGTGTTTTGAAATTTCAACGCTGAATCCATGGTACATATTGTTCGGAATTATCCTATTTGTGTAGATAGATAGGTAACCTTTTTCGGCGGGGGGCGGGGGTTGTTTCATTGACTTCTCACTCGTTAAACTAAAAGGCTTACTGCGCAGTCCTACTGGAAAGGACACCATTATTTTCCAAAATCATTCCCTGAACAAGTTGCAGTATTTTTGTTGCATTGTCAGCATCCTTTCCTAGGTCTTCCCTGGTTGTAGAAAGAGTCCTTTTATGGCTAGGAATGAACAATCAAAAAGAACATGCGAAGCAATTTTCTCATCCTCTGTGCATATTCTACAAATGGGTTCATCCTTGTAGAGTCCTACTTTACGTAAGAGTTTCCTGAAGTGACTGTGCTCAGAAATTAATGTAACTGCTTTCTTAATTCCTATTCCATGTAATCTCTGAAGAGATGAGGTTACACTATTACATGGACCTAAGACCAGTTTCCTGCTAGCCTTTGTCCAGTGAAGGTTTTCCACCTGAGCTGGCGTGTTTATCTAAGCTATGCTACTAAAGAAGTCTTGATAGTACTCGTACTAATTCCAGCTACGAGTCCAGAGCAATATGAGGTACTGAAGTACCCCTTTTAGCCATATGAGCAGTTTTCTTATATTCATAGATACCCTCTTGGCCTTGCATCCGTCGCATTTCGAGTTGTTGCGCAATCAGGACATTTAGGCATTCCAGTAGCAGTTTTGATTTTACCTGGTTTGAAGAGATTGCTTTTAAAGCGCTTGATTGTCTATGAGGATGAGATGTCGTTTACTGTGGTAACTTTCTCAAGTCTTCTTATAGCCTGGTTAAAGATAGCAAACACTTCTGCCTAAAGACAGTGCAGTATTTTCCAAGGCTTATACTGATATTTGTCTTTAGAGATTGGCTAATTATGCTGGCACCCGCATAGGTCCTTATCTTATATATTTAAATGAGCAATTCTTGTATATATATATTTATTCCGGGCAACTTGGAAACGGCTCTAACGATTTCGATCAAATTTTGTATTCAGATAGGGTTTTGCTTTTTAAGTTCAACTATGTAGGTGTAATTCCAGAAAAAAGGCGATTTTGCATAAAAAATAACATTTTTTATTCCCGCTTCTACTGCGCAATTCTTGTATATATATTCCCGGTATTTCAGAAACGACTCTAAAGACTTGATTAAATTTTTGTATACATGCATATTACCTTCATAGTGTTTTCTCTACTCACTTTTAGGTAACACATTCACATCTCTTTCTCCACTCGCTCTTCTACAAACAATTCATATCATCTATACAACTTAGTTGTTTATATATATATATATATATATATATATATATATATATATATATATATATATATATATATATATCCAACTGTTAAGCTCGAAAACCGCTTAACCGATCACAGCGAAATTCGGCACGTATATGTATTTTTTATGGCAACAATTTTACTACACAATATATTACTTTCAAATGGCTTTCTACTCGCATTTCTTTTACGTAGCACATTCATTTATCCTCTGTTTGCCCTTCAACATACAATTAATATAATATTCTATGATTGAAATATAAATGCAACGTATTACATTCACACGACTTCCTCTACTAATTCTTCCTTTACGAGGTACCATCAGTCTTCTTTCGCTATTCGCCCTTCAACATATAATTCATACAATTTGATATGTTTGAAAAAGAAATACAATGTATTAATTCATGCTATTTTCTCTACTCACTTTTGTTTTACGTAACAATTCACATGTTATTCCCTACCTTTTATCAACTTCATACATACCAAGGCCTATACATATCGTATGTTGAGGAGTGGGTAAATTCTAAAACAGGTTGACCGATCCCCATGAAAAGTGACATATCTAATTGCTTTCATGGCCAAGGTTTTTATGCAATCCATTTTACCACCCAACGTATTACGTTCACATGTTTTTCTCTACTCCCTTTTCTTTTGCCTAACATACTACTCACTCTTCTACAAACAATCCATACATTTTTCCATACACTGAGTGCAACGTATAACATTCACACACTTTTCTACTCATTTTTGTTTTACGAAACACATTCACATTTCTTTCACTACTCCCGCTTCGGCGAACAATTACGAACAATTCATACAATTTTCTATATGATTGAAACAGAAATGAGTACATTCACATGGCTTTATCAACCAGCTTTTCTTCCTGTAGTATTTGTTATTGTTCAACAGCGGTTTTGCTTGGTGTTGCTCCGGTGTTTAAATAAAAAATAAATAAATAGTTAAAAAAAGTAAAGTAATCACAATTGGTGTCAGGAGTGCGCCGAAAAGCACGATATGGAACAGTTGATGAAACAAATGTTAGCCAAGATGGACATAATGGGAAATGAAATGAATTCCGGAATGCGACAGAGGAAACAAATATGAAAACCGAATTGGAAAAATGTAAACTACGGAATAGAAAATATAGGAACAAAAATGGACAAAATGGAAACAAAAATGGAAGGCAAATTGAAAATGTAAACTCCAAAACAGAAAAGATGAAGACGGGAATGTCTAATATGAAGATAGATCTATCGGAGAATACTACGAGCGACTGGCCAGGGTAAAGAAAGGCATGGAAGAACTCGAATGAAAGACGAAGGGCCTTGGCGAATGTGTTAACGCCCTGGAGTCAATCGCAGCAGCAAGGAAGTGAACTCCATAATGGAGCAAATGCTCAACGAAAACGTCAAACTGGGTGGATATCTATGGGGGAGGCCTGCGTTCAGCAGTAGATGTTTTACAGCTGAAATGATGGTGTTCATGAAATATTTGTATCTCGGAAATGACTCTTCACAATTACGACTAAAATTGTTATTTAGTTAACGTTTTGACTTTCAGTTTATCTAAATAAGTATCTTCTCCCACAAAAAGCAAGATTTCACAAAAACAGGCGAAAAACGCCGAGCGAAACTCGATCGCCCAGATACTATAGAATACATCTGGGAACCATACAAGTCGGTCAATTCTTTATGAGGCGTAATTTTTCCATCCAGTCTTCTCAGGGTCCAAGACTTACCTTAAATGGAGGGAAAGAGTAAGATTGATTGTTCATTAGGTCAGACCGCACACTCATTACTGAGATATCCAGGAAATTTAGAACAGGTGTTTGTCCAATAATTGATAAAACTACTTCTCCTGTTTGTACTAAACAATAGGCAATAAGCCTAGTCTCAGCTTGCAAATACAGTAGAATCCCGATAACTCGACTCTTGATAACTCAACATTCTCTGACTCGACAGCCTCTTTTATTTTTTTTTAAATGTTAGCGTTAAACTGGACTAATAACTTCTATTATCTGTATACGGTATGAATAGTATAGGTACGTTTTAATTAGTGTAGGTGTACAACATACCACAACCTCCCTTACAGTATCAAAAGGGCTGACCACTTGTTGACCTAGTCTATCTAGTCAGAACATAAGCAACTGCCAGACCATTGTCACAAAACCAAAAGCTTGCCAATAATAATATGGATACACAGCACAAACACTTGTTTGGAAGGTTAGAAGGTTTATTGCTTTACCCGGTACAAAGGTATTTTTTGATCTGACAATTATGCAGTGGTTTATGATCGAGTTCACTTTTGTATACGAGTTCACTTTTCGTATATAAGACCATAGGGGTGTCAGGTTACCTTTCCGACTTCCGACTTCCACGGGTCGCACATGATTAAGTACGGTGCATCTCACATTATCAGCAAGGTCTTCTTTATTTCAAGGAAGTAAACAGAGACATTACCCACATCATCACATTGTGTGATGTCACTCGCGCACATTCATTTGCCACGTGCACAAAATACCTGTGTACGTGGTAAGCTAAACTTTCAGTTACATTTATTCCATAAAACTCGACATTTCGGTAACTCAGCAACCTCTCAGTCTACATTAGGTCGAGTTATCAGGATTCCACTGTAAATGTCCATGTGAGGGAGTTCCAGAAGAATCCCGAATGTGATAGTCAGAGTGCTTCTGAAGGCTTCTGAGACGCGCTGGCTTCAAGCTCCAATTAGTTTCAATTGTGTGTTTGATGGTTAAAGAGACAATCAATGGAGAGTAATTTCAATGTGTTTATCCCAGATCAGTTTCTTATCCAGTACAAGGCCTTTATATTTTACTATTCCCATGTAAAACTATGAATTGCATGAATGTTATTTAAGGTTATATATTTCACTACACATGGGTTATCGTTTAATTTTAAATGTCATTCTTTTTTGGTTTACTTGAGTTTATCTTTAAGACAGTGTTTTGTGCTTAACACAGCCCATATTCACAAAATAGGCGTGTTATTACACCACATATTTATTTTACTGCCTTGAAATCGTAGCCTGTAGACGAGTTGTTTATAAGCAGTTTCCACCACATAGGTCGCCATATTGAATACCAGTGTCAGGTGCGGTATCTAGAGGGTCCTGGTGAGAGTGTAGTAAACCATCATGGCGGAAAAAGTGCAGTTTATAAAACATTGTAGAGGGAAGCCTCTAACGAGTGGTGAACAAGTTATAATTCTCAATGTGTTCCACAAACTATGCGAGAAAGATCCCACTTTAGCCATCAAAGATATCGTTAACCTTACAGCAGAGTTTGCAGGTGTATCTGCATTAAGCATACATTACGCGCGTAGTGAAAGGTTAAAAGCAGGCAAGTGAACCACGCCTATAGCCGTTAAGATTTTTGTTTACCACTGGTCACACCAAATTACGTGAGCGTATGAGAGTTCGTTATATGTTTATAGTCCGCTATTTATGTAAGCTTACATATCAGATTCACGAGAGCTTAAGTTAGCGTTCGTTTTATTTATAATTTTAGGTTAATTAGCAGCCATTGGGTATACCAAAGATAAAGGGAGAGGGGAGGAGCAGAACTGCGATCTAGATAGAATACAACCTCTTTCAGATTCAGATTAGGTATGTTGAAGGTTTCCTTTCTATAGCGATTTTAAATTTATATTTGTTATGTTTTTAGTTCAGAGTGCTATATGCAATTGTTATCTAATCAGTAGCGTATTTTAAACTAGCGCGTGAAGGTGGGTCGAAGGCAGGTGATGCTATTTCCAGGCTCCACGTGGTATTCTCTCTTAGCAACACGTGGTTACTTAAGTAGCGCCGTTACTGCTCCAATCAGAGCGAGAAAGCGGAAGGGTACATTTTTAGGCATTGTTTACATCACGACCAATTCTTTCGCTGAAACCAGTATAGTAAAGCTCAAAGAGAGAGAGAGAGAGAGAGAGAGAGAGAGAGAGAGAGAGAGAGAGAGAGAGGGCGGAGGAAAGGGAGAGAGGGAGGGAGAAGCATGTTTTGAACAGAGCGAATAATGCCATGGATTGTGCTAATCTTATCAATTCAAATACTGGGTTGAATATCATTGTTGAATATTTTTGCATGACACGTTTAAAGCTCTATACAGAAGCATAAGCAGAACTTAAGTGTCATACAAAATAAGTCGGATATCCTATCTTATGAATGAGAAGCCGTGTTTATACTCGTAACATTGTCGCGGGCCTTCAACGTCTTCAGGTATATAATTACGTCGTTTTTATATGGAGACAGGTTCCTATTTCTTACCGTAACGACCGATAATTAATGACTTAATATATGACAGCCTCTTTCAGGCGATAATTTCACGTTATAAATATAATTGAGCCGTTCACAGATTTGGCCGACATGTCATTTATCTTCCACGCTACAAGGACTGCAGATGCACTGTCTTCAGAAGTTCTTGCACGGCAGCCCAATACCACGACTTTCACATGTAAGCGTTCCTTAAGGACCTCTACCATAATGCACATGTAACAAGCGTGGTTAATTGAAACATGGCTGTCCAATTTTATTACAAAAGCTTTAAAAATGTGGAAATAATGAGATAGTGAATTGTTTTCTGATGTCATTGGCCTCTCCTACGTTTCATAGTCCTATATGTATGTATGTGTGTGTGTGTGTGTGTGTGTGTGTGTGTGTGTGTGTGTGTGTGTGTGTGTGTGTGTGTGTGTGTGTGTGTGTGTGTGTGTGTGTGTGTGTGTGTGTGAATTTGTAAGGGATAGAGAAACTTATGTGACTGTACCGCATATTAACGTTTTGTGTAAGTATTTAAAATAATCAAGTACGATGAACTGTGAAGCATAAACCAAAATAGTCTAATATGACACGTTGCATTATTTTCATTGTGTGTTAGTAAACCTAGCATATGCAAAAGGTCTCCTAAAACTAACTTGCAGTTTTTACTTTGGAAACAAATAAGTGTCAACAAAGGGTTTAACAATATGGTTATTCTGGTAAATAATGTAAAACGTGGTGAAACTGAAAAGCTATTTGCATAACCTACCCGTAATTTTATATCGATTCTAACTAAATGTGAAATACTTAGACAAAGTTCTATATAATTCTTACCCCTGCAGTCCATCATTACCTTATAGCTCTTGTGACACACAGCGCTATAATGTCCTCAACACTATTGCTTTATATTCTTAACATAGCTAATATCGTAAATCTAACCTATTTGAGAGAGTTATGACAGCTATTTACATGAATTTTGTTTTACAGTTTTGGTTTTATATCAATCGTATACTTCGAGGTTCTTCCTATTTTAATTCTTATGTTAACCTGGTGGTTTCCTCGGCATTGTTACTAAGGCATTGTTGCTTTGGTATTCTATTTGCATTTATGCTGGTTCATGGTTGATTATGTCTGTACAGTAAATATATACACGTATGAACAACCAGCACATTGGAAAACTGACATAAAAGAAGAAAAACGGAAAGGGGAATAAAGAAGCAATATGATAACCACATTTTTTAAAAACATGGATGAAATTATAAATAGCGTTTGCCCCGTGCTGCGTAATGTTTTAGTGCAGTGCATAGAAAATAGTAAATCAGTCTTATATAGAAATAGCCTTGAAGCTGACAATTCACAGCTGTTGTCAATTGAACTGACAATTTAAGAATGAGCCTAAAACTGATAATCTGGTTGTTCTTAGTAAAATTATAGGTATGTTCCATTCTAATTCTCTTTCTTACTGTTAAACATAACTTGTGTTACACGAGAATGTGTAAATATAGTAACTAAAATCAATTCTTTATCTGCGATAATAATGTATATTGACTCATAAATTTAGCATTAGCGGAATAAAACATTTCAACACCACTTAAACCAGTGTTGTGTTTCAAGCCTGACTATTACTTTTGGGTTACAATTTTCCGATCCGTAACTCCATCGAATTACATATTATTGTTGCACAATCTGACTGTCCGCAATACACTCGTGAGCGCCAGTCCGTTGGCCTGGGCCTTGCACTGTGCTCCGTTTTAGGCAACGACCCCAGTAGCTGTAAGTGCAGTACTGCGGTTTGTTGCCAAGATTGATTTTGGCAAGCAGGTGTAAGGTGTTTTTTTATCCTGGCGGAATTAGGATTTTAGGGTGGTTTTAGCTTTTTAACAGTCTTACAAGGTTAAGTTTTTACCAGTTTTAACTTTTAGCCGTTTTAACTCACGTTTTAGTTATTTTAACTTTGACGTTTTAACTTTTTAGGGGTAAGCTTTTACTAATTTGCTTGTTTTTATTTTCGGACTTCGGGCCCTAATGACCTAGTTGTCGACGGGCCCTTAAACCCAACTCACTCACTCACTCACTCACTCACTCACTCACTCACTCACTCACTCACTCACTCACTCACTCACTCACTCACTCACTCACTCACTCACTCACCCACTCACCCACTCACCCACTCACCCACTCACCCACTCACTCACTCACTCACTCACTCCTTCTAAATTCTGTACATCATATTGTTTATTCCTTAACTCATTCTATAAGAATTATGTTCAGTTGTTTGGACGTAGAATATACTTTACTTATACGGGTAGCGTGTAATTATTATAGGTTAAATATCGATAACTTTTTAAGATACGTTCGCTTTTCTGTTATAGTACGTAATTCATTAATTGGCCAAGTAATAAATGGTCGGCCTCCACCAATTAATAGCCCAGAATATTAAGACGGTTTCCCGTAAAGGGGGGAAACATTCAAAAGTGGCACACAAAATAAACTAATCTGTGACGGTACATCTAAAAATATATCCGCTGATGTCAGTGACTGCACTTACGGTAAACAAGTGTCTCATATGAAGACGCAAAAAAGTTCACGGAAGTAGTTTTTATGGTGTGCAAAACTGTACCTCATTAAGACTACTGTAGTGACAGTTTCTCTCTCAAGTTTAAGTGGTTATTTCGGCACAGGAATTTTAAGTTTAAAAAATGTAGTTACGGTGTTTCGACCATTTTACTCAATACAATCTAAGCTAACAATTGCGTACCATATTAATATGCGGTGCTTCTTTACTGCACGTAGGACGACTAAAACATCACCGGCTACACTCTCAAATGTACAGTCAGAAACCTAATTCCTAAACACACAGTCAATAAAATAATACCAGTGCGCCTTTAGGCCTTAACAACTTATACTTGTTTTGATATTTCATTCAAAGTATTTAGGAAGTTGTGGTAAGTAGGTAATCATGCTCTATCTTATCACAAATTCCAATCAAATAATGTACTTATTTCATTGGTGTTAACAGGCAATTTAATATAAATTGTACAAACTTTTTCTTTCCTGATTCCCTCAGATTTGTAAATTAAATTGCTACTGCAGTAAAAATAACGCTGAGAAAAAATTCCTAAGAAATTTTACGTAATTGTTATAAAATCCGTACCTAATTAGTGCAAGCAATCCCTGTGTGATATTATATTTCATTTGTTGAAATACAAAGCTGCACGTGTGTACCCATTTTCACGTGTTTAGTAAGCGGCCACATTCAGAAGATAGAGTGGTTTTTCATCGCAGATGGTATAAACCTTGGTCGATAAGATATTCTTGAGGTATGAGGCCTGAAGCATAGGAACAGAGGGGGACACCTCGCCACTGCGACCCGATATGGCTCTATTGTAGGCTACCAGACCCCGTGAGGCAGAGATGAGGTGAAGGGAGACCATATGCTCGGCAGAGGGTGGAAACGGAGCAGAGCCGCAGAAACATGGTAAAGTAGAACAGATAGCGACCTGACACACCACCGAAGCTCCTCACTACCAGCCAGAAAGGGCGTCGAAGCAAGCCTAGTGGCACGCAGTTATCTCAGACGGGATCAGGGGAGAAGGTTTACTGCAACCGCACCATCTGTTCGCATCTGCCCGGACCACCGCTATCACAACTAGACCTAAAAGATGACGGGGGGGAGGGGGGAGGGGAAGCAAACCGAGGATTGAAAGTAAGCACCCCAGCATTTGCCTAAGTAACAAGGGGAAGCCACGGAAAACCCAAGTAAGAGTGCGCGGCCGCCGCGGATCGAACCTGGCACCCCCGGAATGCAAGTCGCAGAGGTTTCCACAGCATCACCTCGCTCAGTAAAGGTACCCTTAAACAAAATAATACTCCTAGTGTCAACGATATCTTTCAAGGAACCCTTTCTTCTGAAAAGAAAGTAAAGAAGGAGGTCTGAATTCCAGGAATAAGAGTGTTACAGAAAGGGGACAAGGATGAATAAACATTTTATTCCACTAATGTTTCTGGCAGACTATGTTATTAAATTTGTGACCGATAAACTATCGGTTTTATCAGCATTTTATTGTTAAAGACGAATTCCTTTATTTAATAAAAAATACTATTGCTTTTAATGGTAGAATCAGGGTTGCCAACTCGTACGATAATTATGGGGGCATACGATAATTTTAATGTTTGTACAATGGTTGTCAACCCGTACGATAATTATGTGGGTGTACGATAATTTGAATGTATGATAGTTCGATATTGGCGAAATATAATTTTCTCTGGTTTGTCACACCAGCGAAATGAAACTAATTACAAAAAGCGAAACCACTTTTGTCCTCATTGTCTGTCTCCACCCCATAGCAACCGTTTCCAACCCTACTAAGCCTGCTATCTTTATCCTCCTATTGCCAGTGTGCCCAGGTCTGATAATCTCAATGAAGAAGGCAATGTTCAGAAAATTGATGATCAATGGAGAAAACTCGGAATATCTGATATTCCGTGTGAAATAAAGAACATGCCTGAACCTGACAGTTTCTGGAGTGCTATTAAACACATGTGTCACCTTGGTGGAAGTACTGAATTCAAAGAACTGGAGGAGGTTGCATTATCAGTAATTTCGTTGCCCCACAGAAACACTTCTTGTAAAAGACTTTTTTCAAAGCTAGGTTTAATAAAAACCAAAATTAGAAACAGATTGGCGCTAGATACGCTAAATGGACTTATTTAGTCTTCTCAGTCTGTGAAAGAATGTGGTGGGTCCGAAAATCTGCAAGTCACCGAGAAGATGTTAAAGTTCATCTCAACAACAAATTTGTATAATGTTGCAACAGTTGAGGAAAATAGTGAACTTTCAGATGAATAATGCGAGAAACATAAGTGCTAAAGTTGTAATATTTGTTGAGGTCATCAATCTTGTAAATGAATATAATAAACATCATTACTCTTATATTTTCATAAGTATTATACTGATATTTTTATTGTTGTAGCATTTGGTTTAAGATGTACGATAATTTTGAATCCAAATCTATAATTTTAAGTGGCTGGTACGATAATTTTACTTTTAAATGTTGGCAACCCTGGGTAGAATTAAATCTGGATTTCACTATTATGTAACTTTATTAAGGTAGGTATGCTTTATACAAATGCTTTATAGCCGAATGGATGAGTAGACATCGGACTATGCACTAAAATCTCGAAAATATGCAGTTAAAATGCATGATTTGAAGGCCTACTCACATTCAGGGTTTCCAAATATGTGTCCTCCGGATGGCTGCAATTGAATCTGCAGTAGAGCATGATGTTCTCTAAGTGTCCGGGAGTAAATGCATAACGTCTGTTGGTTAGTGTGAGTTTGTATGCTGAGAATGACCTCTCAAAGTCCATAGATGTCATAGGAACTAACAAAGCCTGGTGAAATTTCTTTTAGAACGTCAACACTGTCTCCTTGCAGGTAATTGTTCACACTGCATAAGATGTTAAAACCAGGATTTTTTGTTGAACACTGCACAATTTTTCACCCAGGTTTTCCACATACTTTACAGGAGTACAACTAAGCTCGTTCATTCAATTTTTTTAAGAATTAGTAAGGCATCGTAAAGGGGCAAACCACACTTTTCTAATTCCATGATTACTTCGGATAGAACTTTGAAATGTGCTTTGATTACATTTAAATACCATTTTAACCTTTCACTTTTGAATATTTCGTGTAAATCCTGAATTTAAAGCGATGTCACTTGGATCCGGGTTGCAAACGAATTCTTTAACGGCATAAAAGTTATTTGAATAACATAGAATAGTGTTTATCCATATGCCCCAATTGGTGGTGAAGGTCGCTCCGAAAGTGATTGTAAGCGTTTACTCACGCAGGAGCTTTCAGAATTGAAATCAAAAGGTTTACTTTAGGAAACTACTCCCAGGCTGGCCCCGTAGAGGGGCCGGTCGCTAGAGCACCTGCTTGCTGTGCAAGGGTCCCGGGTTCGATTCTCGGCTGGGAGGGTGGGAACTTTTCTTCCAATAGGGTTATTCCCCATCCTCCTTAGAGTCTTGAAGTGTGTGCTTAATGTTAGAAAAAGAAAAAAAGTCCGATGACTTACACTTATATGACTTTCTCTACTTTTGTACTAACCATTCTTACAAACCCTTATTCCTCTATCTTCTTCGTGTTTTTTGAGATAAGAACTTCCAGAAATTATCTTATTGTAGGTACAAGGAGCAAATGGGAATACAGTAGGCTTTGTGGGACAGTCAAATCTTTTAAAGCTTTCAAATTCCGTTCTCTTAGCACGGATAACATAAAAAATTAATAACGGTGTTCCATTTGACAGAATTATGCTAACCAAAACTTACACAAATAACAAGGAATATATCCGGAATAGTTCACTCTACAAAAAATTTTACTTGGACATAAATTGTGGTAAGATTTGGTCTATCACTTTTGGTTTACCAGTTGTGCAAAAGTCATCCAGGGTAAATAGGACTTCATGGGCTAAAGCCAGAAAATTCAAGATATACATTTCATTTGTCATAAAAATATCTCAACCATATGTCATTTTAATCAAAATCGTTAGAGCATTTTCAATAAAATAAAAATTTTCCATGTAAAAGGTAATTAAAGGTAGAGCAATTTTCTTCAAAATCTTCGTGTCTCATCTTTGAAAGACATTAAACTTAAATACCGACTTTGTTCGTCCGACTTTTCGTTTTTGAGTTATGCTGTCCACTGACTGACATACACACAGACAAACACATGGACCTTTTTATAAAAATTATTATTATTATTATTATTATTATTATTATTATTATTATTATTATTATTATTATTATTATTATTATTATTATTATTATTATTATTACTATGATTTTTTTTTGTTTTTTTTTTGTTTTTTGTTTGAGGATTCAGTGGGCCTCAAAACATATATTTCCGGTGAAAGCTCGACATCGAACTTTTGCGTGGCATACAACAGGTATTTCATCTAGGTGCTTTACTAAACGTAGTAGAGAAAGTAAAAAACAAAGTAATAGAAGCCCAAAGTTCGATACCACTGTTAAGCGAGTGGACACTATTGCTGTTGAGCTCTTGTTCAAGAGATTAAAAACCGCCGATATGACCTTCGATGTTGAAAGCGGCATATAAATGGAACAGGAAAAAACCCTTCCCATACTGCTTCTGTTACTCTAGTAGGTCCATGGGGTGTAACGTAATGGGTTACCTTTGTAATGTGAACGTGCTGGATTTAGGATCTTGGAAAGAAATTAAGAATCAAAGTGGGCAAGATTAGCCAGCCTTTATATTAACAACAAGAAATAACAAAATATAAATATAACAAACTTGAATTTAACTTACCTTGAAAAACTTGCAAACTCACTTGACAGATTCACATAATATTAGAAATGTCACAAAATTGTATTTTGAATGAAATGAAAGTCTTGCGAATAAACTTCTGCCATCCAAACCTTGTTAGAGCCATTATCTAACGCAAAACACAAATCAAACGAAGTTAGGTAAATCAGAAAGGCATTTAGAATGAATTTAGAAAAAAGTTACAGATAACGCGAGTACATGTTAATGCCTCCCTCTGCTCAGTCCAGAAGGCCAAGCATTTCCCTCGGTGGTCCAAGCCAGGTTGAAAGTAGCCCTGCCCATGCGCGACTCATTTCCTCACTGTCGTCTAGGGGCACTGAATTCGGAGTATGCGCTCTGATGCTCTGCTTACAACATCCTCGAGTGAAGGCGGGCAGTTTAACTTATTCCAGAGGGAGTACTGGATGATTTACGTCCTCGATGAATATTGAGCGAAATATCAGCTCACCAGGAAAACTGGCCAGCAGGACAGCCAGACCATGACATTAGTGTGCATGCAGGTAGAAGCATACCGCCACTCTTGAAAACTGATGAATATTGAGCGAAATACCGGCTCAGGGGATGAAATTAGTTTATGCACTCAGTATGGTATAGGATGGTGAATCTGCTCATCATGGGGTTTCTGCACTATATAAATCCAAAGTCTGGTGATGGATGACCTATGACCAGGAAATGACAGGGACCAGGAATGGGTAGAAAATAACACAATGGTTACCTTAATGTGACGGTTAAATAAGTAATGGAAACAGACAGCAACTGTTTACTCATTAACGTTACAAAATTAGTAAATAAAGAGTAACGAGTTACCTAGTAACGGTTAACAAAGTAACAAAACATAAGTATTATTTATCTAGTTACCGATTAAGGTAACGAGAGGGTTACAGAGTCGGGTGAGATCACTGGTATCGCCTATCGGGAACTAGTTAGCTCAACTCGTTACGTAGTATCAAACTCTTTTATTTGGGAAGATCAGACACTAGCGCATCTAAATGTGATATGGGGGTGTGTTCACATTTCGTCAATAAACCTAATACGAGTAGCACATCGAGCTGTCTACATCATAAACAGGCTTGGAACTGTGTACCTCCTACGTCATTACAGAGCCCATATCGGTGTTACTGAGCCTCACACACATGACCCAATACGTGCGGTTGTCTTTGAAGATTTTCAATCGCTTCGTGGACTTGAGCAATGAGGTCCTCAGCTGACGTTACAGGAGTGCCATACATCATACTCTTCATACAACACGGCAGAAAATTGTCGAGAAATGTCAGATCTGGTGACCGTGCTGGTCATGGAACTGGTCCATCTCTGCCAATCCATTGATCTGGATATGCGACGTTGAGGTGATTCGCACATTTACATCAAAGTGTGCTGAAGATCATGTCGGCTATTTCCGCAGCTGTGTACTGGTACGTGTCGCACTACTGTTAAAACGTTACTGTACTGGAAACTACACAAATTACGCAATAGGATGCGCACCAAGGACTCTATGAAGGAACGTAGCTCATCGCAGCAATGTTATTAGGTTTAGGTCGTTCATCCGCAGTACACAGATGACTAAAGGGTTTCATACCTTCCGTATTAAGATACCAAAACGAATGTTAACAAATTGCCACAGTCGTTCGTTCTCAAAATTCGACGCTCTCCAGCGTCCAAACCGTGCATTTTGGGACAGGGGTTCCTTCTTGAAAACCGAGTAGTTCGCCCACCCTCACAACATACTAAGCGTTGTCGAGGTTTTTTGGGACAAGTTGTATAATTTTCAAAAAACTGCATTTTTTTTACTGGAATGGGAACAATAAACAAGTACATCCGTGTAAAAGGCTAAAGCCAGCCGGCCAGTTAGAGCATAGCAATCATGGCGAGTTCCAATTCTTATTATTACGTTTCCTAATGTGGAACGAGATTGGACTGCTGATTGTATTCGCTTCGGTAAGCTGCTTAATTACAGCGCTGCGAAGTCTGTAGGTAGCCATCCATATGTGCTGAGGAAACGACTGGAGCGAAAATATGTCAGGCAGAGATGGATATACAACTTGAAGGGACAGTGGTCACCGGAACAAAACAAAAACTTACAGCTTGAAAAGGAAGTGTTTTAAGTGTACTTACAGGTTTATTACTAGACACAGGCAAAATAGGAATAACATATCTTTTAAGGAGAATAACATGAAAAATCTGAGGTGTTGCATTTATTTGAATTAACGAATGTCATTTATTACTTTTTCTGCTACATATAGTAAGTAGGAGAAGTATTGTATTCGACCCAAAACTTCAATGTAGAGATTTCACCGGAAATACTTATTTTCAGGCCGCCTGAATACAAAAAAGTATCTTTAGAATGTGTGTATGTGTGTGTGTGTTTGTATGTCTATGAACAGCATAACTCAATAACGAAAAGTCGGTTAAAAACCAAAGTTGGTATTTAAGTTTTAATAACTTTTAAGGATGTAACACAAAGATTTCCAAGAAGCGTTCTTCACCCTAAACTACCCTCTACATGGAACATTTTTCGAAACCGTTAATTTTCTCAAAAATGGCTCCAATGATGTTTATTAAGATATTTTTATGGCAAATGAAATGTATGTTTTGAATTTTTTGGCCATATCCCTTGTAGTCCTGTTTACCCTTGATGACTTTTGCATAACTGATAAACCGTAAGAGATAGACAAAGTCATACTATACAACATATGTACATCTCGTTAAAACACACAAGCAATTTCCAAGCCTTCACATAGTGACCAGCTTTAAAATATTTGACTATAGGTCAAATCCTACTGTATTCCCATAATCCCCTTTCACCCACAAGAAAATTAGCAATGAGGTAATTTTTGCAAATATGTATCTCGACTCTGGTGCGCAAGGGGTCCCGGGTTCGATTCCCAGCACAGGGGTAGGAATTTTTCTCCAGCCAGGATTATTCCTCAACCTTCCCTGAGTCTGGAAGTATAATGGCGGTGGCGTGGCTGAGTGGTTAGATCGCTCGCCTACCACCTAGGCGGGACCCGCATGTGGTATTCGTGGTAGACGAAGCGGCGTCAGGGTGGGTTTTCTCCAGGTTATCCGGTTTCCCCCGCCATTTATTTAACCAATTGCTCCATTATAACCCTTCCAATCATCCATTTCGCCTGCATTTCATATCCTCTTTCTCACTCTCATACCTGGTGTTTGGCTGACCACCTGCTTCTAGGTCTTCACTCTGGTCCAGAAGTCCCTCTGCTCCCCGACAGGCGTCTGACCCTAGGCACTGGCTTGTAAGTCCTAGGGGGTGTAAGTTTATCTCGACTAACATGGAAAAGATGGAGGGATAAGGGTTTTAAGAGTAGTTATATAGGAGTAGAGAAGGTCATGTGAGTGCAACACATTACATTTTTTACACGTCTTCTACAAACTATTTTTGTGAAAATCTGTTTTTCTCTCTACCTTATGTTAATCGAGATAAACGTTTGTGGAAATAGTTTCATTGCACATTTTTATTCCAGTTACAAGGGGGATAGAACAAAGCGAGTTCATAGCCAGATGTTTAAAAACCGCATCTAGTATTTTTCCTAAACAAGTGTTGTCCCCGCGGTTAACGTGTTAGGGTCACATTCGGGAGATCTCGGGTTCGATTCCCTGTGACCACCCACTCTAACCATGGATTCATCGTGGTCAGTGGGTGAATGGTGGGGTGGTTATAAGGTATATGGTATATACGGAGGTAGGACACCTTGCACATCTCACGGAGATCTATTGTGTCTAACGCCCCCTAGGAACCAAGGGTGAAATGAGGGACCCGCAGGGTGCCATAGGACTGCAGTCAGACAGACCACAAAGACGCGTGGAAGTCCCTAACAAGTTCTGAGATCTCTTCATCCCGGCGCCAGGCACCGCCGAGCATCTATGCTAGAGTGGTTTCTCTTCTACCATGACTTTCCTTTCCATAATTTCTTACATCAGCACCTGTTTTGGAGTTGAAGGGCCAGGTGACGGTGGTCTGCGTGTTGCAGCTGGGTGGTAATGGTGCGCTCTGTGAAGGTTCCTCCCTGACGTCGGTCGGTTGTTGACTGACCCACCCTCTCAATTTAAAGACCTACTCAACCAGCCATATATGCTGTACTTCATACAGTAATCAGCAGCGTTGACCAACAAGGGCATAGCCAACACCCTCGGACGGACTAAAAGGTGTATCTTTTGGGTGTTTGGTCATCTGTTGGTTCAGCTTCTTAGCACCCGCTACTGCAGGTAAGAGGTCAGTCGAATATCTTGTACGCGTTGCACCTCCGGGTGCAGGGCATGTTGCTTACCTTTAAGGATCCCTCCCCCTACCCAAATCCATCCCTTCTGAGAGCAGGTCCACACCTGCTTATCAGGTTACATGCAATGCCGAGTACCAGCACTGGTGCTACCACTCACCCAGCCGTGAGCTCAGCTCATGGGGGCAAAAACCGGCGTCTCCGTAAACGCCCTCAGGGAGGAAATGACAACGACAAACTTTTGGCCACAGCCGAACACACCATCAGTCAAGGCGCTTCCCGCGAACCTTCTCCACGGGTAGGCCAAATTGCAGAGTCCGAGGACTTTGACCATTCCCGCGTAAGCAGCAACGCGGAGTCTAGTGACGAGACTTTGGTCTCATCAGACCCATCCAGGATGGATGAGGATGCGACCAGCTCTTCCCACATCTCCACGAAGGTGGACGAAGCTGAGTTTCGCGAAGTAGTGAACCCCCGGAAGAAGAACCGGCAGATCCCAGTGCTCTTACTTCGGACACATCCGCTTCCCAGCAGCAGCGACCAGCCAGGCACCACAGTAGTGGACGACTTCAAGGGTATGGTGGGCTTCATTAAGGTCATGCATACGCTCTCGGGGTCGTGCACTGTGACCAGGAGGGAGAGCCGATACGTCTTCCAGCCACAACATGTGGAGCATTACAGGCTTCTACTAACAGCTCTTGAGAGGAAGGATATCTCTCACTTCATCTTCGGCCTTGACAAGGCTCGAGATATCCGTCGAGTGGTCCGAGGGCTGCCGTTGGACACGCCTGTGAGCGACATTGGAGAGGACCTCTGCTGCCAAGATATTACCCGTCTGGTGAGGCAGCTTACCAAGCCAGCCGCGAATGGCCAAGCCAAGAGGCCTATCCCCCTCTTCCTGGTTGTGGTGGAGAGGATGTGTGACCCGGAGATGAAAATCTACGGAGTCACAACCCTCTGCTACTTCTGGATGAAGGTGGGCCGTAACTTTCGTTGCCTTCGCTGCGATGAATCCCACGCGAAGGAGTTTTGTGCGAATTGAAACGGCAAGCACGTGACCTGCTAGGGTGGGTGTCTCACAAGGAAGCGAGTCATCGCCTCCAGGCACCCAGGGTTGACCCAGAGTTAAATTTCCAACAGTGGAGACCTGGGGCGGCCATCCGTCTCAAGCGCAAGGGACAACACCAGGCACACCAGCAGGTCAACCCTTCCAGTGAGTCATTTTCCCAGGCAACATAGCACTCCCGACGGCCCCTCAGACGTCTCGAGCCTAACATTGACTGCCCAAACACAGTACACAACACCGGTCTCAGACCAAACCTCCCACCCAGCTAGCTCCTAGGCCGCAGAGGGATAGGAAGACCCGGGAGCCCAAATCTGCAACTAGACCGTCGGAGCGGAGCGGATCTCCCACCTTTCAACGTGAACAGGGGCAAGATAGAGCTGAGGCCATTCCAACAGCATCCCTGCCACCAGTGGCGTAGCGTGGTGTGTGGACTTGAGTATGCTCTTTGAACTCCTGTTAAGGGTACTCATAGGTGAAATTTCTGTACTTCACAATTATTATTAGATGTTTTTGTTCAAAGTCATATCAGACATAATGGATGTGAGGTATAAATGTACATTCAAATTTTCATTGCTTCTTCTACATGGTTTAGGCTATGCAGCCCGTTCCGGCGAAGTCATCAGTGGAGTCCATCTTCTGCGAGGTCGGCCAACATCTCGTGCTCCTCTTGGATTACATAGAAAGGCCCTCTTAGGTATCCTTTCTTCACTCATCCTCATTAAATGTTCTGTCTATTTCTTGTTTTTTGTTTTGATTTTGTCTTCTAATTTATAAATATTTAGTTCTTCTCTTATTGACTCATTTCTTATTCTATCTGTTCTTGTGCATCATTTCACATTCCGCAGAAATAGCATTTCCGCTGCCTGTATTCTACTACTATCCTTTGCTTTTATTATCCAACTTTCACTTCCATATAACAAAGAAGGAACAGCCAATGTTTTGTACAATTTAAGTTTAGAGTCTTTTCTTGTTTTCCGACCTAAAGTTCTTTTAATGCCTCCACATATAGTCTTTATCTTCTTTGTATGTAATATTGCACCCCAAATACTTAAAGTGTGTTACTTGTTCCACTATTTTACTTTCCAAAACAATTTTAGTTCTTATTCCATATTTACCCATGAATGCCATTGTTTTTTATTTATTTACTGATATTTTGCAGTTATATCTATTGGCCAGCACTTGGAACTTATAAGCTAACATTTGTAGAACCCCGTGTGGGGTTGCTGATCCCCCATCGGGCGCCTCCCTGGGTGGTGGATAAGGGAACACCTCCTAGATATAGGTGGTACCGGGGAAACGAAATACTCGGGGTGAACCAAAATCAGCAGCAGCGTCTGTACCCAGATAGGGCGGCTGCAAATGGGTAGGTAGAACTCATAGCCAAAGAGAAGGCGGTCTTCCTAAGGGAAGGCACCCTAATACAAAGCTGAAGCAGGTTAGGAAGCTGTAAGGTGGCAGCCCCACCACCTAACTATATCTGCACAGCCGTCGTAAGGCGGTTAGATGAAAATTAAATTACTGGTAAGCGAACACAAATTTGCATTGCAATATCTTTAACATCTTTAAATTTATTACCCTTTCTAGTTATTTCTTTGGCAGCGTATCTGAAATGCTCCACACGATGAAGATTACAAAATGTTGGTAATTTAAAATATTTTTCTGTTATAAATAAGTACTCTTAAAAAAATGGTTGGAGCAGAACATTTTGTAATGCGTTGGTTTATTAAATAAAAATTAACTTTGAAAAAATAATTTTTTCACTACTTTTATAGTTATTATACAGCTTTACAATTCAATTGGCAGGTAAATATTAAAATTACAGAAAAATCACACCCACTATTTATATCTGCATTCTCAGTTTCTTGATTACCAGGCACTCGGAGCACTAGGCTTCCAAGAAATGCCAAAGGTGCAGCAACAATTCATTAAGCCCACCATATTATAGAGCAGTTGCATTAAAGTGGTGACATAGCGTAAATATAGACTTTGTGGAATTTTTCATGACAGGAAAGGTGAATGAACAAAACTAATTGTTTTGACTCAGCAACTCCGGGATTCACAGAGATTCCTATCGGATAGAGAATCTTTCCGACAGGAAATATACCGCTGGGAATTTAACAAGATAGAATCAGAAATACGGCTGCTGAACTAGTTCTTTTTCTTTTCTAATACATTACGTGCTCAGCCTAAAACAAATGTAGTACTAAATTAGAACTTATAATCGCTTTGTGACGATCAATTATGATGGATTTTGTAAGCAGCTTACAACTTACAATAACACCCACGCATGTTAATTAAGATTTATTTTCACAGTTGGCACTATAATTACTACAGTAGGCTGTGAGAACAACAATCATTTTAGCGTTTAATCCATCTAACTGAAGAATTAGATACATGGTGATATATAGATTAACGAATTTGCGTTAGTAGGCTATTCATTCAAGACAGGTTTGCTCTAGGGTCATTCCAAGCCAAGCCAACCAAAAAATAATTAATCTTAAGGTGACCATCTTGGATTTTGATGAAACTTTCAGGAATCTTTCCGTCTAAAGGTCTAAGCAAGAAAATACTTCCAGAAAAAAATTATTGTTTCCTATTTTGTAGTAATTAATTATTGAAGTTTGGAAATAATAAGTTTTTTGTACTGTTCTATCATATCTTTAATACTTCCAGTTCTATTAAACCTAGGGAAATGTTTGATTTGCCATTTTAAAAATGCTTTCATAGGATTTAATCTAATATGTTATTTGAATATGTTTGAAAATAATTAAATTAAAATTTAAATCATAACCCAAAAAATAAAAAAAAAAATAATAAAAATACATAAAAAAATTGATAGTGTTTTTTAAATTGAAATTTATATGAGTTTGTTATTGTTTAAAGCTAAAAATTTCACAATGGGGCCTCAATGGGATCAGGAGTTATGACAAAAAACTGAACATTTTATGTTAAAATGTTATTTCATGCACAAAACTAGGCACAATAGTTTATTGTGTCTTCTTCATTATTTTTAACTAGTTACTTAATGCTTTTCAGCTCTGGTACAGTTTTACAAGTCTGTGCTTGTATAGTCTTGTTTAATGCAGGTTGTAACATGTTTGATTGTTCATTGCCATACATGCCTCAGTGTTAGCGTTGAGCTAGTCTTCACAAATTTGTCAACAGTGATGATGTGATGATCTGAAGTGCTGTGTTTTGTAGAAGTGTCCCTTTTGCAATGGTAAAAGTGAGAATTTGTGTTCCATGTACGCGTAATTATACTCATATATGTATGTTAATTTAAAAATTAATGGTGAAGAACATTTTAATTATTTTCCTTAGTAACTTTTTGTTTGTTTAAATCGCATTGCAATTTTCTAAGCTCAGATTAAACTAAAAAAGATGACTGAACAGAGTACTTCAACACATAAAATTGTGGTATATTGTAACCCACTAAAAATTGGGTCACAATTATCACAGAAAAAGTTTACAAACTGTTAATGATAATATCTTAAGACACATTACTAATGTTTAAAAAAAAAAAAAAAAAAAAAAAAAAAGTAATAAGATATGCTATGGATTCCGTAAAGCTCTACTTAAATTGTTACTAATTAATTAATTTAAAAAGAAAAGTTTGAAAAGAAGTACACTGAACCAATTTTTAATTGGTGCTTCTTCAACAGAACTCAGGCTTCTGTTTACAGCTTCAAGTGCTTCTTGTTTTTCAGGAGTCAAAACTGGATTGATGGTAGGATGTTCACAAATATCCTGAGATTTTGAACTGTCTGAACTTAAGTTGTGGTGAACTGTTACAATTTCTGGCAATTTAATTACAGCTTAACGATTCCTGAAATTTTCATTAAAATCCAAGATGGTCATTTTGAGTGACTGGTTGGTTTGGCTTGGAATGATCCTCTATTTAATATTACGGTTGTTAAAGGTAAATGAAGATGGCTGCTGTGTTTCCTGCGTGACATTCACGGATGTGCAGGTTACTTTTCTTAATTTATTTATTTTATGCACATGGAGGCTCGATATGTTCATTAACGTAAGAAAATGTTTAGGTTGGCGGAACCACAAGGGGGAGGTGATGTAACAAAAGGGATAACACCTCGACCAAGATGTGATAATCCTGCGTAAGTGGAATAGTCGTTATAAATAATTTCTTATGGTAGAATCAATGCATAACCTTGGGCTCCAGTCGTTAGCTGAAAAGTATAAGATTTGTGGATGGAGATCATTAGCGTATTCCTTAGTGTAGTATTATGTTGTCTCATAACTAATGTCGGTTTTTTGAGTTTGGTGTTTTGGAAAATCTATTGGGTTTCTTTGGCTTGGCAATGCTATTTACAGGATGCCATGGCTAGTGCTGCGTCCATTGCGAGTATGTATCAGTCTTCAGTTGTTAATAAACAGTCACAAAATAGAGATTCCAAAGTTTGAACTTAGAGTCCTTCTAAAGCAAGAATTCTTTGCATCAAAAACCAGAGACTGGTGCCATCGTGGGATAATAAACCTCTCTGAAAGATGACTCAAGCTCATAGAATCTAATGGTCTGTACTTTGAAGGTAAGTTAATTTCTTATCAGAACACACTTCAAATAATTGTTTTTCTTAAAAAATATTACTTATACGATAATATCTGTACAAGTAATTATGAATTCAGTGCCCAGAAAAAAACATTGACTTAAAGGTCAGATCCTGGAAAGTCAGAGTCAGGCTGTTGCCAAGGCATAGACAGAAAATTCTGAAAAGTATAAAGATGAGATTCTCGGAGTTCTAGAAAGTCATATAGTAGTATTTCATAGACAAAGACGAAGATTCGATTTTAGCAGCTGTTGGATTAGCAACGTTATGTAGGAACTTTGGTGGCAGTAGTACATGGTAGTGCGTGTGGGTGGCACTAAAGTCAATATAAGAGTATGTATTTGTAAAATCTGCGTCTTTTCCGTCAAGTGTGACTATCTTACAGACATTTACTGTCGTCGAGTATCGCAACAGCTCTTAGAGAACGCGCTTGAGGTTCAGCGGTAACTTCAGATTAACGTGTCTGTGTGTGTGTGTGTGTGTGTGTGTGTGTGTGTGTGTGTGTGTGTGTGTGTGTGTGTGTAGTGGGTGTGGTGCTTAACGCCTGCTTTTACTACATGCGGCACCGCAGGCGGTGACACTGATGATACATGGAATTAAGATGGAACACCGGTGGAATGAGATCGGGGGAAACCGGAGAACCCGGAGGAAACCCGCCCCAGCGCAGCTTGGTCCACCACAAATCGCACATGCGGTTGCCTGGGGTCGAAATAATAATAATAATAATAATAATAATAATAATAATAATAATAATAATAATAATAATAATAATAATAATAATAATAATAATAATAATAATAATAATAATAATAATAATAATAATAATAATAATAATAATAATAATAATAATAATAATAATAATAATAATAATAATAATAATAATAATAATAATAATAATAATAATAATAATAATAATAATAATAATAATAATAATAACATTAATAATAATAACAACAACAACAACAACAACAATAATAATAATAATAATAATAATAATAATAATAATAATAATAATAATAATAATAATAATAATAATAATAATAATAATAATAATAATAATAATAATAATAATAATAAAGTGAAATTAAAGGACATTACAAGTTCCGCTCGGTGAACGGTTGAAGCTGCCATTTTTACTTCGTAGTTTTATTGTAAAATCATTGTTATCAGCACAGTGACTTATGTTTTTAATACTTTTGGGGAATACATATAATTTTATTAGTTTTTATTCCAATAAGTAATCTGAAACTGAGCTGCATAGTAACCATTGAACATTTGATGCAATAAAGGCAAACAGATCGTCCGATATAGGGAATGCATGTACATATTCTCAGTTCTTAATTGAGTGGAATCAGAGATTATTGCAAAACAAGTGCACGTAAGTCAGAGAAATACAGAGAGAATCTTAAAAATACTATGTTACTGATTAATATTACAAAGAGGTTTGAGGTTATTGAGTAATTATCACTAAAATATGCACAGTAAAACTCATACTATTTAAAGACAAATCACCACGTCGTCGCACATTGCATCATTTGGTAACCAACCCTTGAATTATGTAACAATACCTACCGACATCCACAACCTTAATTTATTTAATGTTTTTCCAAACAGGATAAAAAGACAAACTCGTGGAAGAAACTTTTAAAACAAGCTAATTAAGTCTACGGCACTTGACCAAATCTTAAAAGAACAGTGTTTTAATCTTTCGCAATTACGTATGAGACATAATTATCGGATGTCGATTATTGCTTCCTCTGAATCGCTTCCTCCCTATAATCAAGTCGGAATTGGTTGATAGCCAAGGATTTCCCTAACCTACTGGCCCATATCGTGTAACTTGCGTTATATGAGTGGAATAGACGGTATAATTTATCGCTAATCCTTCTAATAGCAATTAACTTATTCATTGGCCAAAAGACACTTTCGTGATATCAGACCTATTTGAGCCATTAACTTCGTGTCCCGGTGCCTGGGGTGTATGAGAAAAGCAGAATCCAGACGAGTTACCAGTTGCTGTGTAACATGCTCTTCATTTACAAAGAGTGACAGAAGCTCTAAAGGACTGGTGCACATTAAGTGGTTTATCAACTCCCTTCGATCATCTTGAGGAACAGAAAAGCTGGGACCTGATTAATTCTAAACGTATCCACGACTCTGCTTGGATCGAGCTCGTTACATCGCTATCCAAGAGAAAGAGGCAAGTTCTTGGCTAACAGTTTTATCATCTACCAATATTGGCACTTTCATGGACAATTTGTCATTTACGATTGCATAGCTTTACGTATCGGCCCTAAAATATGCCAGCAACATAAATGTGCGTGTGGTGCTATTGTTGATCAGTGTGGTGGTGGCAAAGTCCACCTTCATCAGACTCCAGACGTTGCAGAATCGGGCATGATCTACGACACTGGTTGGAGATTTCCTGCCCACATCCTTCACGAACATTCCGGCATCCCGTACATTGTCGACGTGATTAAAACCCGCGCTCGAACAATGTACAACAAACTCCAGAACCACCCTAATCCACTGGTGAATACTCTGGGACAATATGACCAGAGAGAGCCTCGCCGACTACCATCTAAAAAATTGCCGAAGGACATCTTAAGTCCAACGGTCTAATTTTCGCAGATGGGAAAGGCAAAATGAATATCTGTACTTAAAACAGAGTAAATCGCCTAACTCAGATCACCTCCCAGCGTGTGACTGACGGCCAGAACCAGGAGGAGATTAGCGCGTCACCTGATTGACTAACCAGCCAATCAGCATGTATGGGCAGTGCCCGTTCATGGACCTATCCCTACCATCATCCATCTTGTCCCTAAGATACCCCTGATCCCAAACATTCCCAGAGTTTAAATCCCTGTAGACCAAAACACCATACTATCGCGCAGGTAAAG
>CM060962.1:164640898-164693398 GCA_030765045.1 Tenodera sinensis
TGGGTATCCTATCATCATTCATTCTTTCCATATGTTCCTTTCAATTATTATTTTCTTTAATCTTGTCATTTAAATCAAACATTTTTAATCCTTCACGTATATCTACATGTCTTATGAGTTCTCTCGTTGCACCTACAACCTTTAACACTCCGCACAAACCTCATTTCAGTACTCGTATCTTACTTCTGCTTTAGGATCCAGGATCCAGGATTCACTTGCGTATAATAAAACTGGTCTTGCCATTCTCTTATAAAAGTTCAATTTGGTTTACTTTCTTGATTTAATTCTCAGAGTTTTGTTTATTGTTCCACAAATTTATTGGAGTTTAATTATTTTATGTTCTACATTATATCTCTGTGTACACCTGCGTCGCAGCCCAGGTGCTTAAAATGGGAAACCTGTGTCAGTGTTTTTCCTTCTATGCTTGCTTTTGAACGGACAGGGTATTTCCCGTGGTGTGTCATTATTTTAGGTTTTGTATTGTATTGGACCTAAAATTTCGATGTCGATATTTCACCGGAAATATATATTTTGAGGCCCCCTGAATAAAAAAAAGCAGTTTTAAAAAAGGTCTCTCTGTGTATGTGTGTGTGTGTGTGTGTGTGTGTGTGTGTGTGTGTGTGTGTGTGTGTGTGTGTGTGTGTGTGTGTACGTGCCTATCAACAACAACTCAAAAACGAAAAGCTGGTCAGAAACCAGAGCTCCTATTTAGGTTTAATCACTTTCAAGGATGCGACACGAATATTTTGAAGAAAATGCCTCTACCCTAAACCAACCTTTACACGGTAAATTTTTCGAAAATTTTGATTTTCTCAAAAGTGGCGCTAACGATTTTGATTAAAATATCATATGTCTGAGACACCATTGTATCAAATGAAATGTATATTTTGAATTTTCTGGTTATGGACCATGTAGTCCTGTTTACTGTTGATGACTTTTGCATAACTGTTAAACCGTAAGAGATAGACCAAATCTTACTATACAAGAATGTAGATCTCTTGAAGACACAAGTTACGTCTAAATGCATTTTTGTGTAGTGAGCCATTTTGGAGACATTCCTTGTTATTTGTGTGAGTTTTGGAATACTTAAACTTTCGTGAAATGGAAGATCGTTGTTCATTGTTTTACATCTTAGCCGTGTAAAGAGAACGGACTCTCAAAGCTTTAAAAGACTTGACTATCGCTCAAAGCCTACTGCATTCCCATATTCCCCTTGCAGCTACAAGAAAATCATCAATAAGATAATTTCTGCAAATGTTTATCTCGACCAACATGAAGAAGATAGAAATAAAAGACTTTGTAAGAATAGTTGGTACAAGAGTAGAGAAAGTCATGTGGGTGCAACACATCAGATTTGTTTAAATTATATCCCCTACTTATTGTGTGCAATTTAAATACCGCTCTTTGTGGATTTTCTTCACTATTCTGTATAATCTCAGCATCATGTGCATAAAGTAAAACATTTATACATTTAGTTTTTCCTATGTTTATTCCTGAGGTAATTTCTTGTTTCCATGTCTTAATCGAATCATCTAAATATACAGTATATTGAAAAATGTTGGAGATAGGCTCCATTGTTACCTGTTCTCTTGATTTATCATAATTTCTTCTGTTTTTATTCCATTTATATTTATTACCATTCTTGTATCTATATATAAACTTTTTATACTGTTAATTAAATGCAGGGGGTGTCCTGTTTTGTCCATTATATTCCATAACTTACTTCTATCAATAAAATCAAAAGCCTTTGCAAAGTCAATGAAAGCCACATGCGTTTCTGAATTGGCTTCTTGTCTCTTTACTAAAATACTTTTTAAACTAAAAATACTGTCGTTTCCGGATCGACCTTTTCTAAAACCAGCCTGTTCTTCTACCAATAACGGTTCTATAAGACAGTCCATCCAAAAATCGAAAATTACTACAAAAACTTTGGTTAGACTTTTATTGTAAGCGTATCTTAACCACAGCACAGAACGCATACAAGACAGAATAAAAGAATCAATCCGGAAGTGTTCCAGCTCAGCACTGTTAGTTGTTGCAACACAGCGATCGCGTAAATCACAAGTGTACTCATGCTTTACGTGTTTGATATATGAGCGCGCTAAGAAACGCGAGTCCTGCTATCTCTGTGAGCATCATTGAAGATAATAATTACTGGTCATTTTATAATGGAATGTGAGCGGCCTCGTATACACTGACCGATGATTCGCTATTTTTAGTCGCACGGTCAAACAAAATATAATGTAACAAGATGCTAATGGCCTCCTTTCTGGAACCTGTTCATACAGTTCTCACTGAGAAGTGTTGTTCCTGAATTCTAAATTACTCATCACCATCATCATCATGATTATCATCATCGTTGTCGTCATCATCATCATCATCATCACCATCATCATCATCATCAGCAGCAGCAGCAGCATCAGCATCAGCATCATCATCATCACGACATAAGCTTGTGGCCTGTTCCGTCTTCAAGGAAACTGATCTACCCACCTCATTCACGGTCTGCCGACACTCCTTCTACCCATTGGCTTATAATTTTGTATTATTTATTCGATTTCCGTCCACCCTATTTACATACCCTTGCCATTTTCTTCTGTGTTTAGTTAGTACTTCATTTGAACTCTGTATCCCCAATTCTCTCCTGATGTCCTCATTGCTTTTTTTTTTTTTTTTCTTTTTTTTTAAATCCAAAAGTCTGTAACCAACCGCATATCTTAAAAATCTCATTTCTATGCAATTTTCTGTAAAGATCTATAAATGAGTTGATTAATATATACTAGTAAATGTTAGTCTACCCGTATACACACCTGTTGTGCACTTCTGGAAATCCTTTGAACGCTTTTACCTGCTGTAGTCTTAACATTTATTGCCATACCTTCTCTTTATATTTTATATTTAATTGATGAATATTCTAATCCTACATTAGCCTAAAATACTATTGGACTTCAATGATACGGAAACTATGAATATTCAGACATCACTGATATTGAGTTTGATTCGTACATAATTCCAGAAAATGCATTAAATTCTATAATGTTCGATTATTAAAACTAGACAAATCTCATTCCTAAGGGAAAAAAACTCACTTTCTCAGAAATTAGTTAATGTCTCTGTCATGTTAAGTATACTGAACATACTGTTTTTTAATCTTGTTAATCTTGTGATACTTATTGTGCCATATTATGGCCAAGTGGGGGAATTGGTTATTAAATAATCGATAATATACAAGCACACTCTTATTCACACGCCAGACTACCGAGAAACCCTCCTGCTTAAAGAAAAGTTTCACGATCCCAGCTGGGAATCGAATGTGGAACCTTTTGGAGAACACAGATTTGCTGTAGCGACGCACGGCTGTAAATCAGATGTGCACAGAGATACATTTTAATGCTTATACCTACTTCCATTGATTTTCACATTTTTGGATATTATTGCCTACTTAATAACTACTGTGGCCGTCCCCGTAGCGCAGTGGTAGCGCACCTACATCTGGCGCGGGGGCCTGGGTTCGATCCCTGGTACCGGCATGGAGATATTTCCCCGCTCGGAGGTCTGGTACGGGGCGTACTCAGCCTCGTGATGTGCTGACTCCCGCCACTCCCATTATGCACTCCTCCGTGGTCTTGTCTGCGGCTGGAGGACGCAGCGGCTTGGCTATAAGGGTACCCTCTGTATAGGAGAGACGCCCTAACAATGATTAATATATAGTGCGCAAAGTGCTCCATATGCAATGCACACCGAGCGAGGTGGCTCCGCAGTAGCGTATGCGACTGCATCCGGAAGGTCCCGAATTCAATTCACGGTGGTTGCCCACTCTGACATACGGTTTCTTTCGTGATTTTCCGGGTAAGTAGGCGCACGCTAGGATTGCTCTGGTTCTACCAGGACTTTTCTCTACTTTATTTCCTGTACTCATCATTTCCTTCATTGTCATTCATTATAGGATCAGGTATAGAAAAGCCATAACGTTTTAATTTGAGAACGAGAATATTGTAATCTACTTTTTCGATTACTTTCTAAGAGTATGTTTATACTGCATCTATCTGTATGTTATTATCTAGTTTTGAAAATACAAATTACATTAAATTAAATAAATTTGTACTTGTAGATCTTTTAGGTATAAAGCCATGTTCATCACAAGCTATTACACTTTGAAACTGTGAAAAAATTTCAGTGTGCAGTGTAATTTCAAAAATATTGGTAGTAACAGGTAGTATTACCATTACTCTATAATCATTTATGACATTAAGTTTACCGTTTTTGAAAATTGGAGTAAGTCTTGTCTATTTCCATAAATTAGGAAATGCAGTTATTTCTAAAATAACATTGTACATAAATAATTTTCTTTCTTAGGAATGTAAACATTGTATTACGATATTGTGGTTGGTTTTCCTTTTTACGATATTTATCTTTAATTGCCAAATCATGTATTATTGAGCCTGTGAACCAAAGAGTGTATTTTCGATGGAAATTAGTAATTTTATGGACGCTTGATAAATTACTGCATAGCCAGTATAATTTCTTAAAAGAAGAGTTGGATGATGGACATCAAGTGGAGCAATTAGATACTTGTTTTCAATAGAAATTTCTCTATATTAGTGATTTAAATCAAATGCCCTATATTTAATGTTTGTTTTGTTTTAGATTGTTAAGCTAAATCAATTAATAACACTTTTAAATCTCTAGCTTTGTTACATGTATTAAATTGTACAACTTATTATTAATCTCAGGAAGATAAAGTCACCAATAATCGTTATTTTATTGTTAAACAAATCAAACTAGTTTGTTACCTTAAAAATGTCATTATAAAGGGTAAAGAGTAAGGTAACCCCTTGCACACCTCGACCTACGCAGGTCTATTGGGCTAATACCCCCAGAAGCCAGGGATGAAGTGAGGGAATCGAAAGAGCCACAGGGCCTTAATAAGACGGGTCACAGAGCCGCGCGGAAGTCGCTATCAAGTGCTGAGATCTCTTCATTCCGGCACCAGGCCCCGCAGCCACCACACCGCGAGTCGAGTGTCGCACAAGCGCCCCCCCCCCCGACGGATAGCGGCCGCCCAAACGCCGCCTAGCGCCAAGAACAGCACTTACCACGCGCAAGCATCCGCGCTATCTGCCCGACACTGCCAACGCTTCTCGCCTGAAAGTACACCTGAAAGATGATATGGAAATGGAATGAAGGGAAATGATGGAAAGGAAACCGTGGTATGAAATAATGCACCCCAGCATTCGCCTAAGTGACTAGGGGAAAGCACGGAAATACCCATATCAGAGTGCGCGGTCACCTGGTATCGAACGGGGATATCCCAAATGCCAGTCCCACACGTTACTGTGGCGCCTCCTCGCTCGGTAAAAGAGTTCAATATAAACATATAGAGCAGAATATGGAGCAAATAGGCAACAGAAATAAAATAATGTATACCAATTCTGATTCCTTCGCTTAAGATAAGTAAATCCTTAACGAAAATTAATATCTGGTCACCTGGGTAGTAGGATAATACTCACAAAATACTATAAATATTTCACCTTAAAATATCTTAATTCCTATTTATGTTTTCCAAATTGCTAGCCATTTGATAGGACGAAGCTAATAGCATTGTTAAACTAAGCAACTCCAAAGTTTATCATAAATTATGCATATTTTACAATGGGAGTTATATTGCACTATATAAGTCTTATAAAACCTGCTCTACGCCTTTGGTGTTTTCCGGCTTAAGAAACATATTTCCGGTACCGGGGATCTAACCCGGGTCTTCTGGGGGAAAGTTAGGTATCCCAAGACACTAGACCATGCTGGAGGAATATAACGTACTTCATGTATATCAATTAGGATACGATGAAGAATGAGTAAAATTAAGTAAGTATTCAAAGACTATATGGTTTTATAATGTTTCGTTTATCTCTGTGTATAGCAAGTCATTTCCTTATGCCTTTCCATTCGGTATCACTCACATGCAGCGTAATTTTTTTAGAGAATGCAGGTTTGTATCCCTATATATAAATGCGCCCTTCTGGATTTTGACACTATGCTCTTATACCTTATGATGTGACACGATATGGGAGAACACATTCATAGCCTGCTAAGGGTCTGTTGTGAACATCCTAAACTTCAGCGTTTCTATAAAAGTATCTACATGCGAAGCGATTAAGACACATGTTATTTAATTAAACAGCAAAAGAGCAGTTGATACATACAATTTGTAATCTTCACTTTCTTCTGCAGGTGTTTTCCCACAATTATCTTTTTTTTTGCTATAATAAATTGTAACTTTCGCCAGTTTGAGGCTGCAAGTTGGCCTTGAGGTCGGGTGCTGCCTTGACCTACGTGCTACTGCACGAAGCACCATTCAAACTGCACGAAGCACCATTTTTGTTTTATTTTGTTTTAGTTATAAAAATTAATAAAAATCACTATTGAAGAGTATAATATTCAGCTCCCTCGGCGTCTAGAACAGGCCTGGGCGCGTCGTGTATTCGCGTGAGAAAAAACAGGTTTCTACCGTCCCGTACTTGCGTGCAATAAAGGCACATGAACCAGTCAGTGGCGTACACTTGTTGCTTAATTGTAATTTATTACAAACACAAAATTAAACACTATACAATATTTACATATATGTTGTAGTGTTATATTTTCAGATTTTACAATGCTATTTAGACTTGCAAGACTTTGAAGTATATTAATATGCAATAAACTAAAACACTTCGTAAATCACGTAAACCTGGAGTGCTACTTACCGAGTCACTGTTGCAACGTGCAATCTTTTGTGCTTCATTACTTCGTCATATTCTGGCTGCAAATTTGAACATTGCAATCGCAATATGTGCACTAAATTTTCATCATTTAAACTGCTGCGCGAAGCAGTTTTGACATTGTTCAGCTTACTGAAAAACTGCTCACAACAATATGTTGTACCAAACATAGCTACAATGCGACTGCCAAAGAGACATAAATTTGGAAACTTCACTTTGGGTAGTGTACGAAACAACAGTCCTAAAGTCCGGAGAGGTGTGTTGTTCTGGAGGTCGATTAATTCCATCTGCAAAGAGTGTGGTGCATCTTTAACAACGAATGCAAATGGGTTGTTAAACAACCTCCAATCTGTGTCCATGGTCTTCAGATCATTAAATCGGATTTTAAATTCTTCCAGTAAATCTTCCAGAATTGTCTTGTATTTATTTAGTACTTCAGAAGATCCTTTAATAAATACGCATTTCAAATTTGATACATCCAAGAGTCGCAATTCGTCCATGAAAGCCTTTAGTTCATCAATCATCGTAATGACTAAATTGTCTTTTCCTTGTAGGGTGGTGTTCAATGTATTTAAGTGTAACGTTAGATCACTCAAAAATGCTAAATCACAAATCCAGTCTTTGGTGCTAAGTTCTCCAAAGTCTATTTTCTGATCTTTTAAAAAATGTCTATTTCGCTTCGTAACGCGAAAACTCTCTGAAGCACGTTGCCTCTACTTAGCCATCTAATTTGAGAATGATACGGCAGATCTAAAAACTCAGAATTTATCTTTTAAAAATTCTTGAAACTGTCTATGACGAAGTGAATTCGACCTAATGGTATTCACAATTCGCACAACAACTGACATCACTGTATCCAACGTTACTGATTTCGCACAGAATGCCTCACGATGAATAAAGCAATGTACACCGTCTGGGTTTATTCCTTTTGCTGCAAGAACACCTCGAAGTCTTCCTACAAATCCCGACATATGGCCCATCATGGATGGCGCTCCATCGGTTGCAACACAAACTAGTTTTTCCAATGGAAGATTAAAGTGTTCCATTGTCTTTAGCACAGCGTTAAGCACATTCTCACCTGTGGTCCGGTCCTTTAACGATGCAAGATCTAGAAATTCTTCACTGATATTGAAATTTTCATAAACTCCTCTTAAGAAAACAGCTAACTGATGCGTTCTTTCCTGTCACTACACTCGTCTAGTGCTAATGAGTAGTACACCAACTGTCCGATTTTCGTTTTCAGCTGTTTCTCCAAATTGCAAGCAATTCCTGCAATTCGCTCGGTGACTGTTCGACGAGATAAACTGAGAGATTTAGAGGAATTCACTAAATCAGGGCAAATTTCTTCAGCAGCAGTTATCAAGCACTCCTTTATGAAGTCTCCTTCAGAGAGGGGTTTAGAGGGTTTGGCAATTTCGTTTGCAATTTTAAAACTGGCGCGAACTATGTTTTGCCGGTCAACTATCGTCTTGCTAGTACTGTCGCTTTTGGCTTGTAAATTTTCCTTAAGACGATCCAGCATTTTTTCACGAGCCGCACCTGTCAGCTTCTCTTCACCATATTCTTGCGCATGCGCATTTGTGAAATGCCTCCTAATGTTATAATGTGAAGGATATGATACTGTTGCACCACAAACCAAACAATGTGATTTTCCACCTTCGAAGACGGCGAAATACTTTTCTTCCCATTCGGGATTAAATGTTGGCGTAACACGTCCTGCACTCATTGTGAAAGGTACGTCGCTGAACTGGTGTGTGTTTGTATCGTCCTCACCCAACACACACGCTCAAGGTCGTGAGCGCAGTGCCGCTCAATGTGTACGACTTCCCCACGCCTGGTCTAGAACGTGTATGTGCCTACGTTTCTTGTTACAATTTGAAATAAAGGTTAATAAAATGTAACTATTTCCCGACTCTTGAGATAGTGAATTGAGTTAAATTAGGTAATGGGAGGGATAATGACTCAAGACTCGATGACAACTTGCAGAGGGGGACTTAGCACCTCGACCGAGAGGCGATCTTTTGTTCCTATGCCCCTGACTGGGCATCCCATTGGAAGATGGTTGAGGCGAATGGATTCAAAGGGCGACCGAAAAGTTGCCACTATAGGGCAGGTGGTAGGATGCCTACATTTTTCCAGTTAGAAGCACCCCGACTGAGGCTGGCTCATTACGGTTCCTCTCCCACCCCTTCGGGTTCGTATTCCCAAGGGCGCGGGCGCGGGCCTTGGAATCCGGCTACCCTTCCCTCTTGGGTTTGTACCATCCCATGGGAGGCCCAGAAACCAGTGGCTCGCCTTCCAATCCATGGGACGAGATTTTCAGAGCGCATTCGTTCGCCCTGCCCGTGCTACTGCCGCGACGCTCTTCGATGCTTTCAACCCTGAAAAAAACCTAACGGGATGAAGAGTGGAATGAAATGATTAATGTAACGAAATGGAGGGAAAGGAAATTGGGAGTATATGCAAATCCTTCCCAACATTCGCCTGGCGATCCAGGGAAACCTCCGAAAAAGACCATAGTTTAGGAAGGTCGGCCACTGGGATCGAACCCGTGAAGTCCCGAATGCGAGCGACAGTCGTTACCTCTGAGCCATCCCCCTCGGAAGCGGGGGGGGGGGGCGGTGGAATAAGGCACTCTATTAGCTTTCAGCACGTCAGTCTAAAATTTTTATTGTTCGACCCAATTTGAAGGGGCCTAAACATAGTCTCCCAAAATCAGTTCCTTCAACAAGCCGCAATATTTTGGCTTTAACATCAGTATCCGTTGCTAAACTGTTTATTACTACAGAGGGATAGTACAGTCCAAAAATATGTGAGGCAGTCTCGTCTTCCTGCTTGCACAATTGGTAGGTGGATTAATTATTTATAGACTCTCACTATATGTCTTTAATTTGAGCAGGGAAGTGGAAAGAGTTGTTTAGGCCTAATACCAGTTGCCTGGTTAGCTTTTGTCTGGGCAGGTTTGCCACCAGCTGGTGTATATCTCTGACCTATGGCTTGACCAAGGTTTCAGCAGCATATGCTCTGATTCCAGCCACCGGTTCAGTGCCGATAAAGGCTGATATTATGCGTGTTCATTTCCTTGAACAGTTGTAGACTGTTGTGAAAAGACATTTGGGCAATCCCTTCTCCATTTTTATTTCACCTGGTCCGAGAATGAGCCAGATGCATCGAGGCACACATTTGGGAGGTGCTCGGTTCGATTCCCGTCGACCACCCGCTCTGACCTTTAGTATTTCGTAGTTTTCCCTGCTGCGGAGGCTTCTCATCTATAAAGATTTCATTTCCAATATTTATTTTTATTCATTTCCTTCTTATATTACAGGGGTGCTTCTAGGATTCGTGGCGCACGGCGGTACGGGAGAGACGGCACGGATATTTGCTCACTTCCCCTTGGAGACTATTGGGAAGTTTAGTTCATCGCTCTCTCTGGACAGCTTCATTAATAGGACGGTTTTTCGAGCAAGGAACTATTTAGGGTCCTCCACGCGTCCCTGTGGCCTATCTACCTTCGGCTTGTAGCTTCATGTAGCTCCTTCCCTACAACCTTACCTGCTGGAAGGGTGGTAGCCGCAATGGATCTCCCGTAGATCGTAGTACGCGATGTGTCCCTCTTGGCTACACCCTATACCTGGTTTGAGGAGAGTACTTTTATGGCACTTGGAGGGCATCTGTGAATTTTGGGAAATCCACAGTAGATAGGTATATAAGATACTTACTGAAGTATATGCTAATTGTTACACATAATAATAATGATTAAGTCACATTTCAAAACGTTACCTTGCATAGCTGTTAAATATTTAACTTTTTAATGTGTAAACTCATTGTAAATACTAATAAACATGCTACACCCGTCACAGATTTAAAATATTCAATTGCAATCAATGAGTATACAAAATGATCCATCATATCAAATTTCTATGTTTACTCCTAATTACTGTAGAAAAATTATTAGATACGTTTACACCCCGAAATGTCTTTATTTTTCAAAAGATAATTTATTTCTCAAAATTGGATCATCATTTTTTAAGAAGTATATGATCAGTTTGTTTAATGTGCTTTTGGTAGGCAATACGAAAATTTTTAAATATTAGGAAGTTGTCTGAACATGGAAATATATTGCAAAATTGGATGTGTTACATTCGCATGACTTTCACTACCCATTCTAAACAAACTTTTATGCGAAAAAATCTGATGTGTTGCATTCACATGACTTTCTCTACACTTGTAGAAACTATTCTTACAAACGCTTATTCTTTTACTTAATGATAATCGACACATACAGTAGGCTTTCTGAGGCTACTCCTAGAAACTTCAAGACGTATGTTTCATTTGCCATGAAAATTTATTAAATACGTGTAATCTCAATCAAAATCGTTAGACCCTTTTTGAGGAAACAAAGATTTTCGAAACATTTACCATCTAAAGTGTAGTTTAGGTGCGAAAATTTTCTTAGAAATATTTGTGTCGCAACTTGGAAGACGCTGAACTTTAGACACCAAATAATGTGGTGTTTAACCACTACTCGTTTTGCAGTCCTGCTTTTCACATACAAACATATAGACCTTTTTATAAAAAATGCATGTGTTACGTTCACATGAGTTTTTCTAACTAACAAATTTTTTCTCAAACAAGGTTATTCTTCTATCTATTTCACGTTACTCGAATTAATCGTTTATAGAAATTGTTTTATTACACAATTCTTGTATGTAGAATGGGAAGAGGGAATACGGTAGGCTTAAGCGATAGTCAAAACTTTTAAGAGCTGGTCGTTATGTGATGGCTTTAAAATTCCGTTCTAATGCAATGACCAGAAGTGAGGGGAAAACGAATTAGGGCTACCCATTTGAGAAAAGTGTAATAATTGGAAAATTTAAATAATAAGAATATCTCGGAAGAGGTCAACTCTAGAAAAAAAAAAAAAAAAAAAAAAAAAAAGACCTGAATTGTATGCATTAACGAGACCTAGGTGTTTTTGTAGTAAAATTTCTTCCTTTTTATGGTTTAGCACTTACGTAAAAGTTATTGGGAGTGAAAAGGAGTTTGGGCGCTATTCCCAGAAAATTTAAGTTACAGGTTTCATTTGTCATGAAAACTAAACATATGGTTGGTATTTCTCTAAAATCTTCGCGTTGAATCTTTGGAAGATGCTGAACTTAAATGCCAAGTGTGGCATTTAATCAGCTTTTCGTTTTTAAGTTATGATGCTCTCTCTCTCTCTCTCTCTCTCTCTCTCTCTCTCTCTCTCTCACACACACACACACACACACACACGCGCGCACACACACACACACACACACAAATACACAAATACACACGCACCTTTTTCTAATGAAGCTTTTTTCCATTTATGGTGAAATTTCGGTATCGAATTTTTTAGTGGAAAACAATACTTTCCCTACTTACGTGGTAGAGAAGGTAAAAAGATTTGTTAGTAAGCAATGATTAAAGTTGGATGTATCTATTATTAAACACGGTTTTGTCAATTTATAGCTTCAATTAGTTATTTAAATGCGTTAAATGTAAATGTGTTACATTTTTCTTAAAGTTTAGGATATATATTATTTTAGGATGAGAGATTTTGGTGGTTTAATTTTTCACAATTTTTGGGCAAATTTTACTGATGAATTAGCTTAAATATCTGTTAGGATAAGAAACCATTTATCATGGTAAGCTTTGTAAGGATAGCAGATATTTCTGCCAGAAAGACTTGAAATGTTTCCAAAGGTCTTTATACAGATGTTTGTACTTTGAGCCACAGATATATGATTCGACAGACCTCCTATACGTTAAAAATACAAGTAGATAATATACTAGGTTGAGCATATTTGCTCAGTGCAGAGGAGCAGCATCAGATGAGATCTCTTACTCTGTTTTTTTTAACCCCAGCGCGACAGCCCACGAAGGGCTAAGGCCTACCGCCCAGCCGCTGCGTCCCCCACCTCTGCCCACTACAGGCGTCATTGGTGAGGTGCAGTACTGGAGGGTGGGACGTGGTCAGCGCCCCGAGCCCTCCCAGCCAGTTATGCGGTCTTCTAGACCTGGGGCCGCTACTTCTCCTCAAGTAGCTCCTCAATTGGTCCCCCCGGGACCTAACGAGGCTGAGTGCACCCCATGCCAGACCTCCCAGAGGGGATAAAATCCCCATGCTGGTACCGGAGATTGAACCCGGGTCCTCCGCGCCAGAGGTGAGCGCGCTACCAATTGCGCTACGGAGGCGGTCCTTGCTCGGTAAGTAGTATTCTGGAAATTCCGAATGGATGTGTCTTCATTTGTTGAACCACTGCTTCTCGAATTCCTGTATGAACTAAGCAATAGACAGAAAGCCCATCTTCCGCTTGTAAATACAACATAGGACAATACCTTAAAGTATTTTACATTCTCGACTTCCGAAAGGTGTAATTTAAAATGACATTATATGTAGTCTTTGTGTCTGTCAAGGTAGGGATTGCGGCACGCCAGTCGATTGCTTCTGCTGCGTCAGACGCTGGAAGGAAGGATGATATGAAAGTTCTCTACAGTCGGTTAGAACTTATCACTGGCAGAACTACAGGTATGGTGGTTTTCTAAGAGGTGCAGGCAAGTTCTTCAGCCCGAAGTGGTTCCAGGCGGACACAGAGAGCCCGCCACTAGCCAGCTACGGCTGAGCAATCAGTCCACCTAGGATGGCGACCGGCCGACCACAGTGCCTCCCCTCAGTCTAACACCGTATTTCCAGAACGCAAGCACCACCGCAGCGCAACCCACCAGCAAATCCGCTGACTCCTAAAACCCGGAAAGACCGTATAGAGAGAATGAAATGAAGGGATCTGAAATGGGGGATGCAAGATTATCCTTCCCGGCATTCTCTGAGTGACCTGGAAAAATCCCCGAAAAAACCCAAGGTCAGGAAGGCCGGCCGCGGAAATCGAAACCACGACCTCCCGAAGTCGGTCCGACAGACGTTACCACTTGAGCCATCTCGCTTAGGATATTACCTACATGTAGGTAGTACTTCTCAATTGTTGTAAAATATAAACGAAATTGCTAGTTACAATAAAAGCTTTTTATAGCCAGAAAGCAGGCTGAAGTGGTTGTAAACTAGCTGTTCTACATATCGCTTATTGGTGCTGACCTGCTCCAAGGCAGTGCCTTATCGTTATACCAGTGCTCACCCGTTCGGAACAAGTTGCCCTCGCTTCCTGGACCGATAGGGCTGGCCCTCGGGGCAGGAGAGATACTCTGATATCAGTAACCTTGGCCTTCGGATTGCTTCGGCTGTCGGCTCAGCTACGGATTAGTCTTCTTTCTCCGAAAGTCCCTTAGAAGGAAACAGCATCCAGGTAGACAGTACTCGAATCAACATCAGCTCTTGGCAGTAAAATGACTGCGCGTTCGTCCCTTCTTTAAAAAGTCCAATAATCAAATTAGTGAGGGAAAATATATAATTTTTAATGTGCAGAAATAAAACGATAAAACAACTTAAGGGTGCCAGAATTTTATAGGGTTTAGCAGTTTTAATTTTATTAATTATTATGTTAATTTGTGTTTTGACAATTTTATCGATTTTTCAACTATATTGTGTGTGGTGTTTACAAAATTATCTCGCAAGCATTAGTGCAGTTTATATGTACTTTCTCTACTACGTATGGTAAGAAGCGGAATTATTGCATTCGATCCAAAATTTCGAAGTCGAGATTTCACCACAAATATATATTTTGAGGCCCCCTGAATTAAAAAAAGTGGTAGAAATAGGCCAGCGCGCGCGTGTCTGTGTGTGTCTGTCTATGAACAGCATAACTCAAAAACGAAAAGTTGGTTAGAAACCAAAGTTGGTACCAATTTTGGTACCCAAAAATTCGATGTCGAGATTTCACCGAAAATATGTGTTTTGAGATCCCCTGAATATTTAAAAAAAAAAAAAAAAAAAAAAAAAAAAAAAAAAAAAAAAAAAAAAAAAAAAGCAATTTTAAAATTTCCGCGTGCGCGCGTGTATGTGTGTGTGTGTGTGTGTGTGTTTGTATGTTTGTCTGTGAGTCAGTCTGTGGACAGCATAACTCAAAAACGGAAGCTAGGTTAAAAACCAAAGTTGGTATTTAAGTTTAATGTATTTCAGGGATGCGACACGAAATTTTTAGAAAGTAACCCCAGCCTACACTACCCTTCTCATGGAAAATTTTGATTTTCTTGAAAATAACTCTAACGATTTTGATTAAAAACAGAAACAGCATTAATCTTACACTCACAGCAACAATATGAATGTTTATAACGTATAAACAGCTGAGAAACGTGTTTTGTTAGTTGATAGGTGTGCATATTTAAAAAATAAAGTGTTCCAAAAAGAAACTGTAGACTGGCTTGTTACTTTATCACCAAAACAAGAGCTAATCTGTAATTCTTTTGGTTATTATTTATTTGTGCCAACAAAATGACTGTTGGTGTTCTTAAGCACACAAGCCGTGTGTGGGCAATGTTTGAGAGGTAGAATCGGAACTGAAAAATGCAATGCCACAATGCCACGATTCCACCTCTCAAACATTGTTTTGGTTATTTATGAATTCAGCAGGTGGAAATTCATAATAATCAGTTAATTTTCAGCCCAAAACATTTTCGTTGTTGGCCAGTGTTATTGGCATATTTTTATGAATGAACAGTAAAACTTGCCAGAATGTAGACTGCAGTACACATTTATGTTCAGCACAATAGAATAGGTGTATTGTGTATAAGATATGCAGCATCAACAAGAGTAGTCCCAGTAAGGGTCATCTACTTTAACTGGTGTCTGGCGAATTAATGAAACATAAAAAGTGTGTATAAAGCTCAGTGACCTACAATTATTTGAACAGGATATAGTCTTGCGGATGATAGCTAACCGCATTACATAACCGAGACAATTACCCAACAGTCCGCAAATACGAGTCATTGAGTCACACAGGAAACTAGGTAAGGGGTAAAAACAAGTGAACAGCGTGTACGGCTTTCGGTTTCTAAATTAATTGGATAGGTATTATAAAAGAGACTCACTTTCCGTAAGATATTCTAAAGTTTTCTTACTCAAAACTGAAGTTGTGAAGTTATTAAAATATCAAATATATTAGCCATTCGTAATTCCGATACCAGTAACACTGCATTTCAATTTACTGTTACTGCAAACCCTCTAGCAAAATTACTGAAAATGTTGATCGTTTTAAAAATAATTCAAAGTTGTTTTCACCTGAATTTCCTGAATTTCCTTAGGGGGTGTAAGTTCTATATACGGGGAGGGTAATTAGATGAAAAAAAAGTTTAATATATTTCAATATTTCGATGCTAAGATTTTGAAGATAATTCCTTCACCTTAAACTACGTTTTACATCGAAAAGTTTTAGAAAAATTTGATTTTCTTAAAAATGGCTCTGACAACGTTGATTAAAAAGCCACATGTTTAAGGTATTTTTATGGAAAATGAAACATATTTTAAATTTTGTGGCTATAGCCCTTGTAGTCCAATTTATTCTTGAAGACTTTCATATAACTGGTAAAGCGTGGGAGATACACCAAATGTTACCATACAAAAAATATAGATCTCGTTAAAACACACAATTTATGTTAAAGGATCTTTTTGTGAAGTGAACAATTTCAGAGACATTTCCTGTTATTTGTCAGAATCTTACAATGCTTATAGATGTTCTCAATGGGAGGTGGTTAGTCATCCTTTTATCTCTTGGTCATGCAAAGAGAACGGAATCTTGAAGTCATCATAGAGCGACCACTCTTAAAACATTTGTGTATCGCTTAAAGCCTACTCTATTTCCCTTGCACCTACAAGAAAATTAGCAAAAAGGTAATTTCCACAAATTTTTATCTCGAATGAAGTAGATAAGGAATAAGTGTTTGTAATACTAGTTTGCGCAGGAGTAGATACCGTGTGTTCACCAGCTCATGGTCTTAGGGGACTGAAGGGAAGAGCAGAGAGGTTCCACAATAGTGTAACCCGAGTTTTGTCAACTTCGTAGATAACGTTGATGCTGGTTAGGTTGCCAACTTACCTCCAATGTTATTCCCGCTATGTTTGCTCGCTAATATGCTAATATCTGTTAATTTCAGTTAAAAATTGGACGAGTCACTAGCGTTAACTCGGAAGTAAACAAAAGAGGGGTGTAAAAGTAGACAATTCCTGTCTAGGAGTGGTGTGAAATTTGCTATGATATTGTGATTGCAGAGCGAAGAGTTTCAGAGTGACAGTTCCATGTGCAAAACAGATTCTTACAGGATGATTGAAGCAAACCCAAAGAGGTTTCTACAGTGGACGCATTTTGGGTTTGATTGGGCCACTCTGTCGTTTGCTTGTCCCCATACACGTGCGATATCAATCCCATAGCACTAGCTTTGGCCAAGATCAAACGAATAGTTATATCAGGTGACTTTTCCTTACAGAAATTGCTCGATATAACGCTTGAGGTTATATCACTTGTAACCGCAACAGGCTGGCAGGGTCTCTGAAAACATATAGAAAAGGTAGAAAATGATCAGTGGGAGAAAGAGGAGTAGTTGAAAACATCGTTTATATTTTATCAGCTAAATACACTACATGAACTAAAAGTAACATTTAATTACCGCTATTTTGAGTGACTACTTTGCTTTGATCTAGCGCGAATACACACTCCAAGGTTGGCAACATTATCGTAAGCGCGATTAGAGGCACGACCAGCTTCAGATATCTCTTGTTTACTTGAAACTGTTTACTGACCTACTCACTTGCTGCATGCCTCCCAGGGACCATGACCATGAGTCATGTAAATGCAATATATCAGATTTTTATTTTTAAAAATAGATATAATGATTTAATTAAAGTATCATATGTTCAAGAGATTAGCGTGAATAAAACGCATATATTGAATTTTATGTGAGTAGGTGAGGTCCTGTTCATTGTGGACGAATGTTACTCCTAAGCCGTGAGAGACAGAAAAAACCTTATTATGCAAGTAATCAAGGCCTTATAAACACAATTCCGGTCAAATAATATTTTTGTGATGTTTACCATTTCCGAGGCATTCATTATCCTTGGTCGTATTTTCAACAGTTCATACACATTTCAAGTGCTAAGACACTATTCGCATTTATTTTTGTTACTCACGTGGACATGCAAGGAGTTAAATTTTAAAGCCATGACATATGGCAACCGGCTTTTAAATATCTATCTGCTAAGCCTGCTGTATTCCCCTTGTACCTGCAACACAATTTAATAAAATCATTTATGTAAACGTATTTACTGATGAATGAGGGATCATCCCCTCAAAAAAAAAAAAATAAATAAATAAATAAAAAAAATAAATAAAAAATAAAAATAAAAAAATAAAAAAAATAAATAAATAAATAAAATAAAATCACAGATAAGAATCACAGATCTTGAGGTAACTCTACATTAAGCAATTTATATCACCGTACAATAAAACAGTATGTCTCACTTTGATATTTAACAAAACTGCCCCCCCCCCCCACACACACACACATACACACACATACAATACTTTATCACTTAGAAGTAAAGTGCTATTTCTTACTTTAGTAGATACATACCTATTTAACTTTAGCCACATATTTCCTAAATCTTACCATATTGACTCATAATGAATAATCGTATAAGTCAGTTCCTCAAGGCTCAGGGCCACAAATACACAGAAACGCATACGGATATATCGGTGTGTGGACTTGGGTATGGACTTTGGACTCATGTAAAGGTACACAGATGGAATTTCTAAATTCTACAATTATTAGCGGATTTTGTTCAAATTCATATCAGAAGTAATACATGTAAGGAATAGTGTACATACAAATTTTCATTGCAATATATTTAACATTTGTAAATTTACTATCTTTTTTTAGTTGTGTTTCAATAACTCAACTAATTCATAGCAACTTGTTTAAAATATACTCCTCAGCAATAATAATGACAATTGGATTAATTATAGTTAATAGGAGAAGATGACTGAGGGAAACTAGCGGACTATGCAACACATCACCCACATCCATTGACGCTATGCCTCTGGTCCCTACAGTTTCTCAGAAGCATCCCAGCGGAGGCTGGTTCAGCCTGGTTTCTCTCCCACCCTTTCGGGTCCATACTCCCAAAGGGGGCGCGGGACTCGGAAACCGACTGCTCTTCCCCCTCGGGCTTGCACCATCCCAATGGGGGCCCAAACCAGATGGCTGGCCTTCCAATTCGGGGGACAAGATTTCCAGAGCGTATTCGTTCCCCCTGGCGTGTTATTGCCGCGACGCTCGCCGACACTTTCAACCCTGTAAGAAGCCTAACGGGATGAGCGGTGAAATGAAATGATTAATGTAAGGAAATAGAGGTGCATAATTTCTAAGGATATGGAAATCCTTTCCCGCATTCACCTGACGTCCTAGGGAAACCTCCGGAAAAAAAAAAAAAAAAAAAAAACATAGGTCAGGAGGGTCGACCATGGGGATGGAACCCGCAACCTCCCGAATGCGGGCCACAAACATTACCGCCTGAGCCATCCCGCTCGCTGTCATGATCGTATAAAATCTTCATGTATTGAATGTAAACGCAAGAAAATTACTAAATAAAGGCACAAACAACAAGAAAATAAGAAAATATGACCTCAAATCGAAATAAATGCCTTAAAATAACATGACATAAAATGACCAATAGATGGCCCAATTAGTAGCATTTTTATAATTTGGGATCCACGATAAGGATTGATGTAAATGTTGGCAATGCCTATGATGCAAACTTAAAGTGTGGTATGTCATCAGAGTCCTTGATCTGGTAATAAGCGTCAGAAAGACGCGATGTCGGCGACAAGAGGAAGTTAGTTGTTCAGAGCAGAAGCACCACATTCGCACCGTTGTTTGAATGTTACAGTAATACTAAATGCTCTTTGCAAAACAACTCCAAAATAAGGCATTCTATCCACAGACAGCCAGCTGTCATTATGCCATTCCCTCACTCTACATCCATCGCATAATAATCTACAGTGGGGAAAAACGCTCTTTGGGTGTCTATACTGAAGAATACCGAAATGCAGAAGAATCTTAATCTTTGTACTTTTCTGCTCTCTCTACATTACCACTTAAGTTTTACTCAAAAGAGAGCATAGCTAATATGAACAAGAAATCTGATGTACTAAACTCACATGACGTTTTCTACTCTCTGTCGTTTATTAATTGGCATACAAACTCTTCTTATAAAAGCTTATTGTTCTACCTACTTCATTTTAATCGATATAAACCTTTGTTGGAATTGCTACATTACCCATTTCGTTATAGTGACAAAGGGAATAGTGATAAATGTTTAAGCACTGTACGCTATTCACTGGCTTTAAAATTCCATGCTATTTTCATGCAATCGCAATAAAGAACTGAAAATTGAGTAAATACTGAAAAAGAATGACAATGCTGAACAGTTCAAACCGTTAATAACGGATATCTCGGAAATGGTTTATGCCACAAAATAGGTATTTGTAATAAATTGTGTGTTTTAAAGAGATGCACCAGTTTTGTAGAGTTAACATGTATAGTTATACAAGATTATACAGTTTATATATATTGTGTTTCACGCAAATATTTTGATATATGGTATTTCAATCAAAATAATTAAAGTCATATGTGAGAAAATCAAGCATTTCTAAAAAATGTTCAATGTAAGGGTTAGTTTGAGATAGAGGCGGATTTTCTGTAGAACCTTCCTGTTACATCCTTGGAAAACATTAAACTTAAATAACAATTTTGGTAACTGTCCGACTTTTCGTTTTTGAGTTATGGTGTTCACACACACACACACACACACACACACACACACACACACACACACACACACACACATACACACACACACACACACACACACACATACGCACAGAGACCTTTTTCTAAAAATATTTTTTATTAAGGAACCTCAAAACATGTATTGCTGGTAAGATCTTGATATCGAATTTTTGGACGGAACCTTCTCTACTAAAGTAGAAACGCGGTAGGGAAACCGCAATCTACGTTTTAGTGGAAAACACATGTTATGTAGATAGTTAAAGATACCAACTCAAAAAAATATAAATATTCTCATTAAGGATATAACAACCAAAATGCATGGAGTCAATTTGGCAGTTAAATATGCACCTTAATAAACTTATTGCACATGCAATATCATTTACTTCTGTCAGGGTGTGGCAGGCGGTAGTATTCCAGGTTAATCAGTAATCACGAGAAGAGATACCGTCCTTACCAGTGGTGCCCAACCTTGTCTCTTATAAGCCAGTGACATCACCTTGTCGCCTTGGCTGCTAACGAGAAAGACAGGCTACGGCGCGAATCCGAGTTAAGCAGTAATAGCAGTCTGATACCCAGATAACATTGTATACCATCATCATAATACTGTATCTTTTGTATTAATTCAACGAGCAGTTTTTTCCGTTGTTTATAATATGGATGTATTAGGCGATTGTGGTTTTACTTCATTGTGCCATAGCTGGACTAGGAGAATTACTTCAGTGTAGTTCGCGCCGTAGCCTGACTATCTCATAAGCCATGGTCGCCTTACCTTACGTCCTTCGTTTTGTGCATGAAGCATTTCCCCTTCACTTATTCAGGTAATCAAGTATTAGAGTAGTTTGATTCTGAGTCCCATACCTTGGCGAAAAGTAGGTGGAGACAAATCCGCCCTCCTCCTTTTCACTTAAGTTTGGGTAATACTAGTACTGTGAACTTTTCTTCCCTAGTCTCTGGGTGAGAGCTTGAATTCTTACGTATCACAGGTTTTCCACCCCTTTCATTTCATTTCCTACTTCACCTTTTGAGGTCGCAAGGACAGGGTAGTGGACAAGGTGTGCAGCGTATGGTGGAGGAAAAATTGCTTTCTACTATGGCGTCTGAAACTCCTTCTGGAATCCGTGGAGTTAAGGGCAGTATGGAAACATAGCTCTGCTACAATACACTATCTCGGAACGTTAAAGTTACCACTGTATTATGATTACGCACCACATTTCACCGTCTTTTGTAATACCTACTTCAACTCTCCCGTTCCTCTTAGGATCACATAGGCACAATAGGCTTTCTCCTCTATTTCCCAACCAATAACAATAATATAATTGTCATCAAAATCATATAACATGAGTATGCTTATGGATGTTCAACTCAGAACGAGAATGGGATGTTCAGCACACAATATTTTACTGTGAATTTTAAGCAGTTTTAATTTAAAAATAAAGCAGGCAAATTGGCTTACATACATATGTTGAAACTGTCAATTTATATGTTAATTTCCACAACCGTACATTAGCTGCGTAGACGTCAAGGGAAAGGTTGAGTCAGAATTCAAAATTGAATGTCATGGGCGGAACTGGCGTCACAGACCCTTGCACTTTTCATCTGATTAATACCTATTGACAATCTTAATTATTGCCAATTATTATCGGACCTTGAAATCGTATGTCGCCACAATATCACTGTGTCAATACTTAGGAGAACCAAGAATCCAGTTTTCGAGTCCTGGCCATAGCACTGGTGTTTTTCTAGTTTCAACCTTTCATGGTCAGTGAAATAGCACACTTAACTTAATAAACTGAACCTGGAGAATGGTTGACTAGTCTGGAACTAAGTGTACTTGAAGCACTGCTTTGAGATACGATATCTTGAAATAACTGAACTCGTCTAGGGGGTTTTCCGGGATACATGAATCAATGATCGGAATACACTACATCAAAAAGACACAAAGAGGCTGGTGCGTCACATGTAATTGAGTTGGCCATTCCAAAGTGGAACCTAACGAGTGTTATTTTATTTGATGTTTAAATAAACATGAGATAGTTTAGTAGTTCGCTTCGGTCAAAACTGTTTTCCATTATGCTATTATTGCATTTCCTTAAACAGTCGGTTAGCGCGCTCGCCTACCACCTAGGCGGCCCGGGTTCGATCCCAGGGACCCGCATGTGGTATTCGTGGTGGACGAAGCGGCGTCTGGGCGGGTTTTCTCCGGGTTCTCCGGTTTCCCCCGCCATCTCATTCCACCGGTGCTCCATCTTCATTCCATGTATCATCAGTGTCATCGCCTGTGGTGCCGTAGTAGTAAAAGCGGGCGTTAAACACTACACACACTTAAACAGTCAAATAAAATGTCTGGTGAACTTTATATGTTCTCACTGAATATTTTGCTAGCGATCGAACTCTTTTGTATTTGATAGTTTCCAATTGGTTTTTGTACGAAGTGGTATCCTTTAAGTTAGATAAAGTATTTATATATATATATATATTAGATGCAATAATATTAACCGGGCTTGTGGGCCATGGTCTATTGGGTTCCTTCTTCTTCCCAAACGTTTCGTCTGCGACTACGGCAGACATCTTCAGTGGCGGCGAGGTCGAAGTTTCCTAGTGGAGATTTCAGCACCGACTGTGCTGGTCACCACCAGAGGTGCGGTATTTATGTCGGCGGCTGGAGGGGAAGTACGTTGTGATAGGTCCGGGTGGCCAGTGGGCTGGACTTGTACCAGTGGAGGACTACAAGGAGCTGGCGTCTGATTGGCTGGAGAGGGGTTCTGGATTTTTGTTTTTGTTAACGCTGTTTGCCATATTCTGTTGAGTTTAATATTGTTTCATTCAAACTGAAACAAGCGTGTTTCGGTCTTATTTACTTTTATTCAACATTAAACATTTCGGTAAAAATACAAGAAAGTTCTTAGGAATTAGCATCTTAGGAAACCTAATGTCTATCCCAAATACCCAAATACAGCACCGAAACGGATGGAACCGAAGTGGTTAAAACATGGACTCGTGATCGGAAGGCCCATAGTTCAAATCCCGCCCGAACGCCCCCTTTACCATTTAATTTCATTTACCATCAATGTCCTCCACTTGTGGCGTGGTATGTAGTGAGAACATGCCTAGGTATCCCAAAAATTGCAGCAACAACTTCGCAGCGGTAACGGAAAAACCACATGTATTCTATTCTCCAATGGATTTTATGCATGTCAAGCGTTATTTTCCAATCCACCTGCAAGGAAAAGTACGCTGTTGCGAATTTGTCTCAAAGGAATTTTCTAGTACTAAATCTTAAATAGAACTAAAGCGCTCAATATTTTTACTTTCTCTCCTAGTAAGTAGAGGAAGTATTTTATTTCATCTCAAAAATTCAATGTAGAGATTTCACCGGAAATATACCTTTTGAGGCCCCCTGAATAAAACAAGCATTTTTTGGAAAAAATTCTGCGCTCCCGCACGTGTGTGTGCCTGTGTGTCAGTCAGTCTGTGGGCAGTATAACTCACAAACGAAAAGTCAGTTAAAAATCAAAGTTGGTATTAAAGTTTAACATCTTTTAAAGATACGACACGACGATTTTCAAGAAAATTCCTCCACACTAAACTATAATTTACATAGACAAATTTTGAAAATTTTGATTTTCTAGAATCTGGCTTTAGCGATTAGATTAAAATGTCATATGTTTGAGATATCTTTATGCCAAATGAAATGTATATTTTGAATTTTCTGGCTATAGCCCATGTAGTCCGGTCTACTCTGGATGACTTTTGCATAACTAGTAAACCGTAAGAGATAGACCAAATCTTACTACACATAAATGCAGATATAGCTAAAGCACACAGTCTATGTCCAAATATTCTTTTTTGTTGAGTGAACTATTTTGGAGATATTCCGTTTTGTTTGTGTTAGTTTTGGAAAACTTAAACTTTCGTCAAGTGGAACATCGTTATTCATTTTTATATACTAGCCGTGCAAAGAGACCGGAATTTGAAAGCTTTGAAGATTTGACTATCGCTCAAAGCCTACTGTATTCCCGTATTCCCCGTTGCATCTACAAGGAAATAAGCAGTACGATAATTTCTGCAAATGTTAATCTCAACTAACACGAAGAAGATCTAGGAATAAGGGTTTGTAAGAATGGTTAGCACAAGAGTAGAGAAAGTCATGTGAGTGCAATACATAAGATTTTTTGAACTGTACTCATCGAAATCTGTGGTTTAAAGCATTACGTCTACACCCCTCCCACTGGTGCAGCAACATTTACAGCAATCTATACAGCAAATTCGTGTTACACGAACCATAAATCGTGTTCACTGCTTACGCTATCTTATTCGTTATTCAACCGAGGAAATATTGACAAGAAATTCCAACTTGTTAAAAATCTATAAGCTACAAGGGAGAAGTGAAACAAGAAACTGCATGAATCACTCCTTAGAGAAGTACATTGGTAGAGATAAATACAGTAACAGTATGTGATAATGGAGAGTAAAATTCAGTATTACAAAAGGGAAGCAAGGCAGGGATAAGAATTCGTTCGTCTGATTTCTGTTACCCATCGTTGCTCGCACCGAACAAAAAAATACAGTTAGCTGTTTTGTATTCCCAGTAGCCAGCTCAATTACTCAGACTCTACGAGAGGAAAAACAAACAGTTTCGGATCACGTTCATTGCTCTTTAAATGCATTGCTTCTTAAATGTTTCGAATGAAAGTAAACTCAATTGTTAAAATCCATTCGTATTTGAAAGCAAGCACTAACAATGCAGAACTGGAACACAGGGATCACAGTTATCAAAATAAAATTTAAATACGCAAGTGCAATATCTCGAGAATTCAGGTCGGAAGGCAGTAGTCAATCAAGCAAAACTGTAGTAAAATTTGTTAAAAGAATATACATTAGCCTACAGAAACACTCAACCCAGAAAATTGAGATTCAATTTCCGGTTGGGAAGAGGAAATTTTGTTTTAATAAGAATCGTTTCCTGTCGTCCTCTGGAAGTTCGAAAGCGGGGTGAATGATGCAAGCTTCAAAGTGAAACGAATGGAGACTATGTAAAAAGGGCACTAATGGAGCTTAAAAGAAACCATTATTTCTCAGGTATCTCTCAGAGCATTTCTGTTTGCATTTATTAGGTACTATCTTTCACAATAGTAAACACCCACTCCAGTGAGACCTGCTCGAAGGGTCACCTAATCCTCAGGCGTTCCTAAATAGATGGTATGAGAATAAAATTTGTCACATGCTTCCCTTGCTGTTCAGACGGCATGGCAGCCATAGCTTCACCTCGCAGCTTTGAAAAACAATATTTCAGCAATCATTGTAAATCAATGTGCAAATATTACAAATTCAACGTTGCTACACCTGCAGAAAATACCTTTTTATTGGGTCTTGGTTAAATAGTGAACCAGAAGTAACAACAATGCCAGTGTTGAGCTCTTTGCTTACCAACGTAAGCTTAATCATTCACACATAATTCCTGTACTCAGTACTAGCTGAACACGTCCAGGTGCGTCACTGCGGATACAGAACGATACCCTACACTTGGATCGAATCCTAAGTAGCGCATCTTTGTTTTTCCCCCTTTGGTTCTGTCCTAACGGGAACATTATTGATATAACCTGGGCCAAATATACTATTACACAATATCATCATATTGCTGCTATACGATTCAAATTTTTGAATTGAAGCTTTAGAAGATATTGATTACAATTGATGTAGATAAAACAGGGAATACGCCTACTTCAACTGTCAGTCATTCTTCCAGAAATTAATACCGAATGTTTTCCTTCACATAGCCATATATAAAGGCATATCTATAAATATCGAAGATTATTACCATCTTAAAGAAACTACTTCCGTGATGCACTGTTTATATTTACATTAGTTTACAGTGGATATTTTAAGGCTAATCGTATATCCTCATGTTAGAAGTGAATGGTAGAATATAACTTAATACCATATGAATGCAACACACATTGCCCAACCCAGAAATAGTCAAAGTTGTTGGAGTGGCTATCGGTAGGAGTTGAAAGCATTGAGTGTCGGTGGTTCAAACCTCGCCTCCCGCATGCTCATTTGCTGAAGTGAAAATTAACCGGCGTCTTTAGTTCTCCAGATCTTTTATCAGGAATGAAGAATCAGGATAAAGACTCACGTCTAGAAAATGAGTTAATGGGCACATGACAACATTGCGTGGTGCTTGGAAATAAACAAAACGTCGACACTGCTGGGTCAAAAGGTTGCTTCACGTTGAAGTAATCTACAACTAAATTGCATTCTATTTAACACATAATTTAATACTTTGTTTACTGGCATCAAGTTCTTCTAACTAAGCATTTTTGTGACCAAGTAATACCCACCCCACTTTCTTACCTATGGGATGTAATACACTAAATTCATTTTCCTTTGGTGCTTTGAGTATTATTCTCATATAGTATGATACTTGTATCGTATTACTATATAATTAAGTATACATTAATGCAATCATACTGAGTGATTAAATTTTCTAGAATAATTATTTCCGTTTCTTGTGCCTGAAATATTTTAGTTTTCGTGCATGTCGATAATTTCTAACACGAACAAGATGTAATGCTTTCTTATATCCATTGTAAGATAACTAAACATTTTCAGTGCATGACGAAAGTAAATTGCTTTACATGTTAATAATCTTCGAGATTTATAGAGAGATGTCTTGAGTGTGGATATTTAAAGGAAAATATTTGGTATTCATTTCTGAAAGAATGATTGACAGTTGAAGTAGGCGTATTCCCTGTTTAATCTACATCAATTGTAATCAGTATCTTCTAAAACTTTAAGTTCTAATATGTTATTCGTATTGCAGCAATATGATAATATAGAGTAATAGTGTATTTGGCACCTTATATAAATAATAATGTTCCCGTTAGGACAGAACCGAAGGGGGAAAAACAAAGATGCGCTACGTGGTATTCGATCCAAGTGTAGGGTATCGTTATGGGTCGGCGATGACGCACCTTCACGGGTTCAGCTATTACTGAGTACAGGAATTATTTGTGGATGATTAAGCTTATGTCGGTAAGCAAGGCGCTCAGCACTGGCATCGTTGTTACTCCTGGTCGACCATTTAATCAAAACCCAATAATACTAATAAAGATACATCGCACAAATCGTGCACAACGTTAACAAACTTGAGTACCAAAGTTGATGATGGACGATCCCCGGTTTTGACATGTGATTACATGATATCGATTGCATTGTTCACTGCACAGCTTAAACACACAAGTTTCGTCTGGATCATGGAAGTCTTCAGTGTTGCACAGTTTATGGTGATACCCATGTACCGCCATTGAGTTGACAAAATGTCGCAGGTCTTGGTTAGTGTCTGTCCATGTCCTATTCATCATGGCCTTTCATCATGGCCTCCGTTGAGTAGAACTCGAGCCAGATTTCTTCCCTCTTGTTCACTCTGTCCTGCATTAGTTTTTCGTAAGCGTCTGTGGATGGTAGCCCTCGCTTCATTCGGAGATCCTCAATGAAGAAGGTCTCCTTTGCAATTTCATACGCTAGTCTAGATTTTGTGTATTTTGATATTCCTAAGGTAGCTTTCAGGAAGCGTGACTTGATTGCTTCTAGCGTCCTCAGGTCAGCCAGGGACAGTTTTTCCCATATGATGTCTAGTCCGTATGTGGCAATGGGCGCAATTTTCGCATCAAAAAGTCTCTTTGCGGTTTCTAGTGAGAGTTTTGTAATTGTTTTAATGTTATATATGACTTTGGTGGCCACTGTTGCCCTAGACTTTATGTGAATTCTGTAGCTTTTTGTTGTTGTTTGCATGGTCAATCCTAGATAGTAATGAAATAATGAAGTATGTTCTGCAGATGTAGTACCGTTGAATTTGCAATATTTGTCCACTGATTTACAACGATTGCCAAAATATTGTTTCAAAGCTGCGAGGTGAGCCCATGACTGCCACGACCTCTGAACATCAAAGAAAACATATAAATGACAAATTTTATTCTTATACCATCTATTTAGGATCGCCCGAGGGTTAGGTGACCCTTCGCGCAGGTCTCACTGGAATTGGGTATTTGCTTTTGTGAAAGATGGTACACTAGTCACACAGTCTGTGATGTGTGTAAAGTACAAAATTTAAGTTATTGTAATTGTGATTTATTTAGCCTTAGGTCCTGTAGACAATGGCATCGTTACAAACTATAACTTCTTACAATACAATGTTGGTTATGCCAAAGTACTCATCAATACCATAAAAAGCATTTAAAATTAACCATTCATAAAACTTATTTTTAAAAGTAGGTAGTGGTAACGTGTGATATTTTGATGATGTTTTGTTAATTAACTTTAGGCCCACAATTAAATAACTGGATCCCATGTTATTTAGCCTATAAGTTGGGATGTCAAGGTTCTGATAATTCCTTGTTATGCTTGTTACAAATTAATTGAAAACTATCTTTTCTCTGCCAGGTATAAACTGTTAAGTCATAGGTGTATAAATTAATTATGATTGGTAACTTTAATTCAATAAATGACGGTTTACAATGCCCACGATCTGATTTATTTGTTAAAATGTTTACAGCCTTTTTGTACGGTTAAGGCATTTGTTACGTTGTTGGAATTAACCTAAAATATTAAATCATAACGAATTCCAGACTGAAAAAAGGCGATACAAGCGCTTCTTAAATATATTGGTGTAACACTGTGGCTTAAAGACCTCAACAGGTACAACACTCTTGATACTATTATTGAAATACATTCTATATGCTTAGACCATGTTAAGACTGGATCTAAAACTAAAAACCTAAAAATTTATATTCTTTGATTGAACTCTGTTTATTAATATTGTGGTTCAGATTCATGAGCAGGGTTTCTGTCTTCTCGTTGTTTAACACTATGTCACTGGCTACAAACCACTGAGCAATGCTACTCAAAATGTCAGCAGTTTCTGTAATTCATTCATATTACTTGTTCTCATTACAAAAGTTGTGTCGTGTGCATAAAGAATTGTTAATTCGTTTACATGCATTGGTAAATGATTTATACTTATTGGAAACGGTAATGGACCCAGTACTGAACCCTGGGGTACTCCATAATTTACACATATTTCTTCAGGTCGTGAGCTATTAATAACAACTTGTTTCCTGTTGCAGAGGTAAGATTGAAATGTCTCAAGATTATTTCCCCTTACACCATAAAACTCAAGTTTTGGAATAATCAAATTGTGATGAATGCAAACAAAAGCTTTGGTTAAATCACATTAAAGTAGGTTTGAAATTAATTTATTTTCATAATTATTATAAATTTTAATTAATAGTAGGTTAATTGTGTCAATAGTCGCTCTACCTTTTCTAAAACCGAAATGGTTGCAGCTAAAGTATTCGTTTGATTCAAAATAAACACAAAATTGATTAAACATGACACACTCTAGGACTTCAAACAAGACGTATTAAGGAAATGGGCCTAAAACTAGCAGGATTAGATATTTCACCTTTTTTATAAATTGGATACACCTTTGCCAATTTAAAACAACCCAGAAAATGCCCTGCATTAGGTATAAATTTAAAATACATGTCAAAGGCAATAAAATAGTTTGTAGGGTGGTCTTTAAAAATTTGTTTGACACACCGTAAACATCTCTGCTAGGAGAACGTTTCATAGGATTCAATATTTGTAATACATCACAGGTTACCTTGTTCCAGCTAAACAGCTTGGTAACTAGTCTAGCATGGGTACAGGTGAGATCTAAAAGCCTCATCTTTAATATATAGACTTTAATGAGTCGATAAAAGGCCACAAAACTCTTGTGGAGAGATGTTCACTTTCCTTAAATTTGCAATGGTTCATTTTTAAGGGCTCGCGTATCAATGACCAATCAGCTTTACATTTATTAGGTGCATTTTCTATTTGCGTAACATTATAATTAAGTTTAGCTTGTACATAGGCTTTATATTGTCTTCTTATAGCTTGAAGTCTGGCTTTCAGGTCACTTGAATTAGTTATTTTGCACATTACTTTGTTTTTTAAAAATTTGAGTTCAGGGGTAGGTATAACATTCATTTTCTATGAAGTTTATTATCTCGGTGGCTCTTGGAGAATCCTTTATTTGTTTAATTTGTTTAACTGTATAGATCATGCTGAACGATGAATGAATGAAATGCGTAAAATGATGCTCAAATTAGTCGGGGTCCATCGAGCTTAAGCTTACCCGATATTCATCTTCTCAGGACAAGAAAACATACGGGGGGGGGGGGGGTTATCTGGGTAACTCACCTAATCAAGAATTTAACTAGTGATCTCTGGAATGTGAAGCGCATATGCTACCACCAGACCACAGATAAGTGCAATGTTTGTCTTGACGTTGGTATCTTTTGTTCCTTTATGAGTATTTGTGTCTATTATTACTACGAGTAGTTAATTTCCAGAGTCTAGTTTTGCATTCACAAAGGAACATGCACATCTCAATTCGGCAGCCTGTTTTGCTTATCCTAAGAAGACAAATATCGGGGAACTTTAAGGTCCATGAACCCAGGCTCATTTGAAACTCATGTCACACATTTAATTAATTCATCGTCCGATATGACCTATCCAGTTAAAGGACGTTGAACTTGAAGAAAAAAAATATCGTTTCTTTCATAGCTACTGACGTAATAAAACTTAATTTTAGCTTTTTATTGCTCTCCAAAGTAAAATTTTAAGTCTTAAGCATTCAAAAGTGTTCAGTTTTATATGAATCGCTCTCTATTTAGCCCAATTAGTAAACTATCACTGCGATCATAAGTAGCGTTGAAAATCAGTAATGAAACTTGATGTACGACGACGGCGAAGGAAACTATAAAATATAAACCTCGAGCATCTTCTTCTAAATATCCAATGGTGAAATAAAAGGAACAAAATGCTGGCTGTAGGATTGTCAGTGGAGGCACTAGTTTCTATAATAGGACTAATAGTCCCGATAAACCGCGTTATACAGTTACAATTCAGGAAAAAAAAGACATACATCAGAGTTAGTCATGGAAATATTAACCCCTTTAAGGGACTGGAAAATAACCGAAAAATTATCAAATTGACGATTTTTAGGTTCATACATATAAATGTTCCCCAAACCTAGTCATCGGTGGCAATGAATTCTTTTATATTCAGCCATTTTTAAAGTTCTAGTTTAAATGCCACATTTACACACCCCCTTTCTGCTTACATTTTTTGGGAGGGTTTGAGTTAAGTATGGGCCAAAAAGGACTCAAAACAACCAAATTCAGCGGAAAGAAGTGGTTAGGCTATGAATCTGAAGAGAGAGACTATTAGGTCAAAGAGGGAAGGTATGACAGACAGGTAATCTGACTCAAGATCATGATGCATGTGTGTGTAGAAACATTGGTTTTTCTTGACTTTACATTTTGAATACATTGTGTGTTCCATGCGCCTTCAATTTTGTGCTATGCTCCCAGAATTTTTGCAGCATGTGCTCCATTTATGTAATTTACACTTCAGTCTTTGGTTTCAAAATCTAAAAACTTGCTTAGTTTTAAGAAATTATGTAAACAAAATGAATTTTAGAAATATTTGCAATGTCCATGAAAGCAAAGAAATTTATTTCTTGAAAAGTAATTAGTTTTTCTTCCTGCCGGGAATTGATGGTGTTTTTTGGGCAATTGGAGTTTATAAAATAATAAAGCAGTTGTAATATTTTAGATTTTGATGCGCATGGAATACTTTGAGTATTAAGGTATTTTCGCATTGTGAGTAAATTGAATAATTAATTCCCTCAAAACTATAGAACAGATTGTGCTGAAATGTTGTGTCATAGTTTATAACATAAACACCCTTAAGTATGCAAGCTACTGGTTTCATACAAATAAAAATATAGAAAATTCAAATTTCAGTCCCAGGGACCCGTAAGAAAGGACGGCGGAAGAGGAAGAGCTTGTGGGCAGTGTCTCTCTAACGTGAATAGCCGTAGGGGGAATGATTTTTCTCACTGATCGGAGGTACATAGCCTGCACCGCGTGTAACATAATATGTGTATGCTTTTCAACACATTTTACATTGGCAAGCAAATTTACCTTGCGTGACCACAACGGACCACACAAGATTCGCGTTTGCACTATCAAGGTTCATGTCCACTATAGAAACAAGCTTCGGGGAATCTGACCTTTGACACCTATTATTGAGCAGCATGGTAATGGTCCCTGAGAGCATTAATATGGCATCATATCTGCCGTATACCAGAGAAGTAACCAGGCACGACAAGCTAGCCAAGTGCAAGGCTGCAACGGAATCTCCCTAAGCACCGCTGCTTGGTCTTGCGAGAACAGTTCTGCCAATAATAAGCTTTAGTAAACCTGCAACTAAGATTCTTTGGTTATTTTCTCCAAAATAAAACTAATACAAAGTTCAGTCGAGTGTATGCGATCATACCGACACAGTACTTAGTGATTTGTGTTCGTAAGCAAATATAAACGAATTAAAAGGCGTTCTAATTCAACTAATCCATGAAAACACAAAGAAACATAATTAATTATTATAGTTAAAACATTATTAAATAGGGGAAAATATTAAGTCACATTGATTTTAGCCCAGCAAGAATTTTTATTTTCTCTACTAGATATAGTACATAAGTAGGGGAAGTGTATTTGACACAAAAGCTCAACGCCGAGATTTCACCAGAAATATCTTCTGAGGCCCTCTGGATCTAAAAAAACATTTTTTAGAAAAAAGGTCCGTGTGGTGGTGGTGTTGGTGTTGTTGTTGGTGGTGGCGGCGGCGGCAGCGGTGGCGGTGGCGTGTGTATGTGTGTGTGTGTGTGTGTGTGTGTGTGTGTGTGTGTGTGTGCGCGCGCGCGCGTGTGTGTGTCTGTGAACAATATAACTCAAAAACGAAAAGTCGGTTGAAAACCAAAGTTGATGTTTTAGTTTAATATCATGCAAGGATACGACACGAAGATATTTAACAAAATTCCACCACCCTAAACTACTCTTTACATGAAAATTACTTCTAAAATTTTTATTTTCTCAAAAATGGCTCTAACAATTTTGTTTAAAACGTCATGCCATATATTTAAGATATTTCTATAGCAAATGAAGTAGATACTCTGCATTTTATGACTATAGCTCATGTAGTTCTGTTTACTCTTGATGATTTGTGTACCTGGTAAACCCAAGAGACAGACTAAATCGTACTGTAAAACTGTAGATCTCTTTAAAACACACGATTTATATCCAAATGCATCTTTTGTGGAGTGAACCATTTCGGAGATATTCCTTATTTGTGTGAGTTTTAATACTTGTACTTTTCTCAAATTGATGGTCTTTATTCACTTTTTTATCTCTGGGCCATGCAAAGAGAACGGAAATTCAAAGCCTTCATATAGCGACCAGCTTTAAAAGAGTTAGCTATTGCTCAAAGCCTACTGTAAAGAAAGACATGTAAATACTTTATGTAAAAGAAAAGCGAGTAAAGAAAACCATGTAAATGTATATGTTTCATAGTAAGATGGGTAGTATAAAAGCCTCCATGAAAAAACACTCACAGGTGCCAACTTTCATGGTGAACTGTCAACCAGCAGCTTGTATAAATCATAGCAACGGGTAGAGAAGAAGATGTGAATGTGTTACGTAAAAGAAAAGTTATAGAGAAAATTGCGTGAATGTAGTACGTTGCATTTCTATTTCAATCATACATAATAATATGAATTGTGTGTTGCCGTGTGAACGGACAGGACAGTAGTTGTATGACAATAGCTGAGCCAGTCCGCTCGTTTTTTTAAGTACAACTTCGTGTGTTAAGCTATAATTTATGTAATTACAACTGAAAGAAGCATGTGCGGTTAAAACGTAGCAAATAAATTAAAACCACAGAGCCATGAAGTTGGATCCCATGTGATTGTTAAAGTAAATTTTTTGATCTTACAGAAGACAGATAATTAAATGTTGTTATTACCTTAAGATTTATAAGGAGTATGCACTAGGAATTTGAAACCTTCAAGACTCAGTAATGCTACATAAAGAATTGTATTTTTTATGCAATACATAAAATGTGTTCTTTTCAATACATATGGAATCACATATTTATACTATAATGGAAATAATTTATTTTAAAATGGAAACAATAAGGACATTGTCAAATGAGAAAGGTTGTTAAGTCCAGGATATATCACTATTTTCCATAGAAAGACAATTTCCTTGTCCACCATTATGAACCTGTAAAGGCCCATGTCAATTAGTTGTAACCTGGACACTGGATGAGTCTAGGTAGCCCAATACCTTGGCCAGCAAGATCCCCTGATCTAACCCCATTGAATTACTTCTTTAGGAGGCTTAAAAAGTATTGCGCTTTAAACAAATCCCCTCAAAGGATCGTTAAAGCACATGCATCTGTCACACCCGCAGTTTTCAGAAACGTCCATATTTATACTATCTTGTGTCTATCTATCTTGTATCTATACAAGGAGACGGTTGAAACATTGGATCAATCAATAAGGCATCATTTTGAACACCTCTTCTATGAATGAAGTCACCGCAACAGTTGCCTTTGGTGATACTCGTAATAATAAGAGAACATTAATAAACCATAACAAGAACAAAAATATTAATATTGATGTAATAATAAAAATGATAATACTAAAACTAATTAAAATAAGGCTAACAGTTATGATACAAACAATAGTGATTCTGATGGTAATAGTAATAAGTACAAAAATAGCAATAAATAACAATAATAATAAAACTAATAAAATAATAATGGGATACTAATGATGATGATAATAATAATTACAAAATGAATAGTCATAATAATAATCATAATAATAATAATAATAATATGATAATAAGGACACTAATAAAATAATTACTATAAAATAATAACAAATTAATTGTTATTATTATAATAATATGAAAAATAATTATAATAATACTAAAGATTATCAGTGATAAGCTAATGAGGATAAAATAATAAAGGTAATAACCATAGGGTAATAACAATAGCAATAATAAAAATAACTAAAAACAATAGTAAAAAACAACAGCAACATTAATAAGAAACAAAGAAATGCCAATCAAATATTACGTGCCCTCATGTTTGCATGGATTTTGTTACGGCAGTTTACAATCTGTAATTCGTAATCTTAGACAATAGCAGCATATACGGGAATGAGTTTATTCCCTGGAAAATAAAGTCATGTAAGTGAAGTGAAATATATTGTAAGACTCTGTTCTTCTCTATTATCACGCGCTGCACACGCCAGTTGAAGCCTATATATATAGACGAAGTCATTAGGCAATGGCAAGGAAAACTAAATGTAAATTTTAAAATAAATGACAAGGCCTTAAACACCGTCTTGTATACAGATGACCAAGTAATAGTAAAACAGAAGACGAACTACAAATGGCAGTGCACAAATTAAATGAAATAGCTACGTAGTATTTATAATATGAGAATTTCAGAGAAGAAAACAAAAGTGATGGCGTTCCAAGAGACAAACCACTTAAGATGTAAGATAGTAATCAGTAACAGATTAATAGAACAAGTAAATAATTTTAATTATTTAGGATTTAATGTATTCTACTGTCAAAGGAACGTCATTAATATAAAATTAAATAGGTTTTATAGTATGTGTGGAACAATAAGAACACTGACAAATAAAACATTAAGAACAACTCAATTAAAATTCTATAAAACAATGGCAGTTTCCATGTTGACATATGCATGTGATAATTGGACACTGGTTAGATCAGACAGAAGCAAGATAGAGACAGCCGAAATGAAATGCTTACGTTCAGTAGCAGGCTACGCACTTTCAGATAAGAAACACAGCACGGAAATCAGGAAAGAGTTACAAATATACAATATAAAAGACAGAATAAACCAAACAAGAACAAACTGGCTATAACATATAGAAAGAATGCCAGAACACAGATTGCCACAGATTTTACTTCAATACCAACCAAAAGGTAGAAGAAGAGTGGGACGTCCACTCACCAGATGGAGAGATTCCATTTCTTGGTGTGGAAACAGGTCAAAGGCCTAAATCCATGAAGGCAGAAGAAGAAGAAGAAGAAGAAGAAGAAGAAGAAGAAGAAGAAGAAGAAGAAGAAGAAGAAGGTAAAGCCTTGAAAAGTAGTTTTAAAAATGTTGTATGGTTTTATCCGCGCCGTTCTATGATAGCGGCAGACGGCAATGAGCGCCGAGGATGCCGGCGGGCGAAACACCACGGAGCCCGTTCGGAGGTTTTTTGCTCTCCCTGTGTATGAGGCATTACTTTTTTAATTGTTAAAATATTTACTTCCTCCAAAATAAGACTGTAGGTTTCTAACCACAATTTTCAGAAAATGCCGCAAGACCTTTAGTTTCCATTATAACAGCATGAGAACTGAGGTGTTCTATTACTCTTAAATGTGGGCAGGTGTAGGAAACATGAAGGCTCTGAAAAATAACTTTAAAACACTTTATAGGTCATTTCAATGTGTAGGCATTTAAATATGACGTAATTATGGGTACTTATAAGGTTGCTTGGCTGTAAAATTAGGTAACACGTAGACCTAAAGTTATAAGTAATTGTACTATAAAGAATAAAATGGACCTTTTCCTGAAAAAGATTGTCATAATTGCACCTCAAAGGTCGTTTGCCTTTTGTGCCCATAAACATTAAAGAGGAAACACAATCCCTTCCTGCTTTCTCATTCGACAGTCGTGTGAAGTACAACTCGTGTTAAACGTCAGTGACCCTTAATATTCAGTTAATGTCGTCGTTTCTTATACTACTTAATATGTAGATGCTTTAATATGGTGATAGGCAAATCGTACTTATCAATCATCTCTCTGCAAGAAAAATAGATAGAACGACCAGGCACCTCAAAAAAAAAAAAAAAAAAAAAAAAAATCAAGTCGTCACTACTGTACGCTTATTCATGTCAGCGTGAATAAATTGCTAAAATGCCAAAGGTCCTTCTTTCCCTTAAGGGAAAATATATTAAAAAAAAAAAAAGGAATGAATTTGGTATATTACAGTCACACGATTTGTTCCACTGACTTGTATTTTCATGTGTTCAACAATTTATTCACATAAGAGCATATTATGACAAAATGACAAAAGTCCAGTCCATTTACTTTATTGCCATTTATTTTGTTCCAAAACTGAAAGCAAACCATCACAGTTCTCTTTTGCTGACGCTAACACGGTCTACAGTTCTTCGTGAAATTACAGCCCCCAGCTGTTTTCTTCTTCTAACCATAACATACAGTTGTCTGTCTTTTCTCTCTTTGTCTCACAAAAACTAACTTTGACGATGCGATCACCCAACATTCACTAACTGCTTCGCTATCTTATTTTCGACGTGACGGAGTGCTGCGATGACTCAGGTCTGTAACTACTACTACTACTAGCTCTCATTGTCTCACCACCTATATATAGCGAGGATGACGTAACACGAATCTTTCTCGAACTTCACCTTTTCTGGAACAATATGCCGCCCGCCAAGCGCCTCTCGAATAATCTCAGAAACCCATTACAGTGCCGTCACGCTTGCACTTTCCAATCTGCCATCCATAATGTTAGACTATAGCACCATATACACGAGTGACTTTATTCCCTGGGAAATAAAGATCCTGTAAGTAAAGTGAGGCCTTTCCTGTGTTTATACTATTTTTGTCTATTATCACGGACTATACATGCTAGTTCAACTGCCTCTCCACCTCACGCTTTCGTTGAGAGGCAGATAACGCCACTGCCGTCTCTTGCGCCGTGGAGTTCTGCAAGGGTTTTAACGCAAGAAGGGTTATCTACTTACACCGATGACGGATGAAATGGGCCACCTGGTATGTGATACTTTAACTAAAACGTCTAGGGCATTTTTTTCAGAGTACAAACATTAGTGACAATTTTTTCCTTTCTCTACTACGTATAGTAGGTAGGGGAGGTATTGTATTTGACCCAAAAATTGATGTCGAGGTTTCACTCGAAATATATATTTTGAGGCACCTTGAATCCAAAAAAGGAGTATGTGTATGTGTGTCTGTCTGTGTGTGTGTGTGTGTGTGTGTGTGTGTGTGTGTGTGTGTGTGTGTGTGTGTGTGTGTGTGTGTGTGTGTGTGTGTGTGTGTGTGTGTGTGTGTGTGTAGAGGAACAAGTGTTTGTAAGAATAGTTTTAACAAGCGTATAGAAATCATGTGAGCGTAACACATCAGATGTTTCACGCACACGGTTATCTGAGGCGGAGGATTTTCGTGCACTTGGTCTCTTGAAGGGCGTCTAACCCAATTGTGAAGTTTAATATTTATGGAATTTTCGTCTTTGAGTTGTGCGCACAGGCAAACAGATAAGACACACACGACCACCCACGTAGAGCTCTTTTTACTTTTATACTAGTAAAGTAAGTATCCTATGCCACTCAAAAATTCTATGTCGGGATTTCATCACAAATACATACTTTGATAATCCCTGAATCCAAAAAAAGCATGTTTAGAAGAAGATTTGAACAGCATTACTCAAAAACGAATAGTTGGTTCAATACCAAGCTTGGTATTTAAGTTTACAATCTTTCAAGGCTGCGACAGAAAATTTTGAAGAAAATTCCCCCACCCAAGACGGACCTTTACATAGAACAGTTTTCGAAAATTTTGAATTCCTCAAGAATGACTAGTGATTTTGATGAAAATACCATATGTTTAAGATATTTTTATGAACAATTAAATGTATGATTGAATTTTCTGGGAATGTGCTTAGTTCCCTTCATTCTGAATGGTTTTTGCATAAGTTGTAAACCGTGAGAGATAAACAAAATCTTACAAAATTTAGATTTTGTTACAACACAAAATGTATGTAAAATACTTTCTTTTTTTTTTTTTTTTTTGTGGAGTGAACCATTTCTGAGACATTCCTTGTTATTTCTTTGAATTTTCCACTAATTATACTTTTCTCAAATGGGCAGTCTTTATTCCTTTGTATGTCTTGGGCGTGCAAAGGGAATGGAATGTGAAAGCCATCACGTAGTGACCAACTCCTAAAATGTTTACATAATGAGAAGAGCGCATTAACACTACAAATATAACAAAATGACATGTGATTTAGTTGTCCTTGCTATCAGCCGTTTTCTACACTTCAATGTATGGCCCTTCTCACAGTTTTTTTGATCGCAAAATACAGGTGCAGGTGTAGTGAAGTACATCTGGTGGTGGAAGACGTGCACTGCCGATCTTTTAGTCACGTGGCCTGCGTTCATTTATTACCCTGCATGGCGCAGGTTGTAAACAACTCTATTGGTAAGCTGACTGGAAAGTACTAGCAGTGCAGTTCACAGATCGCATATTTAAGGTCTCTTGGTGAGTTTGTATAACAGCCGCGACCTCGCGCTCTGCAACACACATAGAATTTTTCCTGAGACCTTTGTTACTTTCTCTGCTACGCATAGTAAGCAGGGGAAGTATTGTATTCGACCGAAAAATTCGGTGATATTTCACCATAAATGTATGTTTTGGGGCCCCCTGAATCCAAAAACCTGCAGTGAGCTGAAGTGGGGACTCCAGCGGCCAGGCGCTGCCCTAATTTCCACAAAAGAATAATAGGAAATCAGTCAGCGTCCAAAAAAGTATTTTTAGAAAAAGGTTTGTGTGTGTCTGTTTATGTGTGTGTGTTTAATGGGTGTTAGGGGGGCACAACTACTGTGGTCATTAGCACCCAAACAAGACAATAAAAGATGCAGGTATTACACTTGCAGTGTAAAACGGTTGAAGAACTAAGAAGTGACCGAAATAGTGCTAGTAACTGTCAAAGTTACTGTCTGTCTGTGAACAGCATAACTCAAAACCGAAAGGTGAGTTAAAAACCAAAGTTGAATTTTAAGTTCAACAACTTTTAAGGATGCAACACGAAGATTTTGAAGAAAATTCCTCTGCTTGAAACTACCCTTTGCATGGGAAATTTTTCTAAAACTTTGATTTTCATAAAAATGGCTCCAACGATTTTGATTAAGGTTCACATGTTTAAGATATTTTTATGGCAAATGACGCATATTTTAAACGTTCTGGCTATAGCCCATGTAGTCCTGTTTACTCTTGATGACTTTTGTATAGCTGGTAAACGGTAAGATATAGACCAAATCGTACTATACAAAGAATGTAGATCTCTTTAAAACACAATGTCAAATGAACTTTTTCGTGAAGTGAAGCATGCAGGAGATGTTCCTTGTTATTTGTCAGAATTTTGCAATACTTACCTCATTATTTTATCTCTTGGCCGTGTAAAGAGAACGGAATTTCAAAGTCTTGGTATAGCGAATTGCTGTAAAAGATTTGACTATCGCTCAAAGCCTACTGTGTCCCCATATCCCCCTTGCACCTACAAGGAAATTAGCAATAAGATAATTTCTGCAAATGTTTATTTCAATTAATATGACGTAGGTAGAGGAATAAGAGTTTGTAAGAATAGTTTGTGCAAAGAGTAGAGAAAGTCATGTGAGTGCAACTCATCAGATTTTTAGAAACAATTCCGCGCGCCCGTGTGTGTGTGTGTGTCTGTCTGTCTGTCTCTCTGTCTGCCTGTTCGTCCGTCCGTCCGTCCATCCGTCCGTCCGTCCGTCCGTCCTCCGTTCGTCCGTCCATCCGTCCGTCCGTTTGACTGTATGCCTGTCTGTGAATAGCATAACTCAAAAACGAAAAATCGATGAAAAACCAAAGTTGGTATTTAAGTTTAAAAGATTTTAACGATTTTAATTAAAATGCCATATGTTTAAGATAATTTTATGGCAAATGAAACGTATATTTTGAATTTTTTATAGCTCCTCTAGTTCTTTGTATGTGGGATGTTCCTATTTCTCCTTGATTCTATGCACAAGGATAGGCACAAACGCTAACCTAAATAGGTCCATAGCGATGTAATGTTCCTTATGTCATTTGGACTGTAATTTCGGCCACTGCTCTTCTTTCGAAGTGGAGTCTAATACTCTTCCTTGTTGTTTGCTTTGTAATACCTAGATATTTGAAGTTGTTTGATCTCTTAAGAAATTTCCCGTTGCAGTTTACGTACCTTTTCTACTTCGATGAGTTGGCCCCTTTTCCTGAGTACTGCCATTTCTGTCTTCTCTTTGTTTAGGTTCATCTCATTTTCTCAGCCTAGTTGCTTCACGTATCCATCGCTGTCAGCAGTGTGCGTATTTCTCTCGTTGCAATAGCCATATTATTGGCTTTAAAATATTTGACTGTCACTTAAGTATACTGCTATTTCCATTGTACCTATAAGGAAATATGTAACAAAACCACTTTTACACACGTCTGGCTTGATTAATATGAAGTGGATAGAAGAATAAGCGTTTGTTGTTCAAGAGTGAGTAGAGAAAGTCATGCCACAGTGAATATCAGACTTTTAGAACAAGAACCTTGTGTATGTCCATGTCTGTGTTCAGCATAACTCGAAGACGAAAAGTCGGTTTCATACCAAATTTGGTATCGAAGTTCAGCATATTCCATGCATGCGACACGATGATTTCTAACACAGTCACTCCGCCTCACCCTTTACATGGAACATCTTTCGAGAATTGTGATTTTCTAAAAAAAATGGCTCTAACGATTTTGATTAAATACCTATGTTTAGGATACGTTCATGACAAATGAAATGTATATCTTGAGTTTTCTAGTAATGTCCTCGAAGTTCTCTTCATTCTTGAGGACTTTTGCATATCTGGTAAATCGCAAGACATACACAAAATCTTACTGCATAAAAAATATAGATCACTTTAAAGCACTAAGTTTATATCGAATGCATTTTTTGTGTGGGGTTTATCGTTTCCTAGGTATTGCTCTTTTTTTAATTTTGAAAAACCTTGTTTTTCTCAAATGGGAATTCTTTTTTGTTTTCTTTATCTTTTTTACTCTCCTGGTTATGCAAAAAGAACGAATTTGAAAGCTCTCAGAGCTCAGATAGCAGCTCTTAAAATATTTCACTATTGCTTAAGCCTACTGTATTCCCTTTATACCCACAAAGAAATGTGTAATAAAAGAATTTCTGCAAAATTTTACCTGGATTAACACAGGTAGATAGAAGAATAAGCTTTTTAACAATTTTTGTTGAAGAAATTCTTGAGAAATTATGTGGACGTAATTCATCAAAATTTTCTAACTATTCGTTTTATCTTGTCCTGAAGATAGACTCCTTCAGATAAAAAGTATGAAATATCGAGTACCAATACTTCTGTGGAATAAAATATTTCCTCTCCCTATCTTAGGTAAGTGGTAGAGAAAATAACAAGAGATAAATATGAATGATCTAAGTTGCCGCAGAATTAATATTGAATGTAAACCATTTCAAAGCGCACTACGACTTTAATAAACTTGCTTAAATATGAGAAATGAAAATTATGTTTCGAAGAATTCTCTAAGATGCATCCCCAAATGTTTTATACACAGAAAATTAGATATTAGTAGACAGTTTGTATGTAGTTGCTAATAAGTGTAAGTGAAGTATGTATATCCAAATTTCAGACACATAAAATGTGTAAACACACACAAGCACACACACACACACACACACACACACGCACAGGCGCGCGCGCGCGCACACACACACATACAGGTTGTTTCCAGAAAACGACAACGCTTAGTATGTTGTGCAGGACGGCAAACTGGTCGGTTTCCAGATAGGAACCTGTCCGGATACGTAGGGTAAGGACGCTGTAGCACATCGAACTGTGAAATCGGTGTACCTTCACATTTCATCAGTAAACCCAACATTGGGCTGCCTACATTAAAAACGGGCTTCGAACTATGTACCTCCTACGTCATTGCAGAGCCTACATCTGGGGTGGTTAGCCCCATGCACATGACCCAATAGTTGCAGTTGTCTTTGAAGACTTTCAATCGCTTCGTGGCCTCGAGCCACTGACGTTACAGGAGTGCCATACACCATACCCTTCATACAACTCTACAGAAAGTAGTCGAGAGATGTCAGATCTGGCGAACATGCATGCCATGGAATTGGTCCACCTCTACCAATCCATCAATTTGAATATGTGACGTTGAGGTGATTCCGCACATCTACATCAAAGTGTGCTGGAACTCAAGTCGGTCATTTTTGCAGCTGTGTACTGGTATGTGCCGCACTGCTGTTAAAAACGTTACTGTACTGGAAACACAAAATATTGTTTTACAAACAGGACAGATATCCTAATGACATATCGGCGTTCATACATAGAGGTGTTAATTTATCATATTCTATTTACTATCTTGTCATTCTTTTGTTTTGTACCACTTATCACTAGGTCATTCTTTTTGTATAGTCAGTGTCGCCAACTGTGTTTCCATAAATCACTCAAAAACAAGCATTATTACATTAATAATCGATTAGCAACCGTATCGCAGTGGTAGCGTGCCTGCCTCTGACACGAGTTCGATCCCCAGTACTGGCATGCGGATTTTTCAACGCTGGGAGGTCTGGAAACTCCATCTTTGGGTCTCTGGTAACCTCATTGGAGACAATATACCTAGATCCTATCAAATTCTTGGTGGGCTTGACAAGTAGATCAAGGATCACTGATGGAATCTAGGGAAGGTTTATTTGTTAATGTTAGAAATAAAGTGGGATTTATTTGAGATTATCAACTGGTTTTCTGTTATAACAACAAGAGAAAATTGAAATACATGTGAGGGCGGCGCCGTGGCCGAGCGGTTAGCGCGCTCGCCTACCACCTAGGCGGCCCGGGTTCGATCCCAGGGACCCGCATGTGGTATTCGTGGTGGACGAAGCGGCGTTAGGGCGGGTTTTCTCCGGGTACTCCGGTTTCCCCCGCCATTTCATTCCACCGGTGCTCCATCTTCATGTATCATCAGTGTCACCGCCTGCGGTGCCGTAGTAGTAAAAGCGGGCGTTAAACACTACAACAACAAAAATACATGTGATGCCTGGATTTGTTTTCCTTAGTTGGCAGTACTGAGTAAGCCGAACTGCACTAATCGTAATCAATATATTGTATTTTAGGTTATTTTTCTGTAGAATTTAACATTCTCTGTTCAAATCTTAGCGATACAGTAAGATTCAAATTCATATTTTATTCATGAAAAAGTCCAGCTAAATATCACTCGATGGACTGATCTTCCCAGATTCTCGCTCCACTCGAGAACTTATCCACTAGGTGAAACTATGCCTAGCAATAAGAGATAAAGCCCCAAATAAACAACAGGACTATTCAGAGACTGATGAACCCATGTAGCCCTCAAATTCTTTCTTACTAACGTTCTGTTACTTTTACCTTTTTATACATTAAAATAAAAGGGGCCAAGACTTGCCGCCCAACCGCTGCGTCTCTGCTACAAGCGTCATTGGTGCGGTGCAGTACTGGAGGGTGGGACGTGGTCAGCGCCCCAATCGCTCCTGGCCAGTTATGCGACCTTCGCGACCTAGGCTGGTATTTCTCCATCAATTAAATGTGTGGACTTTTATGTGTGTACTTTACATTTATTTCATTAATTTCGAGTTATTTACACTTATTTTACCACAATGTAGTAATTTTACGCGTAAAAGCCCAAAACTGACTCCATGTGGTCGACTGTTTTACTCTCTCTCTCTCTCTCTCTCTCTCTCTCTCTCTCTCTCTCTCTCTCTCTTTCTCAGTTCCAGGCGGACTACCATAATTGCTAATTTTTAAAGAGTTTCCATTATATGCTTATAAATTATTGCAGGTTTTCTGAACATATAGTGGCCTTTAACCCTTTCAGACCCGAATTATTTTGCAACTTATGCCGTTCTTCCTCTAATTCGAAACCGGTTTAGATTAGGCGGTCTGGGACACCTTCAGCCTGCTGGCTCGGATAGCCATGATCGTTAAAGCAACACGTAGTGCACTGGCCATGCACTCAAAGCCTGAGGTCGTGAGTTTGAGTCTCGGCAACCGCAGTCAAATGTGCCTGTGGTAAAGGACGGGGAGGGCCCACGTAAAATAATCGGTGTGATGGCACGCGTGGATGATGACGGGGTATCATTTGACTGTGGTTGCATGGATTTTGCTTCTTTTCTTTAAAAAAAAAACACTACAATGTAAATTGTAAAAAATAAATAATTTTGTACAATTCAGAACATGGTTTTACATAGGCTTAATTGGTGACGAACAGTATAACAAGAATATCGCAGAAAAAACCGTTAAAGGTATTACAAGTAGGCAAAAAATGCCTATGTCCATTTTAATGGACACCGGGACTGAAAGGGTTAAACTGCTCCATGTGTTAAAAAAATCCAATAGATTGGTGTCAGACTAGCATGCTAGTCACTTATAAGGAATCAATTTGGAAATCACTGATCTAAAATCACTTACGGAGCAAGAGCCGAATGAGCAGGCGCCTTTTTATACAATACACCATATACCATGAATTGTATCAGCAGAGTTTCCATTATATGCTTATAAATTATTGCAGGTTTTCTGAACATATAGTGGCCTTTAAACTGCTCCATGTGTTAAAAAAATCCAATAGATTGGTGTAAGACTAGCATGCTAGTCACTTATAAGGAATCAATTTGGAAATCACTGATCTAAAATCACTTACGGAGCAAGAGCCGAATGAGCAGGCGCCTTTTTATACAATACACCATATACCATGAATTGTATCAGCAGAATTTCTTCCAAATACTAGGTAAATTATTTCTCAAAAAGTAGCAGAGCTGTTCTTCTGCCAATATTGCACTTATAATGAAGGACAATGCCGTGTATTTCATTGTTTAAGCTCAAAAGTTAGTAGTGAAGTTTTGTTGGTACGTTGCCTTCAAAGTTACGTACAGATTTTCGTTGACAAATTCAGGATTATTTTAAAGACACTCCATTCTTAGTTAACTTCATTGGTGAAGAGGTTTTAATACGACGCACGAGTTTGTTGTTGGTTCCTGAGCTCACAAATGGAACGGAAAGCATACCATTCCATGATAAACAAATAAGTAAACTCCATCTAATGAGATGAAATACTTCAGAGGAGCGTAAATAGAACCAGAAATTGGCAGAGGGTAGTAAAGTTAAATAGATAATAGGAATGAGAGTACAGGGAGGAAGAGAAAAAAGGAAGACCCCGAACAACGTTGGAAGACAAAATGGAAAAGATTGGTAGAAAAAGGAACAAGAGTGTGGGAGAAATGGGAAGAATGATAAGGGACAGGAATGGAGAAAACGGATTGACCGAGCCACCCCTACGCTTTAAAGGCAGAAGGGAAAGAGGAAGAGGAAGAAGAGGAACAAGAAGATGAAAAAGAAGAAGAAGAAGAAGAAGAAGAAGAAGAGGCACAGGTTTGTTGTAAACACGTGGAAAAATTGTTCAATAGTTTGGAAAGCAAGCTTCACCAAGATATTGGACTCTTTTTTTAAGATGGTGCGGATAAGGAAGCTGTCCTCACCCTCTTCTTACTGTTACATTACTTACATTCTATTAGATACGAGAGGGAAGCTGAGACATGATGAAGGGTATTTGAGAAACAAGAAATACGTTGCCTTCCTTTTAACACCTCAAAAATCTCGTAACGAAATCATTAATAGCGTTTATGGAAAAATAAAAGAATAAAGCACATATTTCAATGTACATGTAATTGATTTGTTGGGCAATACCCGAAAATCTTCTCTTGGCGTCCTCGGAATACTGACCCGTTCTCCGTCATAAATAAATAGGCTACACGAGGTTAAAGGGGCTAGTGGTTAATTCACAATTTATTTCAGAATGAGCAGTAAAAAGAAAACATAAAATATATTAAAGCCTGAAAATCTGTCACCTTTGGCTCAGTCCTCTGCATCCACTACTGGAATGACCATTTGAGCAGTTCGGGATATCTGTTAACCATGTAATGTACGGCGGAATATTGTCCTGATCTTACTGTCTCTTCAAGACTACAGCCTTCTACACAAGACTTGAAGTCTTGCAACAAATCTTAAGTTTCCAATGTCGGTTTTTGAAGAACCTGGTGATATCTTTGCAACTAAAGCAGGTATTCTTTGCTCCAAAGTTTCTAAAACTCCCACACGGCTGGTCCATGGAGTTAGATCCAGTGGTTCTGTTGTGATGGACCAAGAAGGAAACGAACTGCTGTTAGAGCGTCAGTCCCACCACAGGATGCTTGGATCAGGCACCATTGTATTTGAACCTAACATGCAACCCGTTTGGGCAAAAAGTGGTGACCCCTTTGGTTCCACTCGTAACGTTCTGCATTGCTTGAAGTAAACATGTATTTTGCTCCTTATCTCTCTAACATCCTCCTTATCTCTCTAACATCCTGATAGCACCCTGGATCACATTTCAGTACAGATCATAACATGGGCATAAAGAGATTAATTTGGCAGACAAAACTATCATCAAAAGGAACTGGGAAAGACGGCGTTTATTAATAGGGAACTAAAAGGTTAATGGAGTGAATAGAATAAACGTAAATATTATTTGTTATATGTGCATAAAAATCTTAAATGCAATGAGAATGTGTATATAAAGGATATTCTAAATGAAGTGATAATCATTAAAAACTTTCTGCATAATTAATCAAGTGAACTATAAAATATGGGAACAAAATGCTAGCTAAAGTAGCAAAGTAAGCTATACCTACTGAACAAAGGTATTTTAAAAACCTTTGAGTGAGTGGCACAATGGTTAGGTCTACGGTTTAAACATATACAATGTAGCTAGGCGATTTTGGTGTGACAAAGACACTAAAATCGTCCATTCTTGTCGTCCGCTAGCTCAGCAAGTGGCAACACCGAGAGTGCAACATCACTGTATTGGTTAGGCCCATATTCATTCTTGTTTTGTATCTATAATAGTCAATTATAACAAAAGGATAATTTCTTTAATCATCGAGATCTCTATTCTCATAAACGTATCACATAAAGTCATAAACCATAAATCACTATATACAAGCATATATAGGCAATATATTATATTCTTCTGGTTCTACTTAATATTCGTGTTTTCCTTTGGTTGCAATTGTCAGTTTTAAGCACTTACAGATATGATACAGCTACAGTTTTCCTCGCATATATGGCGAATTTGGTGTGTGTGTGTGTGTGTGTGTGTGTGTGTGTGTGTGTGTGTGTGTGTGAGAGAGAGAGAGAGAGAGAGAGAGAGAGAGATTCTACATATGCATCTCTGGATCTTTTCAGAAAAAGCAAAGGCATGAACCTCCCCTCTTTTCCCCCTTATTGCTGTGCCATCAAGCCACCACGGTCTGCGACAGGAGGTGAACAACACGCCTCAAAAGACCCAGAAAACGATACAAAATCCGCTGGATTATTTTTGGCGTTCTTTATATATTCAAGGACTTTAAAACACCTTTTTGTAAGGGATAAAAGGCATCTCTGAGTAAAATATACTTAAAGTATAATAGCACTATGGAATGAATAGGTGGAATGCTGAGTTAATGGGAGAGCAGGGATTAGCAAGAGTTTGCTTATGGAGGTCAGTAACACCGGAAATAACCAGATACCGCGAATATCCAAAACGGGTTTGTGCTAATGGTACTGGGTTTACAGGTATAGGATTGTCGGCCACATTGTGACGGTTGGTTAAACATCTGGGCTGGTAGATCAACCGTTTTACAGCCAATTATTGTAAACACTAAATTATAGTTATGCAGTGGTAATCTGGATCGTACAAATTAACAATATTATGGCATTAATTATTGGTGTACTGTAGGCGGAACGAATTACTGGATGTGTGTGGATGGTGTGGGTGGGTGAAAGAAAGAGGGAAACAGAGGGAGAGGGAGAGAGAGGGTGAGGGAGAGATAGGGAGGAGGGAGCGTCCTTTCAAATAGGGCCACAATTATGGAGATATAGGCATTCGCAGGTGGCGCACTTTTGCTTCAGATTCCTATTGAAACATAATGAACAATGCATTCATTATGTATTATTCATAAAAATCTTGTGTGTATTAATAACGAGGTTTTCGATGTGTGTTATTGAATGCATAATTACCATTAAACCATACTCATGCAAATGAAGGCTATGCGAATTAACAGGCGCATAAGCAAAGACCTTTATAGAAGTCTGAAGATATTAATCTTACCTGTATTTATATATTCTCGATCCTAAAATTCTTTATATGCAATCGATCCACACTTATTACAAACATTGAAATTCATGAGGTAAGCACTAAAAGAGCAACATTCATCAGTCCAGTGTAAAACTTTCTTACTTCCAGAAAGGTGTATTGTATGAAACCATAAAATATTTAATGCTCTTCCTAATGATATTAAGGAAAAAGTTGACAATTTCAATGCTTTTACAATTTCTGCGAAAGAGTACCTATGCTCAAAATCATTTTACTTTGTACAAGTTTATCTGAATGACAAATTGCCCTGTTAATGCTTATGTAGCTTTGTAAGTAGTTTCTAGCTGGTTTAGAGACAAATCGTTGTTAATTACATTTGATACCTGCTCGACAGCTACTTAAATCTATATGTATTGAACAGCTGACAAAATATGCTATTCATTGCTAATTATGTAACAAAATAATGGAACGTGGCAGGAAAAGCTTAGTGAAAGTTTAAAAAAAAAGTTGAATTTGTATTCCTAAATACACATTATGTCTTATAACTGTAGGGAAGATTTGATTTTGCTTCTGAATAACCCCTGTTTTATGCCTGTATATAACGTGTTTTTATGCTATACTGCGTATTTTCATTGACATGTTCAGTGTTCAGGTGCCTCTATGGCTACTTGTGAACTCAATCCAATCTAATCCAATCTACCAGTGTCACAACCTCACACTAGTACTATCACCACTGCGACTAGTAGAGCCAGCAAGGCCACTTTTTACTAATTAATACCACTCCTGCTACCACCACCAAATTCAATAACAGCCAAGAATACTTTATAGACAGCATCTCAAAGTAAAAATAATGATGATGATGATGATGATGATGATGATGATGATGATGATAATAATAATAATAATAATAATAATAATAATAATAATAATAATAATAATAATAATAATAATAATAATAATAATAATAATAATAATAATAATAATAATAATAATAATAATAATAATAATAATAATAATAATAATAAAATACAACAAATGCCAATGAAACATTACGTAGTCTCGTGCTAGGACTTTACAATCTGCAACCCGTAATGCTAGACTATAGCACGGTATACTGGAGTGAGTTTGTTCCCTGGAAAATAAATATTCTGTAAGTAAAGTGAGCCCTTTTCGGTTGTTTACACTATTATTGTCTATTGTCAAGGACTGCACACGCTAGTTCAACTTCCTCTCACCTCACGTCTCTGCTGAGAGGTAGAACACGCCACTGCCGTCGCTTGCGCTGAGGGATTCTACAGCTGTATTAACGCACGAAGGTTTATTTACTTACGCCGATGCCGGATGAAGTTAGCCCCCTAATATACTTCATTTGTCACAAAAAATATTCGTTCATTTTAATCAAAATCGTTAGAGACATTTTCGAGAAGATCAAAATGCTCGAAAAAGTTTCCACATAAAGGATAGTTTAGTGTGAAGGAATTTTCTACAAAGTCTTAGTCTTCGTGTCACATCCTTGAAAGATATTAAACTTAAGTACCAACTTTGGTTCTTAACCAACTTCTCGTTTTTGAGATACGCGTGCGCGCGCGCGCGCGCACACACACACACACACACACACACACACACACACACACACGCACACACACACACACACACAAACACACACATGTGGACCGTTTTCTAAAAATGCTATTTTGTTGGATTCAAGGAGCCTCTAACATATGTTTCCGGCGAAATCTTAACATCGAAATTTTTGGATCGAATGTAATACTTCCCCTGTAGAGAAAGTAATGTGATTTGTATGAGTGTATGTGTAAATGTATGCATATGTACTATATATGTGTAGATGTGTGTCTGTGTGTATTTGTGCATGTGTATTGGAAAATTGCACTTTCGAAGACCACCCATAGCCCCTTACATTCATGCTTTGCTGTGTAAGACAGCTGGTGTAAAAATCCTACATACGTTGCATTCACTTGATTTCCCTGCTAATTCTCCTCCAAACTGTTCTTATAAAAGCTTATTTCTCTGCGTTTTTCTTTTTTTAATGTTTCATTTATATACCGTCTCTAACATCGAAGACCGTATCGGCTTTTGACCTCTTGGAGCAATTGCTTAACAGCAATGGTGTTCACTCACTTTGCGGTAGTTTTGAACTTTGGGTTTCTATTAATTTGGATTACCTAACTTGTTACATTAAATTCCACATGCATTCACACTACCATTATTACTTGCAGACTCTAGGGAGGATGGCCAATAATCCTAGTTAAAAGAAAAAAAATATCGATCCTCCCAGCCGGAAATCTAACCGAGGAGCCTTCGGACAGCACGCAAGTGTTCTACCAACTGAGCTACGGACCTCTGTTTATTCTTACCACGGATAACTTTTTATTGTACATTTCGTAGTAGGTATAAGAATGCAGCAGTCAGATTTGTTACATATGTGATGGCTTTAAAATCCCATGTTCTTTGCCTGACCACAAGAAGAAATGATTAGCCAATTATTTAAAAAGAATAAGTATTTGAAAATTATAATCAATGACAAAATATATCTCAAACAAAAGATGGGCACCAACTTAATTTTTATCAGGGCAATACTTTTCGTGTAGTAAGATTTTGTCTATTTCTTACAGTTTGCCAATAATACAAAAGTCATTCAGAATGAAAAGGATTTCAGAGACTATTCTCAGTATATTCAAGATTTACACTTTATTTGTCAAGTAATTACCTCAAATTTACGGTATTTTAATGAAAATGTTAAGTCATTTTAGAAGATCAAAAATCAGAAATTGTTCTGTGTAAAGAGTAGCTTAGGGTGGGAGAATGCTCTTGAAAACCTTTGTGGTTTATTCGAGGAAGAAGCTGAGCTTTGGTGTTAACCGGCTTTCCATTTCTGAGTTGTGCTGTTCACAGACACATACACACACCTCTCGCGAAAATTGTTTTTTAAATACATTTTAATTCAGAGAGTCTCGAAATGTGTATTTCCGGCGAAATCTCGATATCAAGTTTTTGGGTGAAATTCAATACT